>VUYV01000194.1:1517870-1562012 GCA_008711295.1 Anarhynchus alexandrinus | reverse complement strand
GGAGATGCTGCGAGGGCTGGAGCCCCTCTGCTGGGAGGACAGGCTGGGAGAGTTGGGGGGGTTCAGCCTGGAGAAGAGAAGGCTCCGGGGAGACCCCAGAGCCCCTTCCAGTCCCTAAAGGGGCTCCAGGAGAGCTGGGGAGGGACTCTTGGTCAGGGAGTGGAGCCATAGGATGAGGGGTGATGGTTTTAAACTGGAAGAGAGGAAATTTAGATGAGATATTGGGAAGAAATTGTTGACTGTGAGGGCGGTCAGCCCCTGGCGCAGGTTGCCCCGAGAAGCTGTGGCTGCCCCATCCCTGGAGGTGTTCAAGGCCAGGTTGGACGGGGCTTGGAGCAACCTGGACTGGTGGGAGGTGTCCCTGCCCAGGGCAGGGGGTGGGACTGGATGGCCTTTAAAGGTACTTTCCCACCCAAACCCTTCTATTCTATAATTCCTTTGCATTGCATTGCTCTTGTTGCCTTGGCCTCACCCCACACTCATCCATGGGGCTGCAGTAGAAGGTTGTGGTATCGCCTGGGGGGATTTTGGAAGGGGGAGGCTCCCTGGCAGGCAGGTGCAACTCCTCTTTCCTACTGAATCCCTGTGGAAAGACCAGGAGGTTGCTTCCCTGCCCTAATCCCAGCTCTTAATTGAGGATGCCTGTGCTTGCCACTGCCTGGGGGAGCCTGGGGGCTGCAGGAGGTGGAGCTGGGAGCACCGGGGAGATTATAAACCCACCCCAGAGGAGCTTCTGGGGCCGCTCAAGTCTGTGGTGGTTGATGTTGCTGGTTGTGGCCTTGGAGCAGGGACGGTGAAGGTAAGTGAAATGAGGGAAGAATCCACTTTGCTCTGTTTGGGACTGGTGGGACCCTGTGAAGCTCTTTCCTCCTGCTGAGCCCCATCCTCGTGGGCCAGGCTGGGCAGACATTGGTAGCAGGTGAAAAACCCCTCCTCAAGCTCGAGAAAACCTTTGCGGCCTGGTTTCTCTCCAGCTTTATTCTCACCATCCTTATTTCTACCAGAGCATCGCCCCACTCCAAAGCAATTGGAGAGCAGCTCTGTGGGAAGGGACCTGGGAGTCCTGGTGGCCAAGAGGATGGACATGAGCCAGTGATGTGCCCTGGTGGCCAAGAAGGCCAATGGCATCCTGGGGGGCATCAAGCAGAGTGTGGCCAGCAGGGTGAGGGAGGTCATCCTCCCCCTCTGCTCTGCCCTGGGGAGGCCACATCTGGAGCACTGTGTCCAGTTCTGGGCTCCCCGGGTCAAGAAGGACAGGGAACTGCTGGAGAGGGTCCAGCAAAGGGCTATGGAGATGATGAGGGCACTGGAGCATCTTTCTTACGAGGACAGGCTGAGGGACTTGGGGCTTTTCAGTCTGGAGAAGAGAAGACTGAGGGGGGATCTTATCAATGCTTATAGATCCTTCAAGGGAGGGTGCCAGGGGGGTGGGAACAGTCTTTGTTCAGTGGTGCCCAGTGACAGGACAAGAGGGAACGGGCACAAACTTGAGCATAGGAAGTTCCATCTGAACCTGAGGAGGGCCTTCTCTCCTGTGCGGGTGGCAGAGCACTGGCACAGGCTGCCCAGAGAGGTGGGGGAGTCTCCCACTCTGGAGCCATTCCAAACCCGCCTGGACGCCGTCCTGTGCCACTGCTGGAGGTGCCCCTGCTCTGGCAGGGGGTGGCACTGGGGGAGCTCCAGAGGGCCCTTCCAACCCTCACCAGTCTGGGATTCTGTGAAGCAGTTTGCCGCTGGGAAGAGGGCTTCCTCTCCCAAGAGGTGTTTCAGTACCCGATGAACTCACCGGGGTCTGTCCCAGCACCCCCAGCACGGCTCTGCCCGGCAAACCGCTGCCGCATGCGCAAGGTGCTGAGCCAAACGTGGGACTGGTGGGGATGAAACCCCCACTTCTCCCATCCCCACGGGGATTTACAGCCGCTGAGCTCAGCAGCGGTCCCTGGCCACCGCATCTCTGCCTGTCCCCTCCCCGGCGAGGATGCTTCAGGCTCTTAGTTTAATAGGGCTGGCGCTGAGGGGTTTTGGCAGGGTTAGGGACGGTGGTGTTGATTATGCCCAGTTCCCGCTCGTTTAATGTGATGAAATCTAATAAATAACTTGAGCCCATTACGGCTTTTCTTTACCATCAAGGAACGAGACTCGCAGCCCATTTTTGGCCGGGCTACGCCAGCCTTGCACGGATTTATTTTACCTCCCTGGTTATTCAGAGCCAATGGCCTTAATCCTACTGTTGCTGGAGAAAGCTCTTAAACTCCACAAAAAGTGACCTAAAATGGGGCTTTTTTTTCCCCCCTCTCCCTCCATTGCACTATTGTAATGTGCTGAGAAACTCAGGTCCCCGGAGTGATGCTGGGGAGGGGGTGCTGGGGATGGCTGAGGGACACCAGGGTGCCCGTTCCCCTCCCTGAGCTGGCAACGAGAAACCCTATAGCAAGTTCTCCTCTCCTCAGCCTAGAAAAATTCACCTGAAATATTTTTTGTTTGTTTGTTTTTTAACTGGGAAATGAGTCTGTGATTCTGTGAAATTGTTTTTTCCTACTTTTGGGCAGGGCAGGGTGGTGGTGGTGGGGGAATTTTCCACTGCAAAACCCCCATTTATCACCCACCCTAAATCCTCTGACTGTGAGCTGCGGATGGCATTTCTCCCGCTTCTCCGGTTCCCGCTGGAAGCCAGGGTTTAACGCAGCATCCCGGGAATGTCGGTGGGTCCCCCCCGCAGCCGGGAGGAAAGCAAATGTGCAAATAGAGAGTTTCCCCCGAAAAATCAACCCCCACCTCTCCAGCCAGCTGCGGGGTTGGATGAGCCTCCAGAAAACCGCTTGGATGTGGGTTCACCCCCTTCCCCTGGGCTTTTGAGAGCCTTTTAATTAGGGCTAATTGGGGGCCGGAGGGTGTCTGTGATGGGTGAAAGGGTGTTGTAGGCTGCAGTGCTTTGGAGGTGACTCCCGGCGTGGTGGGGGAACTGGGAAACCTGGATTCCCTCCCAGCCTGCAGATGGGTCTTGAGCGAGCGGGTTTGTGCCTCAGTTTCCCCATCTGGGTGGTCCCTTCCCACGGAAGGGGGGTGCTGCTGGGAGAAAGCCTTTNAAAAAAAAAAAAAAAAAAGGAAAGTGTTTGTGTATTCTGTAAGAAGCAGCTCTGGGAGTCAGCCGAGGACAGTCCCGGCTAATTGGGGAGAGGAGAGCACGATCTTATTTGCCTATTACGGTCCCAGTAACGCCGGGCTGACGCGGGGCTGCGAGCACAGCGAGGGCTGGCAGCGTAACCAGCCCACGTCCCGGCGGTGAGCGCCTGCTGGACCCGGCCGTCCTTCTTCTCAAAGAGATGCTACGAGCGGGAAGGGGAAGCGCCGGGCCAGGTTACGGCAGCCCAGGTCACCCCAGCCCCAGATTGTCCCCAGACTCCCTGCCGGGGGACAGTTGGCTCCTTCCTCCAGCCCCGGTTAGTGCTACGTGTTGAGCTTGACATGGCAATGAACGCACTGCTCCTCCCAGCTGGCTGGGGACCGGGAGAAACCTTGTTTTCTTGCTTTTACACCTGGAAAAGGGCATCTTGGAGAGGTAAAATAAAAACTTAAGGACCTGTGGGGTGCACAGCTCCGGTTGCTCCTTCTCCTCCCTCCTCCAGGGATGTGTTCTTCCCCACCGAGGCGGTGCTCCCCATGCAGCGATGGGGGCTGAGACCCCACCTTTACCTTCCCCATCCTTTTTTTTTTTCTTTTTTCTGTTTTTTTTTTCTTTTAAGCTGATTCATGAAATTTCTGCTCTGGCGTCGCCGTGTTGCTTTAAGCTGTTTACGCGAGTTCAGGAGGCGAGAGCGCGCGGGGTATTTTTAGCTCGCCGGGGAGCGGAGCGGGATTAAAATGCAGTCAGTGTTACAGACGCTGGGGCTGAATCAGTATTCCTGCACAAGCCTCTCCGTGCCAGCGTTTTCCATTGAGTGTCTGAAAAACCCAAGTTTCCATGGAGACCCAGCTCCAGGGCAACCCGTTTTCCTTGCAAAAAAAAAAATAATTCAAAAAAATAAAAATAAAGGCAGCAGGTAAGGAGCAGGCACAAGGGATGGCCAAGCTCTGGCTCCAGAAGGAGGATGGAGGCTATAAATCCCTTTTTCACCCGGGACGCAGGCGTGGAAGTGGAGATGTGGGCGTTTGGTTGCTTGGGGTGGCCAAGAAGGCCAATGGCATCCTGGGGGGCATCAAGCAGAGTGTGGCCAGCAGGGCGAGGGAGGTCATCCTCCCCCTCTGCTCTGCCCTGGGGAGGCCACATCTGGAGCGCTGTGTCCAGTTCGGGGCTCCCCAGGTCAAGAAGGACAGGGAACTGTTGGAGAGGGTCCAGCAAAGGGCTACGGAGATGATGAGGGGACTGGAGCATCTTTCTTACGAGGAAAGGCTGAGGGACTTGGGGCTTTTCAGTCTGGAGAAGAGAAGACTGAGGGGGGATCTTATCAATGCTTATCAATCCTTCAAGGGAGGGTGCCAGGGGGATGGGCACAGTCTGTTTCCAGTGGTGCCCAGTGACAGGACAAGAGGGAATGGGCACAAACTTGACCATAGGAAGTTCCATCTGAACCGGAGGAGGGCCTTCTGTCCTGGGCAGGCGGCAAAGCACTGGCGCAGGCTGCCCAGAGAGGTGGGGGAGTCTCCCCCGCTGGAGCCATTCCAAACCCGCCTGGACGCCGTCCTGTGCCACTGCTGGAGGTGCCCCTGCTCTGGCAGGGGGTTGGACTAGATGATCTCCAGAGGTCTCTTCCAACCCTGACCATTCTGTGGTTCTGGGTTGCAAAACACCGTTAAAAGGTGGTTGGGTGCCAGTGGGGTTGCTCGTCCCATCCCATACCCCATTTGGGTTTTTTTGGGGGGATTGGATGTGCTTTCTGGGTAGTGGGTTTGCTAAGTTGGTGGTGGAGGCTGGCAGGAGATCTTGGTGCCTTGCGGTGGAAGGAAGGAGTGATGTGGTCCCAAGGAGACAGGTTTGGGTCTGCTCTCCTGGAATGGTGGAAGCAGGAATTCTCCCTCCATCTCCAGGAATTAAATGAGTTAAATCAGCAGATCCTCTTACCCATGTTGGGACTGTGACCTCTTCTGCCTTGAGGCACCTCTGAAGGGGCTTTGCCAAGGGCAGGTTGTCTCCAGTCCACAGTGTGGGAGCAGAAACCCTGTACGAGGAGGTGAGGATGAAGACGATTGCTTAGGATCACACTGCAGAACCGTCCTGTCTTGGTTTGCCATTGGCCAACACAGAGACATCAGCCACAAGAGTATCCTGTGGAGAAGAGACCGAAACATCGCTGTTCTCCTTTATTTTCTGGCTCAGCAAATCTCCTCTTCTCCCCCTCCTGCTGCATCTGTCTTGGAAATTTGGAGGGGAAAAAAAAGGAAAAAATATTAGTTCTTGCTAGACACTTATATAATTTCTCCTGCCTGTCCCCAGCACCGTGGTGGGGGCCCATCTCAGCTGGTGCAGCTGGTTGTGTGGCAAAGCGGGGCAGTGCGCAGGAAACTCAGTGCTCCCAGTTTGGCACTGGGGAAGACGTGGGGCTGGCCAGTCTGTGGCAGCGAGGCAATCATTTGCTTGTCCCAATAAGCGCAGGGTGGTTGTTCTGTGGACTCATTCGGTGCCACCCTCGGAGATATTGTTGTGGTGGGGACGTGGACATGGGTTGTACGTTGAACCCCAGGAGCTGGTCTTCGCTTGTATGGCCCCAGGAGCGGGGTCCTGCCTTGGTCATGAGTTTTCCGAGCAATTCCCATCCTTGAACCCACCGGGATCCAAACTGGAGCAGAGGCGTTTCCTCCCAGTTGCTTTCCCTTTACTATGATGGGACTTTTCTACATGGTGATCCAGCACGTAGAAGTGTAGAAATCCCAGCTCGGGACTGCCTGTAGCTGCCCCAACAGAGACCAAAACCAAGCCGTAAAGCACAAAGCAAAGGCCAGTTCTTGCAGTGGCCAGTCCCATCAGTGCCTCCTTGTGTGGGGCTGCTGGATCTGCAGGGACGGATCCACGGGTGATGTGTAACACAGTGCAACTTCTGGACAGGGTTGGGATGGATCATCTCTGGAGGGATGAGCTGCTTCTGGGAGCAGAAGGGCTCACCAGATCCAGAGCTCGTGGTGGGATCTCATCGTACAGCAGAACCTGAGGGCGGGTGGGCTTCATGGAGAGCTGGAGGGGAGATTTTTGCAAGAAGGTCACAGACAGACCTGAACCACCCAACCCCCCGATGCAATCAGGTATCTCGAGGCCACGTTCTCTGCAATGGGGTTTGGCATTTTGGGTTTTCAAACCAGTCAAGAGCAGCTACGCTTGAACAAATCTACGTGGTGTTCAAAGCAGAGTTTGTGCTTTCGCGTCCTTCACCTGGGGGGGAAATAAAAAAAAAATGAAATCCCATCTGCAGAAAGACTTCTTCGTTTTTTCAAAGGCTTTTTCATTAAAAGAGAAATGGATGTTTAAAACCCCACGTCCTCCGAGCAAAATCCGAGTTGAGAACTTGTACCAAACAAAATGATTTTTTTTTTTACTGCAGCATTTTTCAGCCTGATTGATTAATATTTTTGCCCAAACAGAATACTTTCTGTGAAAAGGCTCCTTTTGATGTAAAAACTGTTGTCGTCGGCTTTTTTTTTTAATTGAAAACCACTTCCACTTTCATTAATAGCTGTTCTGCCATCCCGAGCCTGCACTCAGCGCGCCCGAAACTGCTCCTGTCCAACGGGTTATTTCCCGGGATTGGCAACAGCCGACGCAATGGGCTTTTATCTATGTTCACGGTGGATTTAGGCAGACTTGTTCCTATTCAGGCTGCGTTCAGAAAACGGTCTGTTTTCCTTGTTCTGGGTAATAAAAGGGGGAAAGTCGTATTTCAGCCCAGCTCGTTGGTTTTGTGTAGCTTTGGAAATTGTCCCTCTCCCCGTGGAGTCAAGAGGGTGCTGCGAGAGGGACTTTGGTGTCTGAGGGTCACGGTTCTGCTCTTGGATGTTGGCTTTGGCCAACGTTTGGTATGGGTTAGTAGAGGACTAACACCCCTGTACCTGTGCTGCTACTGGGTTTGGGGGGCATCTGTTCAACTGGGATGCAAGCTGCCACCCAGTGGGGTACCCGTGTGTCACACCACGGCAGGAGCGTCCCTGGGCTTGGGGACTGTGTGCCGGGGCCGTACCCTTAACCCTGCCAGATGCTCGGGTTGGTAACAAGGGGCTTTTTTTTTTCACGTGCATCTCAGAGGCTGTGTAAAACACATGCAAATGAATTGTCTCTTATCGCTGCCGGCCACCCGGGCTGCTCCGTCATCAGCCTTTTGTTTAGGTTTTTTTTTTTTTCCTCCTGGGGTGAGCTCGTCTTCATCTTTGCTTTCTGCTCACAGAAAATGATATTTGCGGAAGAGCCTGCAGCAAAAAAAACCCAACCCAACCAACCAAAAAACAAAACCCCAAAACAAAATCCAAATCGAATTGCAGCACTCCAGATATCCACTGACTCTATTTCAATAGCCCGGCTAAATTCTCTGTGGGACCGTGCGGCTCTCCCTTGGGAGAGGATGACTCCGGCAGCTTCATTCCCAGCACCGATGGATGCCGGGAATGGTCGGGCAGGGGTGGGCAGTGCATGGAGAGGGGGGAGATATGACATAAACCTGTTGCGTCGAAGGCCTGGGGGGAAACGTCGCCCTGTTGGCAGCAGAGCATTGTGCCCTCCCTCGTGTGTGGAGTCTGTGGGAGTCTTGGCTGGAGAAGCCCTCGGAGTGGCATGCGNCAGCACCGATGGATGCCGGGAATGGTTGGGCACGGGTAAGCAGTGCATGGAGAGGGGGGAGATATGACATAAACCTGTTGCGTCGAAGGCCTGGGGGGAAACGTCGCCCTGTTGGCAGCAGAGCATTGTGCCCTCCCTCGTGTGTGCAGGCTGTGGGAGGCTTGGCCGGAGAAGCCCTCGGAGTGGCGTGCGGTAAGGATCATAGAATGGCTTAGGTGGGAAAGGACCTTGAAGATCACCCAGTTCCAACCCCCCTGCCATAGGCAGGGACACCTCCCACCAGACCAGGCTGCCCAAGGCCACGTCCAGCCTGGCCTTGAACACCTCCGGGGATGGGGCCTCAACAACCTCTCTGGGCAACCTGTGCCAGTGCCTCACCACCCTCAAAGTGAAAAACTTCTCCCTAATGTTCAATCTAAACCTGCCCTCTTCCAGTTTGAAGCCATTCCCCCTCGTCCTATCACTCCATGCCCCAGTAAAAAGTCCCTCCCCAGCTCTCCTGGAGCCCCTTTAGGCACTGGAAGGCCGCAATAAGGTGTCCCCGGAGCCTTCTCTTCTCCAGGCTGAACAGCCCCAACTCTACCAGTCTGCCCTCATAGGCGAGGTGCTCCAGCCCTCGGATCATCCTCGTGGCCCTCCTCTGGACACGCTCCAGCAGGTCCATGTCCTTCTTCTGTTGGGGACTCCAGAGCTGGAGGCAGCACTCCAGGTGGGGTCTCACGAGAGTGGGGCAGAGGATGCTCTGGTTGCTTCCAGCTGGAGTAAATACTGACAGACTGCCCGCCAAGGGAAGGTCAACCCCGTCCCAGCAGCTTTGCTGGGCTGTGGTGGCACCTCGCAGCATCACCGCCAGCATTGTCCCCTTTGAACGTGTTCCCCTTCTCCCCGGTCCCTCTCCGTGGGACCCCACACTCCAGCCTCTGCTTTGCATTTATAGCTGCCATTTGCAGCTCCTTTTGTTATTTTCTGCCGTTCGTTTAAAAAAAGCAGCTGACACCATCTCGCTGTTTGTGGAAGGAAACTATTTAGGGACATAACTAGTGGGTTTTGGAAAACTTACCATAAGGGGAGAGCTGCGGTTCCTTCCAGCCTCGCATCTGCCCAGCTCCCTGCCAGCCAGCTCTGCTTTACGGGATGCTTTTAATGGGATGTTAACGACTCAAAAAAAACCCTAAAACCCGACCACAGAGCAATTTCTGAATAGAATAATTGGGAGTCAGCTGGAGCTGGGGGCTCTTCGTGCTTCCCAAGCGCTTGTCCCTCTCGGAGAAGGACGTCACGTCCCCGTAACCGGTTTAAACATGTCCTCGGTGCCGACTGGTGCGTTGACAGCCGTCGTGAGCTGATGAGCTTGGCAGGGCTGGGGTTTGTGGGGAGAAAGGGCCTCTTACGAGGCTGGGGCTGAACTGAAACAACCCCTCCAGAGCAGCGCTGGGGAGGCGATTAGGGAGAAGCTGGGAGAGGTGTGGGTTCTCCGCTCCGCTCTTGGATGTGGCTGGGATGGGGGGAAACGTGTCGGCTCTGTGCGGCAGAAGGGCTTCAGTACCCCAGAAAATGATGGGTATAAATGGGGAGTGGATGGTGAGGAGACTCCTCGATGTCCTCCATCCTCTGCTATCATCCTCATCATCCCCCATCCATCAGGAGACCCCATGGGCTGAATGTGCCCAGTGGTGGGGCTGCTGCTCCGCTCTCGGGCAGCATCCGCTGCCCCTGACTTGCAATTCACAGGCTTTTTTTTTGGCTTCTAAACATATCCCTTTTGGGGCAGGAGGGGTATGGAGGCAGGTGGATGGGGGGAGAAGGAGGAGGGGAAGCGTTTCTCCCTCTCTAGGTCCATTGTCTAATCAAAGGGAGCCCGACTTTAAAGGCTTCCCGCGCCGCGCGGAGCTGATGGGGAACGTGCATCATTAAAAATGTTCAAGCGCCGCCGTTCCCCCAACACCTCTTTGAAATCGCCGGCGACTGCACGGCCTCGGCGTGGTGGTGGGGGGGTCGAAGCCGCCGACCACACGGCAGAGCCATATTGTGCCGTTCCCGGCAGCCGCGATGCCGCTTCTCCTCCCCACCAGCCCTCGGGTATGCTAACGGGCCCCGGGTTTTGGGGAAAAGCGATTTAAAAGCAGGAGCTCTCCGGGCTGCGGGCGTCTCCCCATCCCAGCACACGCGCTGGGAATTGTCTTGTTCGCCCGTTCATCCTCCCCTCTCCCTATTTCCTTCTTGATGTTTCTAGAGCCAATGAGGTTTTGGGGGATAAAACAGGTCCCAGGGATGCTTTTCGTTCTCTGTTATATAAGAAAAGAGCTTTGTCCTATAACAGTCGGACCCAAAAAGCCAAACCAGCAGGAGGGAGGTGATGTACGCGTCGGGGCTCAGCTCTCAAAGCTGCACGGTATATTTGGGTCAGGATCCACATTTCTGCCCTCTGACGGGCAGTGTTTGGGGCGCTATGGGGCCGAGACGCTCTGCAAAAGCATCTGCTGGTGGTCGGGGCGGTGTAGGGGGGGTGGAAGAGGTGCGGATATGGAGGTTGGGAGGGAGCCGTGGGGGCGGTGGGTGCTCTGGACCGCCCGGGGAAGCGTGCGGAGCCCGCGCCGAGGATGCTGCTCTCGGTAAATCGATGCTAATCCTGTTGTCTCTGCTGCAGAGCCGGTACTGCCCCGGGAGGCTGAGGGTGATGGGCAGGAGCCAAAGGGGGTGCAGGGGGATGTGACGCACGGCTGTAAATCGGGATGGCGTACGGGTGTAAATTGGGATGGCTCACGCGTCTCTCGGGCACTCGGGTCCCTCTGGGCGATCCTCAAAGAGGTGCTCCAGGGGATCCCCGACTTCCGCAGCGGGCAAGGAGCTGTTGAGGGAAGGTCCTGCCTCTCCCGGCCGCGGTGTGTGCCCGTCCCTCTCCGAACCTCACCAGAAAAAGAGAAGTTTCTCAGTGAGCCCCACGGCCTTTGCTCCTGGCTCCTCTCCCCACATTTCCTCACGGCTTTTCCTCTCCGAGTTTCCAGCCCGCAGGACAAAACCATCCCCTCCCACCCTGGCAGGCACCCGCGCCCCCTCCCACCTCACCACCCCATCGCTGACTGCGCTTCCGTGGGATCAGCATCTTCCCGAGATGCGGGGAAGAAGCATTTTTCCGGGTTCCCCCCCCCCGCCTCCTCCCGCCTCCCAAATTTCCCTCCGTGGAGGCTGGAGGTGGATGGGTTTGCCTGGCCTGATTGAAATTCGGCTCAGCGCGTCCCGGCTGGCGATCAGCCCCGCTAATCGCCGCCCCGAGCCGCCGCAAAGCAGCTGCTTCGTGCTGATACGGCACCGAGTGGCTCCCCAAGACCCCCCCCCCACCCCCACAGCCTCGGCGGAGCCACGCGATCCCGCTGGGAACGGGGGGACAACCCACCGGGGCTGGGGGTCTAATTAGTCTAATAGGAGGAAAATTGCTCGGGGGAGATGGGACTCATCCGGCCCCGTTTGGCATAAGCCCGTCGCTCCCGAGGCAGACGCGTGGACACGGGCGGGAGAGGAGCAAATCGCCACCTCGGGGTTCTGCCACCGACACACTTTTTAGCCTCGGGCACATCGCTTAACTTTCAGACTCGGCTTTGATGTCTCAAATCAAAGCCGGCGGCGGCGGCGTGCTCTGCCGCTTCCAAAAGGCTGCTTTGTCTTTTTTTCTAATTTTTTTTTTTTTTCCCCTTGGATTATGCTTATTTTTGTGGCTGGAAGAGACCATTGTGTTGAGCAACTTTGACTTCCTGCCTTAGACACGCCGTAAAAGGCTGCGTGGTACTAAACCTTATTATTAGCGTTTATTACTGCGGAGGGAACAGCGGCTCCGTGGGGGGGGAGCTTTTTAAAGCAATCACCTACGGCCATGCAACCTGTTATGAAAACTCTCTGCCTAACCAGGACGGGTTTGTTACGCGCACGGGGGGTGTGGGCAACCATAGGAAAATCACCGCCTCTTGACAGATAAGAGCCTGCCGTGTTTGTTCTGGGAATTCAGGAACCGGCGCAGTTGTCGGTGGTTTTCCCCCCCCATCTCAGGGTCGCTTTGCTCGTGCGGGTGTGGGGATGGGGGCGGTTGGCGTCCCAAGGGACGGCGTTTGTTTCTGCGCCGCCGCCCGGCTCTCCTCGTGCGCCGTGCCGGGTTAATTCCTGGGTAGGGAACCACAGGGCTGAACGCTTGATCATACCTTTGCCTGATCATCCTCCACGTTCGCCACCGGGCTCTGGTGACGGTTTCGGCTCAGATCTGCCTCCTCCGCTCCCGCTGAGCAGTGTGGCCGAGTGGGTGTTGGGGTTTTTAAGGGCTGGAAGCTCCAGGTTGGGCAGGACTTCGCTGTGCGAGGGGATCGAGGGGCATAAAACGGTACCTACGTGGCTAAAACCTGAGCAGGTTTGATTTCAGGTAGAAAGGAAGAGCCAGGAGGTGCCCTGAGATGGAGGAAGAGCTGGAGATGGGGAAGAGCTGGAGGCGTGATGAAGCCTTGGGTGGAGGCGCAGAGCTTGGAGAAGAGTTTAGGAAGGGATTAATGGGCTCCGTGATCTCTGGGACGTCCCCAAGGAGCAGGACAGGAGGAGGAAGGGATTTAGCCTGGTCCAGCTTAGGAGCTGCAGTTTGCTTTGGGTTTTATCCCTCCCTTCTTCTGCTCAGCAGCTTCCCCATGCCCAGCTCAGCCCCTCTCTCTCCATCGCTGGCAGGACAGCCGCTGCCCCTGCGGTCCTGTAGGGCACAGCACCACCGGGTGACTGTGCCACCACCTCTAACCATGCCAATACCTGTCATCGGTCACCCCAACCCCCTCAAGGTGCGGATCTCCGGAGCTTCTGTAGACCAAACCGAGGTGCAAAGGGGCTTGGGGAAAGCCGGCATTTTTGCTGCCCCTGGATTTTCCTTTTTCCTCCCTCCTGCACAGCGAAGTTGGGGAGGAGAAAGGATGAAAGGACCTGAGGAGGCATTGGGGATGGATCCAGCCCCATCGCAGGGCGCTGCCGTGCCCTGGGCAGCGTGAGGACCTTACCTGCTGCTGGAGAAGGGCAGCACAGGGAGGGGGAGAGACAGGAGAACAGGCTGAACTCATCAAGACAGTCACGAACTGGCTTCCCTCCTTTCTGATTTTGTTTAAATTAAGCCATCTGCCCACATTAAATGGTAAATTATCTCAGCTGCTGCCTGTGTCCCTGTGGGGACAGTGGCCGGAGGAGCGGGGGGAGAGAGTGAATGCTGCAGGGCTGCACCCCTCGCTGGGACCTGGAGGGGAGACCTTTCCCACCTGGGGAGAACGTGGCTCCCACGGAGGTGGGTGTCATCTCCCCTTCTGCGTAAGGGAGATGAGCCCCAGGCAAACCGGAGCCGGTCACCTGGGAAGATCACAGCTCTGCTCCGCTGGCCTCGGAGGAGGGTGAGGAACCGCTCTCTAATCCATCTAATCAAGCCAAGCGTGGGGTGACCTTCCGTGGCTCGTGTCCTTGGGAGTCCTTTGCCGGGCGGCAGCGTCTGCTCGAGCTCTCACCGTGATGCTGCGGCTCAGAGAAAGGAAGGGATGCAGCGTACCGGGACGGAGGGTCTGGAGCTGCTATGGGGAACGGCAACCCGGGGCTGAAGGAGGACCCGGATTAGCTCGGGGGGGTTTTTGCTCGATTTCTGCCTTTGCAAGCGGCGCCTGCGAAGAGGGGAGATGCGCACTGGTCTGGTGGCCAAGGGAAAACCTTTTCCCTGTGGTGTTTAGCTTGGAAAGACCTTCCTGGTCCTGCAGGGATGTCTTCATGCAGCCCACGATGAGGGTCCAGGCTGGGCTCTGAGACCGGCTGCCATCAGTGGATTCAGCTTCCCTTGGTCCCCTCTGCTCCTGCCACACTGGACGCTCTCCTGTGGCAGTGTCACCACTCAGCAACACAAGCAAATGCCACCTCGCCCCCCCGTGTAGCACCTGATGCTGTGCCGGCACCCCCAAAAATAGCCATCTTCTCTATATAGCTGTTGGCCCCGGGGAGGACACGGGCTCTTGTTGCCAGCTCCTTGCTCTTGTCACTGCTGCAACGAGTTGTGCGGTCTCTATTTGGGTCCCCAGGGTTGTGTCGGGGACATGTTGGGTGGCCGGACACAGCTCGTCATAAGCCGCCCTCTGCCACCAGCACCCTTTAGGGGCCCTTTGCGGGAGCGGGGAGCACTGGAAGGGAAGGGCTGGGGGCCATGGGTTGGCTGGGGAAGGGGTGGGAGACCATCGAGGCTGGGGTGAAAGGGCTGGGGGAGAAGAAAAAGCAGCAGGAGGTAGAGGGGGCAGAAGGGGCTCTGATGTGCCACGTTGTCGGGTCATTGGCAAACCCCCAGCCCGGGTCCTTGGGCTCCCCGGGGCACCCAGGGAAGGGATGGGCGCCGGTACCCAAGGGAAGAACCTCCCCAGTCCGCAGTGTCTCATCCGAGTCTCCATCTCCATCTCTCCCAGTCTGCCCTCGGAGAACACCCCTGTCCCGTACTGCGGTGGGACCCACCGGCTCTGAGCGCTCCGGCACCGCAGAAGCGCAAAGGACAACAGCTCTCCCTCGGTTAAAACCGAGTCGGTGGCGAATGAGACCATTTCTCTGGTCATTTTTTCTCCTTCTGCCTTTCCATCACTTGGCCTCTCGCGTCCCTCTGGCAGCTGCGTCGCTTTAATCCCAGCGGGAGCCCGGGACGGGCAGCGCGGGTCTGCTCTGCGCCGCGTGCCCGACTCTGGTTTACAGCAGCTCGGGGTGTCCTGGACCTGCACCAAGAGCATCTGCGTGCAATTCGCCTTCGCAGATGCTCCTGGCCGCCGGCCTGGCCGGTCCGAGGGCACCGTCCGGGGTTGTCCCGGCCCCAGCAGGAGCACCGGGGGCTTTGTGGTTCTCTTAGGGACGGGGGAGGAACGTGGTTAGATCTGGTGCGTGGGTTGCAGCTTTCAACTTTTCTCCCTTGGTGTGATGTTTTCTGAAGCTGTCGGGTGTCCTCTCCAAGTCCGGGGGGGGTCTCCCGGGGTCACGTTCCCCCTCTCAGAGGCACTTCAGAGCATCTCGCCCCATCTGTATGTGGTCTCAGTGTGTTTGTGGGGCTGTAGCACACGGGAGAGAGGGATCCCGGATCCGTCCTGTGCTGAAAGATGGCTGCAAGACTTGATGGAACATCTCCAGGACTTTCAAAGGACCTTGGCTGAGAAGGAGCTTTACAGTAAGCCGTGCAGTTTCCCCTGTCCTCACCTCCTCTGTCCCATCTCCCAGCCAGAAGATGGGGAGATTATTTTTTTCCCAACAAGCAGCCAAATATTCCCGGCAGCTCCAGCCTGCGTTTGACGGAGGTGCGAGAAACAACCTCGGTGCCAAACCCCAAACGCGTAGCAGGCGCCCGGGGAGGAACGGGCTGCACCAGCTCACGCGGTTCAGTTCGCTGCGAACGCGCCGAGAGCGTCCGCGGCGGTTATTGCATCTCAGCGGAGCGACGGTCACCTGATTACCGGCAGCCTTTACCTCGGCGTCATTAAGCACCGGGGGGAAAAAGCAACTGGAGTCTCGTAAAGCTTGCTGGAGAGATTTGGACCAAAAATTGAAGCTCTGAGTCTCCTCAGGCTTCGAGATGTTCTCGTAGCCGCGTTCCTTCACCCGCCTTCTTGGGACAGTTTGGAGGAAGCTGGGTGGGAAATCCAGGCTGGCCCCTGAGGGTTAAATCTCACTGGTGAAATGTTGGGGCTGCTCGCCCAGGATGGTGTGGACGCGGGTTAAAATCCTGCCCCAGGGCAGAGGGAGCTCCCCGGGGGGGCAGGACCTCGGCAGGCATCCATCCCATCCCCGGGATCCCCGTTTTCTGCTTTATTACGTGCTCTCGTCTGTGTTTTTCCGAGGGATCCCGGTGAGTCAGCGCTTCGCAAGGGTTGGAGGTGTCTGAGCAGCCGGGGAAGTGCCAAAAGAAAAAGCTGAAGGTGGGCTGCAGGTGAGGAAATTTGGGAGGGAAGGCAGGGATGGAAAGCCACAGAGAAGCAGCAAAGAGCCTTTTCCCCTTTTTCTGCTGGAAGCCAGCAGGCGATCCGGCTGCTTCCCGCTCACCCCACCCAAAGGAACCAGCCCAAACCCCCACGACCACCGAAGAGGCGCCCAAACCGAAGCAGTCAGGAGGAGGGGGGGGGAGATGGCCGCCGGGATGGAGCTTAGTGCCGGGAGTTAAATCGCCTGTGAAAAGGACGGATGGGAAAGGTGAGGGGCAGAGCCTGAAGGGCAGCTCACGCCTGCGGGGAAGACGAACGAGCCGATCGCCCGAGACGGACGACGGCGGCTTCTCGAGGGCATCAGCGGGAAGAGGACGGGGCAGGAGACCGCGGTGGAGATGAAAGGGTTAACCTAACGAACCCGCTTTCTCAGCGGCAACAAAGACTTGGGGTTCCCACTCATTTGTGTTTCTCTCCTGGCAGTGTTTAGGTGTAATAAACCCACATGTGTGTACACACACACACACACACACACACATGCATTGCCCTTCCCCTGAGGGCTGCCTGGGGAAATAACCTCTTCCATCTGTGGGGTCCGTGCGTGGCTCCTGGCCAGGAGGCACCAGGAGGGGGTTTATTAGCTCCAGGGATGGGTGATTATCCACAGGTGTCAGATGGGGAAAATTGAGACGTAAAGCAGGGAAATAGCTCGGCCCAGGGCGGCAAATAAATTGGTTTTAGGGTTATGGATGGACCGGCGGTTTCCCTGCAGAAGCTGAGCGCAGCGGGGATGCGCCTTCGCTTTTAAGCAGGGCCCAAAGACTGGCCCAGAGCATCAGGACCGGGAGAAGGTCTTGTCCTGACCGTGTAGGTTGAATCGAATTTAAGACTACAGAGGGGCTAAATGCCCTGTTGGGTGCCCGGGCAGGGCTGCGGGGGGGGATAATCCCCCAGGGTGATTAGCAGCACCCTGAAGCGGGAGGGGGGGGGGATGGACCCCACCGTGCTGTGCCCTGAGCGAGCCCCGGCTTCTATTCTTGCTCAGCCGCGTCTGCTCTTTTTTGGACTGTTTTTCGTCTTCAGCCAGCCAGGCACCCCGGCTCCCAGACAGGAGAAATGAAAATGAGCTCTTGTCCTCTGTGGAGGAGAAGATCAGGGAGCGACACGGAGGAAAAGTGAGGGAAATTAAGCAGAAATAGCTTCAGGGGTCATTTAAAAATATCCCCACGACTCCCTTAAATATATATTTAGCAAGAATTCATAGTCCATGGCTGAGGGAGCTCCAGGCACCAAATGTACGGAGTGGGTTTTGATAAAGACCCACGGGATCTAGCACAGCTTAGAGGGGAAGGAGGTTCGTGGGATGGAGATGGGGAGATCCCACACCGTGCCCGGGGCAGGGGGCTGCCGGGCTGCTCTCAGCCCCCCTCCCGTGCCTGCGAACCGCCCCCATACTGCATAAAGCCATGTGTTGAGCCTTTTGGGGTCTCATCAGGCCAAATCCAGGGCTCCCGCTGATGGTACAACCCAACCCTTGGAGACGCCGCCGGCTGCCAGGGCTCTCGCTGAGCCTGCGTGCGGCAGGTTTGCGGTGCCACCACCCCGTCCGTCGTGGTTTTCCTCCCTCGGGAGCAACCTGTGCTGGTCCCTCTGCCTGGCTTGGGTCCTTGTCCCCACAAAGGCTGGGAGGGGACGAGGAGGTGTTGGGCTGAGCTCAGCCCTTCTGGAGAAGGGAACTGCTGACGGACCGGCTAGAGGGATGGAAAGGCACAGCATTAATGGCTTCAAACTGGAAGAGGGCAGGTTTAGATTGAACATTAGGAAGAAGTTTTTCCCTGTGAGGGTGGTGAGGCACTGGCACAGGTTGCCCAGAGAGGTTGTTGAGGCCCCATCCCTGGAGGTGTTCAAGGCCAGGCTGGCCGTGGCCTTGGGCAACCTGGGCTGGTGGGAGGTGTCCCTGCCTATGGCAGGGGGGTTGGAACTCGATGAGCTTCAAGGTCCCTTCCAACCTAAACCATTCTATGATTCTATGATTAAATCCGTAGCACAATGTCCCACAAGGAGACACAAGTGGCAGGTATGGTCCCATGGGAGGAAGGGTACAAAGCTGCCACGGGGCTGATGCTCAGTGGGTGGGAAGCACCGGGATGACCAGGAGCAGCACTACGCCCCTCGCATTGGCATTGAGATCCCAAAGTGTTTTCCAGCTCCCACCCCTTCAGGAGTAAGAAGATTCCCCTCGTTCCTGGGAGCATCCTGGGCTAAAGACCCCATCCCAGAGCAGCCATCGTTGTGCCCAGCTCCCAGGTCTGCCCCAGGGGCTGCGTGATCAGCCAGAGCCCGTGAATTATTCACCGCTCCTCCGTGGTGCGGAGGATCCCGTTACGCCGTGGCGAAGGGTCTCCTTGAGCAGCAAAGCCTTGCCCGGGGGGCTGTGGGCTTGGAAACCCAAGAGCTCGAGGGAATTCAACTCACACGTTCCTTCCTCGAGCCCAGTGTTGCTCCGACGGCAAAGTCAGGCGGGGTTTTGACTTTGGGGCCCCGGCTGAAGGTTGGTGGGTGTCTCCTTACAGACCTGCGGGCTTTATTGATTGTCTCCTGTCCGAGTTCCCACCCCGTCCAGACTGTAACTGCTCCCTTCCAGATGACAAACGGAGCTGCCAGCCTCTGATTTATTTTAATTGCCATCTTTCCCTCCCGCTAGCGACATAAAGACATAACGAACGTGTGATGGAGTACCTAAACTGGGAGATACTGGGGGGCGTTTGGTGCTTGGTGGGGGCATCGTCCATCCCCACCCGCCTGGCACAGAAAAACCCTTCTCTGAAAACCCCCCAGCGTGGGGAAACTGAGGCACTGGAGCCATTTAGGAGGAGGTGGGGATTTGTGCGTGGGTGACAGGGCAGAGAAACCAGTGTCGGGCTGCCCGTGCAGGGCAGGGGGTGGTGGGGTGCGGAAGAGGGATAACTCGGAATAAACCCCAGAGTTTTGTGGTCAGCACGTGCATCCTCAGAGCAGAGGGGTCCCTGGAAGCTTCTAGGCTCCTCGTCTGCCCCACGGGGCGACGCGTTTCAGCAGGACGCCTTTTTCGCTTGGGAAGGGGTCGGAAGGGAGGGAAGATGTTGTGAAGAGTTGGTCTTTTCACCTCTAGGGCTGCAGGCAGAGGTGCCCTGAGGGGACGGGAGAGGACGTGCTGCTCGGCATGAGGCTCTCCGCTCCCACCGCGGCTGGAGTGTGTCACAGGGAAGAGCTGCGGGACGTGACACGCGCCACCCTTGCAGACTAAAAGGAGATGGAAGACTTCTGGATTTTTGTGACAGCATTTGGCACAGCAGGAGTGAGGTACTGATCCTTGGAGGGGTGGAAGAGAGGCGTGAGGTGCCTGGGAGCTGGCTGGCACGTGGGGATCCATCTCCTTGGCCCCTCCAGTATGGGCGCTGGGCTCTCCGCAGGCTCCTGCCCAGCTTCTCCCTTCCCGTCTGCTGGTGCAAATGGTTGAGAAACAGCTTTTGCTGCAGGTCGTGTCCTTGGTTTCCTCCTCGCTGGGACACGGGGAGAGGGCGCGGGTCTGAGCTGCTGGGAGCCGGGCACCGGTGCCGCTGGCTGGCTTTTCACAGCATCCCTTAGCACTGCCTCTCCCTCCCGCAGCCACTGTCACTCAGCCTGCAAAGACGTCACACTCGGCGGTGACGTTATAGCTCAGAGCAGCGATGGGGGACGTCTGCCCTCCCCTCATATTCCCTCTCTCTCCCTATCCAAGGAGAATCCTCCTCCACTAAAGGCGGAGGGTGAGACCCTCCCGGGGGGGGTGACACCAAGCCACGTCTCAGGTGTTTGGGTCATTTTGGGACCCCGTGGTTATGCGAGGTCCCCCTACTCCGGAGCCGCTACCTCTTTGCCACCTGCCCAGCAAGACCCAGCTCGTGCGAGGCCGCTGCAGCGCTCACTTGTCGTGCCCCGGCCGTGGCAGCGTGTCACCGAGCGGTGACATGGCAATGGCTGGAGCGGAGGCTCCAGCGTTTCCAGGCGCCTGCCTGCCGGGGATGGCGGCGAGTCTCATCTCTGCTCCGCGTGAGCACAGACGGGCTGAGTCCTTCTGGGCTGCGCTGCTCCTCCCCGGGAGGACGGCTTCGTTTTCCCTCCCTGCTCCCAGCGAGAGAAACTGAGGCACAGAGCGATGATGGACCGGATTGCTGCCTCGGGGTGGAAGGGTCTGTGAGCCGAGGAGGATGTGAAATTGGGCTCCTCTGAGCACAGGTAGTGATTGGAAGGCAAAGGCAGCAGCTTGCAGGGGGCAGATGGACCGGAGACGGACGTCGGCCAAAGCACCTGAAGGCCGTGGATGTACGCAGCTTCCCAGGGCGCTGCTTGGCTTCCTCGGGCTGCGTCCCCGCAGGAGGAGCTGCGGGGCCCCGCTGGGAGGGACCGGGGGTGGTCACCCAAAATCAGGTGTCTCCATCCCGTCCGGACATCGCTGTGCTGAGCCATCCTCGGCGTGTCCCAGGGAGAGCAGCCGGGCGCTGGAAGGGGCGGGAGGCCGAGAGCACGGAGGGTCCCTGGGTGCTCAAATCTTTGTAATTACAGATTTACGTCCACACACAGGGCCTCGGTGAAGGATGCGGCCCTGCAATGCGATCCTGGATCCCCCATCCCGCCTTAATCCTCTCTGTACTTTGGGGGTTTATTTTTTCCCTCTCCATTAATCTCTGAATATTAGGTGGAAAGCGAACAATTACCGCGCTAATGGCTCCATAAATTCCTTCATTACTTATTAAACTCGAGCACTCCCCGCACAGCAGAGGAAAAGAGATGAAATGGAGAAGAAAAGGGGGTGGGGGGTGAGATGGGGGCGTTAGGAGGGGCTGTGCCAGGGCAGAGGGGCTCAGCTCCTGCCGCTGGCCCCGGGCTGGGCTGCGGCATCGGGGCCGGATCAGGCCCCGGTAATTCCCGGGCTGTCGCTGCCCTCTGCCGGCAGCGGGACAGGCAGGGGCGGGCAGAGCCCCCCCCCCCGGCATGGGGATGGGGTCCCCGGGGAGCATCGGGGTGCCCGTGGCTGGAAGGATGCTCCAGGGATGTCGCTGGGTAGGATGGGGCGCAGGGACCATCCTGCTTGGGGAACCGCCGCACAAAAGCTGTCCCCAAAGCCCTCGGGGACTTCAGAGCTGAAGAAGGGCGAAGGGAGCCTGTTTTTAGGCAGTGGTTAACTCGAGGAGAGGCACAGGGCAGGGTGAGGAGTCTTGAACTTGTCCCCCCATCTCTATGTTGCCGCCCGAGCGCCGCTTTCCCTCCTGCAGGATGAAATCCGCTCTCTCCCGGCTTTCCTCGAGGTACCTCGCGGTTCGTTGCCAAAACCTCACCGGCATCCCGCAGGGTGGATGTTCTCCAGGCTTTTTGTTTTGGTTTGTTTTGTTTTATTGGTTTGTTTTTTGGTTTTGTTTTTTTTTTTTTCTGCTGGCGAAGGCGCGGTCTGGGCCGCCGCTGCGGAGACCGTCGCGAGAATTGCAGCGACCGTTCGGAGCGGGAGGGGAAAAGCTTTCGCCTCCTCGCCGGGTCAGAGTGCGCGACGGCTCGCTTCTGGGCTGGCAGCTCCGCTCCCGGGAGGGCTCTTGTGGCCTCGCCTAAGTGAAGCTAATGTATTTCGATGTCTCTGACGGCCAGCTGGGATAGAAGCGCATCTCCAGGAAGAAAGGCAGCTTGTCTGAATGCCAAACTTGCGAACGAGCGAACGTCTCCTCTCGGCCGAGATGCTCGCGAGTCCTCTGCCCGTGTCGATCGGCGGGGCTCAGAGCCGGCGCTTTGGGATCCCGCCAGGGAGCTCTCTCTGCTTCTCCTCCTCCATCGGACTGGACCTGTTCCTCTGCGATCGTCTCCAGCCAGGGCCTGAAAAACAAACCGCACAGCTAAACCCCTAGAGAAAGGGGTTTTTTTTTGTAGGAAAACAGCAAGTTTCTTTGGTTCTGCAACACCCAGATATCCTCCAGGATGAGCCCAGCTCCGCAGAGGGACCTGGATACCCAACTCCCACGGACACCAAATGTAATTAGATGTTTGTATCTAGGCCAGGGGCTCAAGGGCCATCTGGCACCTTAATTATTCATACACGTATATATAAGCGCAAACAGAGCGCTCCTTATCTAGCCTGAGCCTGGGGGGAGATTCCGGCTTACGCCGGGTTGTTTCTCATGGCCTGAGAAAGCGTGTTCTTCTCCAGGGCTGGTTTCAGGTGCTGCGTTGCCTTTTCCTGGTGCCAAAACCGGCTCCAAAGCACACCAGTGCCGCCGAACCGGGCACCGCAGGTGTCCACGTCGACGGCGGCTGAACGCAGAGGTGGAAAAATCCCGGAGGAGAAGAGTTCCCCCTTGGAATGAGGGGGTCAGGAGGCCTGAAATCAGATTAAATGTCCGTCAGGAGAGCTCGTCCCCGCGGTGATGTGGCCCAGCGCTCCCTCAAGGTGTCTTTTAAGCCGTGACTCATCAGCTGAGGAATTTTAATTTCTGTTTTTCGCCCCCAACCCGAGGCAGGCAGCACGAGGAAGCGGTTAGGACCTTCGCAGAGCGAAGTCTCTACCCCTAGCTCTTTAAAGCGATGCATTTCCTCTCAAGCCAGTGGAGCTGTGCCAGGTTTTACCAGATGTAACCTCAAAGATGAAGCTGAAATATGGCAAAATAGGGTTTTCCCCACAGTTTTATCTTACCTAGCCGAGGAGTGATTCCTCGGCTCCTCTGTGTCGCTCTGACAGACGCCGTGGGACACGCAGGAGGGGAGGGGTACCTGCATGGGGTGTGGGCGCATCTGAGCCAGACTAAAGTGATGCTTTTTTATTGTAAACGGGGATATTCCACCCCCCAAAGCACGCTGTGGGCTGGGCCTCCTTCCTCAATCAATCCCATCCCAGCTTCCAGAAACCTTTCCAGCAACCCTGGCCCTGGAAGTGAGATATTTCTGTAAAACACCTTGACAAAATAGCAATTTTTCTAGCTGGGGGGAGACAACAACACTGGAGCTTTATCCTTCCCTTGTGTGTCCTCAGGAAAGCGGCTCGACCCGGACGAGAGCAGCGGTCGCGATAAGCCTGGCTGACAGACTCCACGTCTCGCTCAGCCGAAGCTCCTCCGCGCCGGTGATGCCGCCCCTCCCTCACAAACCTTCGTATCCCTTCATCTGGAGGATCCCCATCCACCTCATTGTATCTGTCTTCCATATACTTGCCGATAATTATATCCACGTAGGCCGAGCCCCCGTATCATCGCGGGTCTGTCTCCGGTACGGCTGTTAGGTTAACTCCGTGTTGTTACATAGGAGGATCTCATTTTCAGAAGCTCAACATATATTTCAAACACAATTTCTAGCACTCCTAGGGCTATATTTAGACATCAGCTATTTACCCACCACTGCAAACCCACCCACAATTTCGGGAGCCTCTGTGTACCGTCTCTGTCAGAAGGAGATGATATGACAGGGAGAAATGCAGTCTAATGGACCGCTATTAAAAAAAATCTGATTCAATTCTCCCTCTGTTGGATGAAGACGTTCCTGGGGAGCGATCTTATTTCCGTGGGGTGACACAGAGCTGCGAGGACATTTCACTCGGAGGCACAGCGAGGGAACATTGTGCTTTCTGCTCTCCTTATTTCAAACCACTTAGGCTGTGATTATAAAACATGGCTCAGGGGGGCCGTAGCGTCGCTGGGTTAAATGAAGTTCTTCCTGCTGCAGTGTGGTTGCAGGGTTGGTTTGGTTTGGGGTTTTTTTTTCCTCCTCAGGCGCAGCTGGATTTCGATGCGTTTTCGATGGCAGCCAAGAAGAACCAACGGACGATTCTCCNAGCCGGGGGGGGGGGAAATTGGGGGTTTTTTTTGGGGGGGGGGTGATTTATGGGATGGTGGGATGCAGGGACAGCACTGCCACGGGGACGGCGGCGTCTGTCCCTGCCACAGCTTTCTCACCCTTTCAACCATTCTTTTTCCTTTCTACACAACACAGAGGCAGAGCAGAGGGGGCAAAGAAGAGCAGGAGCACAGGGGGGTCACCCGGCAGCACTCGGGGAGTGGGATCCTCACAGGACACAGGGATTAGCTCCGCTTCTGTTCCATGGGTTTCCCTGACCCGGAGGTCACAGCAGCTCCGAACCTTTCCCTCAGGGGAACACCCAAACCAAAGCTGTTCCTCCCCGTCCCTAACCACCTCTCCAGCTCCGGATGCTGAGTGCAAGAGAACACTGGTGAAAGGAAAAATACATAAGCAGAACTAACATTTTCTGTGAAGGTTTCAATGGGGAACATAGCAAACGGTTTGACGCCCGGAGGGAGGCAGTAACAGGCCGAGGGGTGACCCCCACAGGCGGGCAGCCCCCGGCCCCGCTCCCCGTCACTGCCCCTCCGGCTCCGACCCCCGGGGGTGGAGGGCCGGGCCCAGAAGACCTGCGGGGCTCCCACCGCCGCACCGGGACGTGTTTCAGTGTATTTCCCGGGGCGGACAGACACACGTACAAGCAGACAGGCGGAGGGCTGAGCACGGACTGACTGGAGGCCGAGCTACCGCGACCCGCTTGAACGCTCTCTCCTTTCCCCCTACGCCCTTCCCTCCGGTGAGCGGAGCCCCAGCCCACCCCGGTGGCGCTTATCCCCCCGCCGTTCGCGCGTCCCTGCGGGCTGAGGAGACGGGCGGAGATCACCACCTCCGCCACCACATTCGCTCCGCGCCGCAGCCCGGCGCGTTCTGAGCCCGCAGCTGCGGCCGCACGGCGAACTCTGCCGGGGAACCGCCCTCTTTCCCGCTGCGACCAATCAGAGTCAGAGCGAGCGTGACTGATCTCCTCTTCAGCCTATCCGCAAGCTAGCTGGCTGCGCCCAATCAGATGCCTGGGGATATTTTTCTCGCCCAATGATAAACGAAGAGGGGAGCTTGGGCAGCAGCCCGCGCTTCTTCGGGAGCGGCGTAGACTTCAGCCAATCAGAGCAGCGCAGGAAAGGTTACCAGTGCCCAATGAGGAAAGGGGGCGGGGAAAGAGCAGCTCGCGAGAATTTGAGAGGGACGATGGGAACCCGCGTCTAAGCGAGCGGGCCAATGGGGAAGGGTGGGGCGGGGCCGCAGCGGGACCATTATAACTGGCAGGTAAGCGAGCCAATCAGGAGGAGGAGATAAGTTCGCCGCAATGGCCAATGAGCAGGGGTAGTGCTCCCCTGGTTAGACTGCTACGATTGACAGGGAGGAACCCCCAATCAGAAAGCCGCGCCCTTTCTAACTGTCCAATGAGCGAGCGGGGCGGGGAGGAGTGGGGGGGCGGCTCTTCCCGCCCCCTCCTCGCAGGCGCGCGAGGCTGGCCGGCGGAAGGACAGCCCGCTGAGCCAATCGTAAAGGGCAGAGAGGAGGCGTGGGCGGGCCTTCCGCCCGGCGGGGGCGAGGGGGTGGGGGTGACGCGCTCGGCGGCCAACGAGGGCGGCGGGCCGGCGCCGAGCGGCCAATGGGCGCCGAGGGGGCGGGGCCGGCTGCCGCCGCGGCTTCCAAGATGGCGGCGGGTGCGTGAGCGCGGCGGTCAGTCAGTCGGTGAGGCCGCCGGCGGGAGCAGGGCCGGGGGCGGGAGGGGGCCCCGCCGCCCGCCGCCATGAAGGGCAAGGAGCGTTCGCCGGCTAAAGCCAAGCGTTCGCGGGGCGGCGGGGGCGGCGAGGACTCGGCGTCNGGCGGCGGGCGGCGGGGGCAGCCGGCACGGCTACGGCAGCGGCAAAACCGCGGAGGCGTCGCGGAGCAGCAGCAGCCGCGGCGGCGGGGGTGAGTCCCGGGCGACGGCGGCGGCGGCGCCGTCCTCCTCCTCCTCCGAGTCGGGCGGCGGCGGGGAGTACAAGACGCTGAAGATCAGCGAGTTGGGTTCGGCGCTGAGCGACGAGGCGGTGGAGGACGGGCTTTTCCACGAGTTCAAGCGCTTCGGAGACGTGAGCGTCAAAATCAGCCGCCTCCCGCCCGGCACCGGCGCCGCCGACGAGCGCGTGGCCTTTGTCAACTTCCGCCGGCCCGAGGACGCCCGCGCCGCCAAGCACGCCCGCGGCCGCCTCGTCCTCTACGACCGCCCGCTGAAAATCGAGGCCGTCTACGTCGGGGGCGGCGGAGGGAGCAGCCGGCGACGCAGCAGCCGTTCCCCAGCGCTGCTGGACAAGGAGTCGCCCTACGGCACGGCGGCCGTAGGGGTGGTGGCGGCGGCGGCGGCGGCCGTACGGCACCCTCCGGCTGGGGCGACGCAACGGGCATTGTCACCCGCCGGTAGCGGTGGGGCTTTGGGTTATCGAGACTACCGGCTGCAGCAGCTCGCCCTGGGCCGCTTGCCGCCTCCGCCCCCTCTGCCCAGGGAATTGGAGAGGGAGAGGGACTACGGGGGTTTCTACGAAGCGCGAGTGCGGCCGGCCTATGGGCTGGAGCGGGTGGCCGGTGTGGCGGCGGCCGGGGGTTTTCGTGGAGGAGGAGGGGGCGCTGGAGCCGCCAGCGAGGAGGAGATCAGCCCCGAGGATGACCAGAGAGCCAACCGCACGTTGTTCCTGGGCAACCTGGACATCACCGTGAGCGAGTCCGATTTACGCCGAGCTTTTGACCGTTTTGGGGTCATTACTGAGGTGGACATCAAAAGGCCGGGGCGCGGGCAGACCAGCACGTATGGTTTTCTTAAATTTGAAAATCTGGACATGGCGCACCGGGCCAAGCTGGCCATGTCAGGAAAGGTGCTTCTGCGTAACCCCATCAAGATTGGGTATGGGAAAGCCACTCCGACTACCAGGCTCTGGGTGGGTGGCCTTGGGCCCTGGGTGCCCCTCGCTGCCCTGGCCAGGGAGTTTGATCGGTTTGGCACCATTCGCACTATCGATTACCGCAAAGGTGATTCCTGGGCCTACATCCAGTACGAGAGCTTGGACGCGGCGCAGGCTGCGTGCACCCACATGCGTGGTTTTCCCTTGGGTGGGCCAGATCGCCGCCTCCGTGTAGACTTTGCTGACACGGAGCATCGGTACCAGCAGCCCTACCTGCAACCTCTGCCCTTGCCACCCCCTGCTCATTACGAGCTCGTGGCGGAGGCGGCTGCTTTTGGGGCTCACCGGGGAGCCCCACCTGATCCTCTTCGGGGGGCCCGGGACAGGACGCCACCGTTACTCTATAGAGACCGCGACAGAGACCTTTATCCCGAGACAGAGTGGGTGCCCCCCCCACCCCCTGTACGGGATAGGAGTAATCGGGCAGCTGCCTATGACCCACTGGAAAGCCTGGAGCGCCGCCGGGATGGTTGGTCCTTGGAGCGGGACCGAGGGGAGAGGGAATTGGGCAGTAGTAGTAGGGATCAGCCTAGGAAACGGAGACTGGCGGAGGATGGAGGTCGGCACTTGGACCGCTCTCCGGACAGCGAGCGCTCTTCTTCCTCCCGTAAGCGTCACTGTTTAGCCACAACCTCTCCCCCGGACCGCAGCCCCGAGCTCCTTGGAGGGCGGGAGCGTTACAGTAGTGACCCCGAGCGCTCCTCCTCCCGTTTGCTCCTGTTGGAGCGACCCTCGCCCGTCCGGGAATCGCGCAGGGGCAGCCTGGAGCGGGGTCAGAACGAAAAGCGCGACCGCAAGAATTCCGCTGAACGGGAGCGGAAGCATCGCGCTTCTGTGGCGGCCGCCGCGCAGGAGTGCAAAAGTCCAGCCAAAAAGGACGAGCGCGCTACGGAAGGAGGCGGCGGAGGCTCCCGCCTCAAACCTCCGCCTCAGAAACAGCAGCAGGATGGAGCGTCGCAGGCCGGGGGAGCCCCCAAGCTGTGCTTGGCTTGGCAGGGGATGCTTCTGCTGAAGAACAGCAACTTCCCGTCCAATATGCATCTGCTTCAGGGGGACCTCGGTGTCGCCAGCAGTCTCCTCGTGGAGGGAGCGACTGGTGGGAAAGTAGCTCAGCTCAAGATCACCCAACGTCTTCGTCTGGACCAGCCCAAGCTGGACGAGGTCAATCGTCGCATCAAAGTGGCGGGTCCCAACGGCTACGCCATCCTTTTGGCTGTGCCTGGCGCATCAGACAACCGCTCCGCAGCCGGAGCTGCCGAGGCCACCACCACCTCCACCCAGAGGCCTCTCAGGAATCTGGTGTCCTATCTAAAGCAAAAGCAGGCTGCTGGGGTGATCAGCCTCCCCGTGGGGGGTAACAAAGACAAGGAGAACAGCGGGGTCCTGCACGCCTTTCCGCCCTGCGATTTCTCCCAGCAATTCCTGGACTCCACGGCCAAGGCGCTGGCCAAATCAGAGGACGACTATCTGGTCATGGTCATTGTCCGTGGGGCGTCCTAAGGCCCTCGTGTTCTCTGTACCCAACCCTGCCTACTCCTCCACACAGCCCCTCCAGCGTGTGCCAGGTGCTATGGGATACAGCCTTAGCCAGCCCTGTCATTATTTGAAATTAGATCTTTGTTTGTAGGTGATTTTTTTTTTTCCCTGCCCGTTTTTCTGTTACTACATTTTTCTATAAAGTTAGAAGCCAGGAAGGTCGGTTTAGCCGTTAGCGTGAATAGGGTATTTTGAGAATCCCCTATGGGTGGGGATAGCAGGGAGGCTAGGCCTGCTTTGATTTACAGAAAAAAAAAAAGAAAAAAAAGAGGAAAAAAACAAAAAACGGGGGGGGGAAGGGGGTGGGGGAAAGAACAAACTCCCATCTTCAAGTTTGATTCGCGTCCTTTTTTCATTTCACGTATTTTAAAGCGAGTTCAATAGCTCATATCCTCGATAGAGTTACAAACCTAAAAGACCAGATTTAAAGCACTCAGTAGTTTAAATGGAAAACCACATACTTACTAGCGGACTGGTGTCAACTCATTATTATTATTATGATGATTATTTTATTTTTTGAGTCCTTGAAATTCCGTGCCGGCCTCGGGCCAGCGGCCCTTTGGCTCGCGCCATCCCTCTCCTCAGGAGCCTGAATGGTTTCCCTTTGAGTTGCGTGGCTCAAGGTTGATGGCTTTCAGGTGACCAGCACCTGCTCTCGGGTACACTGCAGAACATTTAATTCCTTTCTCGGGTGTTTGATAATTTCATCCAGCCCCTCAAAATGCATGCACTGAAAGTATGCTTTTTTAACAGGTGTATTTCTCCTATTTCTCAGAGTTCTGTTGTATCCCATATATGCACTTTGGGTTTGTAGCAGTGACAATGTTTGGTAAATAGCTGAGGACTTTGTTACAAACCATGAATGTCTTGTGCTTACTCTGGTATGCAAGAAACAAGGAGGTGCTTTAAGAATAACTTTAGTTTGTTGTGGTTTTTTGTTTTTACTGCCTTTTTTTTTTTTTTTTTTTTTTTTTAAAAGAGTTGCAGGTACAGTGGGGTCTGGTTCCACAGTGCAAACTCTGAGCAAGTGTGCTTCTCTCCAGAGATGGTTTTAATTCTGTGATAATTTAATTACCTAAAAGTTCTCGTTAACATTTTACCTCTTTGTTAATAGCAAGAAACTGCTGTCTGCTAGGGACTTTTCAGGTACAGTACAGTGGGCATTACATGAGGTTTATCATTTTATAGGCATCTGGAGCAAAGTGTTTTTAGCATCTTGGAGAAGTATTACAAGTGCTCCAAGACGCTGAGGTTTGAGCTCTTGTTCCTGTGATTCTAGGAGGAAAGAGTTTGCTTTTTTTCAAAGAACTTGGTTCATTTTCTCTTATGCTTTTTTTTTCCCCTCCCAACTTCCTGGGCACTTTTCTCCAGCTGTCTTGGCCGCCTTGCTGAGACAGGCATTCAGGAGGGAAGAAGGGATCTAAATCCCTGTGGTTTGGTTTAACAACCAAACGGATGTTGCAGCTAGCTTCTGAACTGAAGTGTAAATCCGACCTGATCGATTTACAGACCCCAAAATTGTAATCTTGCACTTAAACCCGGAATGTAGTCTTGCACTTAGCCACGTTTTCGGAGACTCGAGCAATGTAAAAGCGATGCTGCTGCACTCGGTCGATCCTCCACGATATTCCTTGGGCAACCGATGCAGGGACAAGTTGATTTCTGTTTCAACTTGGACGACAAAAATCGAGTTCAAAATGCGAATAGTAGATGAAGGAGGAAATGTCTTGAATGTATCTTATGGGCACAACAGTTCTGAAGTGTGACTGTACTTGCTTAAGATTCGCTGTCACAAAAAGAGGAGTTTCTGTAACACCGCTTTACCGAACCACTCGTCAGAGAGTGCTTTGGTTCAAGTGGGCTTTGATTTCCTTTATCTGATGGGAATGAGCAGATGTAGCATCCCAAACACCGCGGTGAACTGAGAACGTGGATGTGGCAGCAGATCTTGAAAACGGATTTTGGTTTTATAGCTACTTTTCCTTTCTAAATGGAAACGTACAAGCCTCATTTAATGCTCTTAAATGTTTGAGGGTGAAATCCAGGATTTCTGGGTTGTTGTCCTTCAGCGTGAATGTAATAGATGGCAGAATTCAGCCGTTCATCTTACTATTAACAATGAGAATTTTTCGAAATGACGCCGATAACGCAAATAACTGTATGTTTTAGGAGATACGGCGTGTTTACCACTTCTTGCCAAGAATGTCTGTTTTAATTCGAGCAGGTGTCTGGTGCGTGTCGGCAGGTAACCGGCGCTGCCGCTGGCTCGCTCCAAGCGCTGCTTGCGTCGAGAGGGAGTTTTCTCGTCGCGGCTGACGTGAGTCACTTGCGAGCGCGGACTTTTCAAGCAAAAAAAAAAACTTGGAACTGCTGGGAATTAATTCAAATCTGCCCTAAACCAAAAAAAAAAAAANNNAAAAAAAAAGAAGCACTAAGGCTGTTTGTGTTCAACACTTAAACTTGCTGAGAACAGCGTTTGTTCCGCTGATACGCAGTAGGCACCTGGTTTTAAAACCCATAAAACTTGGGGTCAAAGCGAACTCGGTGTGGGAACCCTTTTGGAAAGAGCATCCTGGTGCACTTCTGGTTTTTTGGTTTTTTTCCCCTTGTAAAATAACGGTGGTTATACCTGCCACGGGCTTTTATGAGTCAAAATTGTGCTGCGCTGGAGGGTAACGAGGAACAGGCGAGGCTGTATTTGACTCCAGGTTTTCTGGTTCCTTATTTAATGGAGTACCTGCTTCTTTAAATCTGGTTTATTTGTGGTTGCTGCTCTGTTTTGTAAGCAAGGATTTTTAACACCCTTTGAGGGTTCTTAATGTCAAAACGTAGTTGACTGGCAACGGTTTGGGGTTTTTTTTTTTCTTTGCCGGCACTTAAGTTCACATATTGCCATCGAGGCGGGTACAGCTTTTGGCTGTGCTTTTCTCTCGGGCTCTGGAGTGCGCACCATTGGAGTAACTGTCCACTAAAAGTCGTCTTGGCCAGGGCTGAACGCGAGTAGAAGTCCGTGTGTAATACCACTTCTGTATAGAGCAAAACAGATGTAGCAGACTTTAGCTCTCTCGTCGTGTTTGGCATTACGTTGCTCTAGCGAGAGCTCAGTATTTCTCCCAACCTTGTGTGCAGCTGATGTTCCTATATTTCATGAGTTTGTTGAATTAGCTTGGAAAAAGGATGTCCTTTTCCTGAATCATTTCATAGTTGTGCTTTATGCTTTGGGGGAAAGAACCTCAAATGACTCATGCTTTTGTTTAAGATTTTAGTTGTGTGTTGGTTTTGTTTTTTGGTTTTTTGTTTTTTTTTTTTAATTGGAAACTTTACGCAACTTCCTTGGCTGCCGGCCAGTGGCTTTGTTTGCTCCCGTCTAGCGACCGGTCTGCCGTTCGCTGGGATTGCGGCTCCGACACTGAGGTTACCCTCAACTCCAGAGGTTTCGGGCTTCTGCCTTACAAATACCGACGTATCCCTGTAAAGCATCGGAGAGAGAGAGAAAAGGGCGTTATGTTCCAGGCAGACAAATCTTCCCCTCTCTCTCTTCTTTTTTTTTTTTTTAAATTATTTTAAAGGATTGAAACGTTTCGGTGACAACTGGCTCAGCCCCCCGTGGAGGGCGGAGCAGAGAGTTTTAGATTTCTTGCGTTGGTTGGGGAACTGTCTGGTTGATGGTAACCGAAGTGAAAGGCCTTTTAAGTATTAACGGGGAGGAGGAGTGACTCGAAATTGTGAAGACAGGCTCAAAAACTCTGAGGACTCAGGGAAAAATGGCTTGGAAAATCGTAATTCCTGGCTTTTAAGAAAAACAGTGTTGAGGGCAGTGCTCCTGGGGAGTCTGCCGTGCGCCTGTTGAACAGAAACGAGAGTGGAAGAAATGATTGCCATGCGACTGGAGAGCTTTTGGGGTTCTTTCCCGTTTGTGTCCCCCCCCCCTTTTTATTTTTTTCATTACTTTCTGCGGGTAGCACCGAAGGACAGCTATTCCAATGATTTATGAGCAGAATGATGAGATGATTTTTGTATTAGGCTTAAAGCAGACCGTAGGGTTCTGAGAATGGTTAATTGAATATTCAACTTCATGCAGTTTTGATTGTGTGCAAATGGTGGCTGAGAAATACTACTTGAATAGGAACAACTTGAAAGTGTATTAGACGTGTCTTTGATTTGACCTTTCCTTTAATATTGGAGTTGTCTGCTGTTAGACACAAAACGAGAACGAAAAACGCGTAACACTACATTTCATCTTTTTGTCGATCGGTTGCCTTCAGGAAACGTTCTTTGAGGAAAGTCAACCGCATTGTCGATAATTCGGTTGGTTTTTCTCGTGCTTCATTATTTCGATGCGTCCCGTTAACTGTTACTGAAAGTTGAATAATCGTCCGTACTGTAAGCCTAGTTTAACCTCGGTCCAAAAAGAAGCCCTGCACTACTTGTTATGCATCTATACATTGAAGGTGACTTCATTTCAAGGTTTCGTGCCTGTGGCTGGTATTGGTGCTTTTTTGAAGTCCAAGTAGAATATTGAGAAAGGCCTTGTAGCTCTTTATGTTCATCTGTATAACGTAAGGAGGAGGAGGGGAGGGGGGGGAACAAAAAAAGCTGTTGCATACGTTTGTATTGAAATAACATTTTCTTTCCTCCTGCAAGCAAAAGCTGGTGGACTGCAGAAGACAACCGCATGGGATACCAAGCTCTAATGGACCTTTGGGAAGAGAAGCTGTGGCTTATGTGGAATTTACATGGGCCTCTCGATGGAAGAAAGCTTATCTGTTTAGTATTTGTGCATTTTACTAAAATGGCAGCTTTAAAAAAAAAAAAAAAGTTGTGTATCTGCTATTGTGATGCCAATGCCCGTGTTTTAAGTGGAAAAAAAAAAAAATGACCTCTTTGCTTTGTGCTGTGTACACAAGATTGCTGGAAAAGTAAAGGAATACCCTTTTTATGGCTCACACAGCTTAAAAGTAGCTGTCACTCAAACATGCGCTCACAGTTGAGCTGATTTTGTTTCATTCTAAATAAATTGTTTCTTTTGAGGAAAATGGGTTTTCTGCCTGGAAGTGAATTGACGACAAACGTTTTGCCCCCTTCGGTTGCCGCGGAGGGGTTACTTGCTGCTGCTTTGATCTGCTAGTTGTGGGTCTTGAGCAAGAAGCAGGGAGAAGCGACGTTTGCGCGTTGACCGGCCTCTTGTACCAAATCGGAAGAAATCTAGTTGATGGCCTGGCGGTGGCACCCCCCCCTTTGGTTGCAATGAGAAAAAAAAAAAAGGGGGTCGCTGGCTGCTTTACTCCTCACCTTGACGAGGAAGCGGCGCTGATGCCGGCGTGCAAGAAGCAGGGAAGCGTCACCCTGCGGCTCAGAACGGTGACCAAGTCTGGGGCTTCGCTGGTCGGAAGAGCTGGAGTTCCTGAATTTTAAGTTTCTGATTTATTTTGTTCACCCACCATGTTTGGCTTTAGTTGTGATTATTTTTTTTTATTATTTTTTTTTTTAATTTCGAAGACAAAAAAAAAAAGAGAGAGAGTTTGAAATTGCTTTGAATCTTGCACGTAAAACCTTTGCACCAAAAGTGCCAAAAGAGAAAAAGAGAAATGAGTCCTTAAAAGTGTTTAAATGATGTTAATAAAGCCTTTCCTGACATACGCCAGGCGCTCCTCCATCTCCAGGGGCTTGTCGGCAGTTGTGCAGTGATGGGTTTAGTGCGGAATGGATGAAGAGTTCCCGAGAGCTAGAATCGGTAATTTTAAAACCTTTGCGTTGGTGTCTCAGTGCCTTATTTTGACCGGTTTTGAAGCCAAACGGTTCCACACGCCTCGGATGTGCATGCAACCCTGATCGCGTCCCCGGTCCGGCTGCGGCTTTGCTCGCAGTCGCCTCACCGTGTAGTAGAGATGGTGAGCGGAGAGAGAGGAAAAAAAAAAGTATNAAAAAAAAAAAAAAAAATCGGAGGCAGCCTGAAAATGTTGTGTGCCGGAGTTGCTGCCTTCTCCTGTACTGGGGGCTGCTGAGCTGTGGAAGGCTGGTCCAGTGCAGGAGTTACAACTCCGCGTTTGCCGCAGGAGACTTCAGGGCACGTTTTGACGACGGCAGACGTCAAGAGGAAGCTAACACGGCTGCATCGTTGGCTTCAGAAACCCCCCCCCGCGTGTTTGTGCTTGTTAGAATTAATGTGACGCGCAGATGAAGACACCTTGAAACGCAAGCTTGCCCTCATTGCCTTGACATACTTTAACCTCCCGTGGAGAACGAAGCTCGCGCTGTCCTGCGGCCGCGCGGGACCATTGCTAGGCTGCAGGGGCCTTTCGCCAAAAGGATGCCGTGGTTGAGCTCTGCAAAGTGTCCGGTTCCCCGGGGGCAGAGAGCTGTGTAAATCCCTCAGACAGGTAAGGGGGTTTATGAGGTTGAACTGAATTGTAATGTAAAAGAAGATGGTTTTGTTGTTCGCCTTTTTTATTCCTTTGATTTTTCCAACCTACTAACTTTTACTAACGCGTTTGCTGCTCCGTCCCTTCTGGGGATGGGAACGGAGGAACGAAGTCTTCGCTGTAGCTTCTGTGATTGCTTTGGGGGTTCCCGGTCACGACCGGGAGGTCTCTCTGCCTGCCCCGGGGCACACGGGTGCCGCGCCGATAGAACTGAAGGTTTTCGGCTCGGCGGGCGAGAATTGTTGTTTTGCCTTCGTGAACTGCTTGAATTAACACTGCTGTAACCCGGAATGCTGTGTGTAATTTGTAATTGTTGATATGGAAAGCCAAGCCTGCGATTAGGCAAAGCTGTCTGTGTGTTTATGGGATGTGTAAGCGTTGAAATGAAGCTGTTTATTGTAAATGGGAGCAACGGTAGATATTGCGGGTGAAGCGGGGAGGGAGGTGGGGAGGGGAGACTCCCAAGATGCCTTTTCTTTCCAGAAGTTGGTGTTTGTAGTTAAAATTCCTCTTTTTTTTTTTGCGATGTATTTCGTGCGCTGTCGAGCTATGACCTCTGAATCTGGTGTCATCTCAAGTGGTGTACAAAAGGGTTGGGGCTGGCGGTGACAACGGGAGGCGCGTTCCGACCTCTCCACCTCGGCTGGGTGGTCGATGCCAGCAGGAGCGGAGCGCTCCGTTAGCGTCACCCCAATAACGGAGGCGGTTTTGGCAAGCTGGCGAGCCGCTCGGGCAACCGGGCGAGTGTTTCGGGGCTTGGGCGCTCTCCTGTTGTTGGGTGTGCTTTGACTTGGGTGTCTTCTGGCACACGGGGCCGGCGGCGGCTGTTCCTGAAGAGCTCTGACTCAGATTTCACTGTGTATTTAACAGGGAGATTGTTCCCCGTCTCCTTTACGTTACGTATTTATTCCGGAAACTTGGAGGTATCGTGGGATGCGGTGTGGGATGGTTCTCCGTTGGTCGCTTTGCGATAGCGAGTTGGTTTTCGGGTGCTGGGTCTGCCCCTCTGCCTTCTGCATGGGTTAGAGGGACGCTGCAGCTGCCAGGTAAAGCCAGGCTTTTGTTAAAACTAGTCTCTTTGAAGGCTTAAGTGCTCTATATGCATCATATTAATTTGGCTTAATGAGACTTCTGGGGAAAGTGGATTTATAAAGAGAACCGTTTAATTAACTGCGCTGCAGCAGAAAGCGCTGCGAGTGGATTAGAGGGAGAACCGGTTATTTGAATTCACACGTTTGGGGTTGGTTTTTTTTTCCGAATTGTGCTTTTACCAGCCGCGGCTGAATTAATAAGTAAGTTTAAAACATCAGATGGCCCGGATTCTGCTCCTCGCTAATAACGAGCTTCTGTTCGCCGCGTGCTGCTAGTTTACTATAAATCGGCAAATGCTCTTTGAGGATACGCTCTCACCATGTGTCCTGGTTTGTGGTGCGAGTCGGTCGGGGGAGGCGTCTGCAGAAGGGCCGGGCAGAGGAGCGGAAAGTGTCTTGGGCTGATGGCTTTGTGATTCCTGTCGCGTCTCCTTGGGTTATCGTCTAGGGGCTGTGTGTCCGAGTTTAATTATAGCTGGCTTGAGAACTGGGTGAAGTAAACTCTTAAGGCCGAGTAAGCTGCTGAAGGACTGGGTCAGCCGCGCTCGGTGGGACGGGTTCCTCGGGGCCGATTAACAAGAGCCTGCTGGTGTTCATCCTGGTTGTTCACGTGCTGGTGGAGTTGAGGTGCCTCTAGCAGGAGCCGAGAACGTGTACGTGGTGGCACAAAGGTCTACTGTTTTGTCAATCCTTTGTCTCCCGCTCCAGGGATGTATTAATTAAACGTGGGTGAAGAATCGAGGTATGGATGCTGTCAAACACGATGATGTTGCGGCGGGTTAATGAGTTGCCACCTCCCAGCCCAGCTCCTGTGGCCGTGCTTTTGGGTCGGAGCTCGTGTGTGTTGTCCCGGGACCGGGATGGGTTGTGTGTGCGCATGGTCGGCTTCCACGGCTGAGCGGATGAGCCGTAGGTTAATTGTGGGCAACGGATATTTCATCTCCTTATCTCCCTGCCTTGACCTTCATACCTAGTTCTGCAATCGGAGCCGAAGATCGGTCTGTAGATTTTTAGCTATCTTCAGTATTTCCTGTCCCCAGATCCAGTGATAGGTCAGGCTGACTTTTAGCAACGTGTACGACTTAATCCGGCGTGCTGCCCCGAACTGGCAGTTTTCCCTCTAATTTCTGCCATTTGAGGCAAGTGAGCACTTGGATCCTTCAGGCCGGATCTCCTTTCATGTCCAAGTGCTGCGTTTCAGGCCTGTAAAATTAGATATTTTAGGGATGCCTGAGGACACGTGTAGGGTGCAGGAGGATTTCTCATTGAGGGAAGCCAACAAGGTCTCACGAGGGTTGTTGTTAAGCTCTGGCTGCTGGTGGAGGGGACTTGGCCTTTGGACCATGGAGGTGGTTGCAGCCCGCTTGGCCAAGGGATTGCTTTTGGTGGTTGCCTGCTGTGTAGGCAGCCTCGGGTGCTTCAGCCCTGAACCCTGTGCCGTGGGCAGCCTGGGCAGAGGTTGGGTCAGGATGAACTCTTGGACCACCCGAGCTGGTGGTGGTGGTGGCTGCAGGGAGGGCACAGTGAGGAAGGGGAAATTGTTGTTTCTTGTGCTGCTCCTTTTGGGTGGATGAGTATAAGACTTCATGTTTCGCATCTGCCTGCCCAGGTTTCTTCTCTTGCACTGAGGCATTTTGGAGCGGGGCCAGAGGAGACCATGAAGGTGGTCAGAGGGCTGGAGCCCCTCTGCTGGGAGGACAGGCTGGGAGAGTTGGGGGGTTCAGCCTGGAGAAGAGAAGGCTCCGGGGAGACCTCAGAGCCCCTTCCAGTGCCTAAAGGGGCGACAGGAGAGCTGGGGAGGGACTCTGGATCAGGGAGGGGAGCCATGGGATGAGGGGGAACGGTTTTAAACTGACAGAGGGGAGATTTAGGTGAGATATTAGGGAGAAATTGTTGACTGTGAGGGTGGTGAGCCCCTGGCGCAGGTTGCCCCGAGAAGCTGTGGCTGCCCCATCCCTGGAGGTGTTCAAGGCCAGGTTGGACGGGGCTTGGAGCAACCTGGGCTGGTGGGAGGTGTCCCTGCCCAGGGCAGGAGGTGGGACTGGATGGTCTTCAAGGTCCCTTCCAACCCAAACCCTTCTATCATTGTGTGTCGGCACAGAGGTGTTCCCGGCTGTTGGATACCCTGTAGTAGATCCCGTCCCTCTTTCCCTCGTTGCATGCAGACTTCTGTCCCAGGAGCAGTTTGAGGCCGGGAGAGCCCCATCCAGGACACCCCGTCCCTGCCACCGCCCGTAGCTCCGCCAGCTTGGCTCTATCTCCCTTTCCCTGCTCGACCCGAGGGCTCGAGGGGTTGGAAATCAATTTATTTGCGTTCTATTAGTCACTGGGGTTGTAAAGACACCCTTTGCCTCTCCCGAGCCAGAGGGCAATCCCTGCCCTGTCTTGCCCACGTGAGAAATATCAGTAGGGGAAAGTTTTGCCAAGCTCCCGGGTGACTTAAGAGGCAAAGTCTGGATCGCTTCGGAAAAGGAGACTTTGACCCACGAATTACTTCTGAAATTGTCCGTGGCCGTGAGCGAGAGCTCCCGTCTCCTTTGTGGTGACGGCAGGCTTGAAAGCTTTTCCGTGAGGATGTCTTAGCAAAAGCTAAAACTTCTGTTTTTTCAAACATCTGCTTTAATTTATTATTATTTTTTTTTAAATTAGGGTAGCTGATAAANTGAAAGAGGGGAGATTGAGATGAGATATGAACAAGAAATTGTTGCCTGTGAGGGCGGTGAGCCCCTGGCGCAGGTTGCCCTGAGAAACTGTGGCTGCCCCATCCCTGGAGGTGTTCAAGGCCAGGTTGGACGGGGCTTGGAGCAACCTGGGCTGGTGGGAGGTGTCCCTGCCCAGGGCAGGGGGTGGCACTGGATGGTCTTCAAGTTCTCTTCCAACCCAAACCCTTCTATCATTGTGTGTCGGCACAGAGGTGTTCCCGGCTGTTGGATACCCTGTAGTAGATGCCGTCACTCTTTCCCTCGTTGCACGCAGACTTCTGTCCCAGGAGCAGGTTGAGGCCGGGAGAGCCCCATCCAGGACACCCCGTCCCTGCCACCGCCCGTAGCTCCGCCAACTTGGCTCTATCTCCCTTTCCCTGCTCGACCCGAGGGCTCGAGGGGTTGGAAATCAATTTATTTGCGTTCTATTAGTCACTGGGGTTGTAAAGACACCCTTTGCCTCTCCCGAGCCAGAGGGCAATCCCTGCCCTGTCTTGCCCACGTGAGAAATATCAGTAGGGGAAAGTTTTGCCAAGCTCCCGGGTGACTTAAGAGGCAAAGTCTGGATCGCTTCGGAAAAGGAGACTTTGACCCACGAATTACTTCTGAAATTGTCCGTGGCCGTGAGCGAGAGCTCCCGTCTCCTTTGTGGTGACCTCAGGCTTGAAAGCTTTTCCGTGAGGATCTCTTAGCGAAAGCTAAAACTTCTGGTTTTTCAAACATCTGCTTTAATTTATTTTTATTTTTTTTAATTAGGGTAGCTGATAATTTCCTATTGGCTTCAATGAAAATCGTTATGCTACCTTTAATTTTATATATTTTTTTTTTTAAGAAAAAAAACCCCAAACAACTGCCCGCCTCCCGTGGAGGCTTTCATCTCGCTGGATGTGAAACTTTTTTAATTTTTTAGGGGTTTTTTGCTGAATTTCAGCTTAATAAGGCTCCGCATTGCGAACGCGGCTGATCCGAGACACCCGGCGGTGGGACGCGCTCCAGGCGGGGAGGGAAAGGAGCCCAGAAAGAAAAAAAAAGAGGGGAAAAAAAAAGCAAAAGCCAAGTGTTCCTGTTATCAGCGTGTGTAAGGGCGAGTAAACAGCCGAAACCGCACGCCGTATCTGCCGAACAAGCTGGCGAAGGAAGAACAGCCGCGTTTCCTGTCGCTGGAAGGCCGTGTTGTCATTGCCTTACCACCGATTTTACATTGCTTTTTGCTTTTTCTTCCTGCGGCTTAAGGGAAAAACAAAAAAAAAAACCAAACCTCCGGAGCGTTGACCTCCTTTGGGGTGTGTTGTGCGCCGCCACCCAAAAACCAGACCTGTCAGCATGAAAAAGCTCGTTCTCCTTTAAAGTCTGAATTATATGGGTTTTATTTTGGGTTTTTTTTTCCTCCCCCTGTGGTTAATGAGTGTCCTGCAAAGCCGGCGTTCCTCGCGGTGCCGCCGTAGGCGAGAGTCTTGTCGTGGTTTTATGCTTAAAGCCACCCAGGTGCCGAGAAAGGGACGATGTGAGATCCCAAGGGATCATAGAATCATAGAATGGTTTAGGTTGGAAGGGACCTTGAAGATCATCGAGTTCCAACCCCCCTGCCATAGGCAGGGACACCTCCCACCAGCCCAGGTTGCCCAAGGCCACGTCCAGCCTGGCCTTGAACACCTCCAGGGATGGGGCCTCAACAACCTCTCTGGGCAACCTGGGACAGTGCCTCACCACCCTCACAGGGAAAAACTTCTTCCTAATGTTCAATCTAAACCTGCCCTCTTCCAGTTTGAAGCCATTCCCCCTCGTCCTATCACTCCATGCCCCAGTAAAAAAGTCCCTCCTCAGCTCTCCTGGAGCCCCTTTAGGGACTGGAAGGCCGCAATAAGGTCTCCCCGGAGCCTTCTCTTCTCCAGGCTGAACAGCCCCAACTCTTTGATGAGTTCAACCCAAAACTTCTCATCCTCTGAGCGGCTGCGGGATTCCTGCTCGGCTCTCCGGGCTCCCCCCGAGCTCCCGCGTGGCGGAGAAACGGCTGAAACGATTCCAGCCCGGCCCTTGGTGGGGGGGGGGGAGTTTATCGCAGTATAAAGATCGTCGCTTATTATGCGATTAATACCAGGATGAAATTTCTCTGGGTGTAGTGTTTGGCTTTATCAGCCGACGGCATCTGAGAGGAGCGGTGATGGGTCCCAGCCTTGGGTCTGGTTGGTCCTGAGGAGGACGTCCCAGCCTTGGTTATTAGTAAATTTTTTATATATATATATATATATTTTATCAAGAAGAGAATCATAGAATTGTCTAGGTTGGAAGAGACCCTTGGGATCATCGAGTCCAACCATCAGGAGAGAGGCTGACAGGGGAGAGAGGTTGGGTTGTGTACTGAGCAATGGCTAAATCCATGTTTTAAAATCTCTACCCTGACTTTTAGTGACCCCGAGCGGGTTTCCACAAATACGGATGGAGGCGGGGAAACCCGCAGCTGACAGCCAGGGCCCCCGGCGGCACGCGATGGCTGTAGGAAATAATAACATAAAATAATTTCACCCTGAGTTAAGCACTTATTCTGGGTGCGCTCTCCGATTGCATTGACTTCCGTAGCTTTGATAGACCCGGGCTGAGTCTTAGCAGCTTTTTATCCTGGCTTCTGTCAAAAATTGGTGGAAGTGGGGATTACGACGGGGCAGGTGCCCACCCCATAAATCACTCCTTGAACCCAAGGTGTTCAAGGCCAGGCTGGAGNGGGCCCCCGGGTGGGGGGGAAACGGCTGAAACGATTCCAGCCCGGCCCTTGGTGGGGGGGGGGGAGTTTATCGCAGTATAAAGATCGTCGCTTATTATGCGATTAATACCAGGATGAAATTTCTCTGGGTGTAGTGTTTGGCTTTATCAGCCGACGGCATCTGAGAGGAGTGGTGATGGGTCCCAGCCTTGGGTCTGGTTGGTCCTGAGGAGGACGTCCCAGCCTTGGTTATTAGTAAATTTTTTATATATATATATATATATTTTATCAAGAAGAGAATCATAGAATTGTCTAGGTTGGAAGAGACCCTTGGGATCATCGAGTCCAACCATCAGGAGAGAGGCTGACAGGGGAGAGAGGTTGGGTTGTGTACTGAGCAATGGCTAAATCCATGTTTTAAAATCTCTACCCTGACTTTTAGTGACCCCGAGCGGGTTTCCACAAACACGGACGGAGGCGGGGGAACCCGCAGCTGACAGCCAGGGCCCTCGGCGGCGCGCGATGGCTGTAGGAAATAATAACATAAAATAATTTCACCCTGAGTTAAGCACTTATTCTGGGTGCGCTCTCCGATTGCATTGACTTCCGTAGCTTTGATAGACCCGGGCTGAGTCTTAGCAGCTTTTTATCCTGGCTTCTGTCAAAAATTGGTGGAAGTGGGGATTACGACGGGGCAGGTGCCCACCCCATAAATCACTCCTTGAACCCAAGGTGTTCAAGGCCAGGCTGGAGGTGGCCTTGGGCAACCTGGGCTGGTGGGAGGTGTCCCTGCCTATGGCAGGGGGGTTGGAACTCGATGATCTTCAAGGTCCTTTCCAACCTAAACCATTCTATGATTCTATGAATACCTGCCCCGGCGCCGGCAGCGGGTCCTGACGGGCAGAGATGGGAGCGAAGTCCCAGTGCTTTCCCGTGACTCCTCGTTCCCTTTTTGCCTGGAGCTCTGAGCTCCCGGAGCTGCCGGGCGGGATTATACCTGGGAATAAATCACCGGATAATGACAGGAAGGCATTTCCCCCCCGTAACTCCCAGGAATTACAGTAGCTCTGCAGCCAAGTTGTTCGGATGAAAGAAACCCGGGAATACCTCATCCTTAACCGCAGCAGTGTGTGCTTGTCGGAGAAGTCCATGTTTTCTTCTCCCTTTCTTAATCTTGCGGGGCTAAAATTAATCAGGGTTCAGGATAACAGTCCTCTGTCCATCAGTATGTTGAAAACTTTTTATCTAAATGAAGTTTTGGGGTTTTTTTAAGGTGTTTTTTTTTTTTTCTGAAGGCATTTGGGGTGTTGCACCAGGTTTCTGTTGGGATAGGGTGAAAATCAGAGGTTGGTTCCTTCTTGTCTAAGCCTTTTGTCGCTCGGATGCTCGGCCAGCGAGCTCTGGGAGCCTGCACGTCCCTTTTGGAGAGATCTTTAGCGTTTGGTTTCTCTTTGCCATCTTCCTGGCGGGAATTTTTGGAATGTTTTCAGAGCGAGGAACCTTTGTTAAAAGGTCCTTCCAGTCCCTAAAGGGGCTCCAGGAGAGCTGGGGAGGGACTTTTTACAAGGGCATGGAGTGATGGGACGAGGGGGAACGGTTTTATACTGGAAGAGGGGAGATTGAGATGAGATATAAGGAAGAAATCGTTGACTGTGAGGGCGGTGGGACACTGGCACAGGTTGCCCTGAGAAGCTGTGGCTGCCCCATCCCTGGAGGTGTTCAAGGCCGGGTTGGAGGGGGCTTGGAGCAACCTGGGCTGGTGGGAGGTGTCCCTGCCCAGGGCAGGAGGGTGGAACTGGATGGTCTTTAAGGTCCCTTCCAACCTAAACCCTTCTATGATGATTCTATGAGCTTGGGGCAGGAAAATGTTACGGCGAGTGGCTCCAGACAGTGGGCTGAGGTTGTCCTTAGTTTTACAAGGTCTTTTTTTATTATTATTTATTGCAAGCTAAATTATTTTCTTGGAAAGACCTCTAGGACGTGGTTAGCAATTTCTTTCCAGTACAAAGTGCAGAGATGGTGCTCAAGAGGTGCCCGCAGGTTGGAAAGCAGGAGGCAATCCAGTCCTCTGCTGCTGGGCTGCTGCTGCAGGAGGGGGGGCTGAGGGCGGGGGGGGACCGTGNGCCGGAGGTTCTCCTGAGCCTGCTCGGGTGCAGGGACAGAGCCTTGAAGACTCTTCTCCCACCTCCCAGCCTGATGGTAGGACCGTGCAGGGCGGCTGGGAGCAGTTTCTTATCACAGGGGACTGTTTTTCTCAACTTCTTTGGATAGACGAGAGGTGATCGGGGACAGAGAGAGGTACTTGGCCCCTGCGGAATTATTTTGGGGGCAAATAAAGGCTGGTTGTGCCCCATCTGTGGGGTAAGATGCTGTGGGAAATGGGAGCTCCTGAGCTGTTTGCTCCTTTGCAGGAGGAAAGAGAGGGTCCGAGCGCTTGGGAGACCCATTTTTCTAAATAAGGGTGAGGAATTGGTGGCACGTGTTGCTCTGGAGAGGACAGGGGAGGACTCTCCTCATTAAAAACCTGGAGCTTTTACAGGGAGTCCATTTGTTGGAGCAGATGGGATGGGAGGTGTGGACACCGCATCCCGCTGCAAGTTGTTTCTTGGTGGCAAAAGAGGAGAAAACGTAGCGGGGCTCGTGTTGAAAGGAGGACGGCGTTGAGCAGAGCGGCTGTATTTACGGGGAGAGGAAGAGGGAGAGGTTGGAGTGTGGGGATCGGGGCTGTAAATCGTGTCGAGCGGGAGCAGCGGGGTGAGGAGGTGGTGTGTTGGCTCTTTTTCCTCCCCGCGTTGCTTTGGTTGTTGGGTCTCACACTGTTAATAGCGAAAAGCGCTACGGAGCTCAAATACGTGTTAGAGAGATGCAGAACAAGAGGATTTTTTGAAGCTTTTTGGATTGGAAAAGCTAAAGCCAAGTGTTCCTAATAGTTCCTGTTACAATAGGAAACCAGTGCTGCTGGTAGAGACTGGAGCCCCTCTGCTGGGAGGACAGGCTGGGAGAGTTGGGGGTGTTCAGCCTGGGGAAGAGAAGGCTCCGGGGAGACCGCAGAGCCCCTTCCAGCCCCTAAAGGGGCTCCAGGAGAGCTGGGGAGGGACTTTTTACAAGGGCATGGAGTGATAGGACGAGGGGGAATGGCTTCAAACTGGAAGAAAGGAGATTTAGACTAGATATTAGGAGGAAATTTTTCACTTTGAGGGTGGTGAGCCCCTG
>VUYV01000194.1:1475406-1489667 GCA_008711295.1 Anarhynchus alexandrinus | reverse complement strand
TTTTTTTTTTTTTTTTTCAGGAAACCTGCTCGCTTCACAAAAATTTGGGGATTTTGGGCGCTTTCGGAAAGCCAAAGGCTTATTAGCGAAAATGCATCGGGAGCGGACAAGAGCATAACCGCTATCTTAGCGTGCGTGACGCACGGATGAGAGAGAGCCCCATCGCTTCGCTCTCTTCACGCTCTCCATTCCCGTGTGGTGGAGTTGACTGCGGCGGTTGCACGGGGATTGCTGTCTGGTGGACACACGTCGTGTATCCGCGGGAGAGATTTATGCGCTGGAGGCGACGGGGGGATCTTATTAACGCTTATAGATACTTAAAAGGAGGATGCCAGGGGGATGGGAGCGGTCTTTTTTCAGTGGTGCCCATTGATAGGACAAGGGGTAATGGGCACAAGCTTGAACATAGGAAGTTCCATCTTAACATGAGGAGGAACTTCTTTACCTTGAGGGTAGTGGAGCACTGACACAGGCTGCCCAGAGAGGTTGTGGAGTCTCCCACTCTGGAGACATTCCAAACCCACCTGGACGCTGTCCTGTGCAAACTGTTGTAGGTGCCCCTGCTCTGGCAGGGGGGTTGGACTGGATGATCTCCAGAGGTCCCTTCCAACCCTGACTATTCTGTGATTCTGTGACGTATCACCGTGACAGCGTAGAGCGCGCTCTCGATGAAGCGCTTTAGCTGCTGGAAACTGCATCCCTATCCAGAATTTTAACCAACCTAGAAATATTGAGGTGGGAAATCGATTTTTTCTTGTTTTTTTTTGTTTTTTGCGTGCCGACGGAACAACTTTAGCAGCCCGGAGGTGGTATTTAGCGAACTCTTGGCAGCTTCGAGCAAAGCGCCTCTGCAGGTGTGGGGAAGCAATAAATGGAGAACCACGTTGCCAAGTTTCATTCCGTCTTCGGAATACGTTTGCCAGGTGAGGGACGACGGGACCTCGTCCCCCCTCGTATTTGACCTTGCAGCTTTTTCTAGTTTGTTTGCGTCGGGAGGACCGAGGAAGAGCTCAGGTCCCGTTTCCAGCGATGAGGTTTGGCTAAAGGGCCACCGGGGAGAGGAAAAGCTTTGTCGTGGCTGAGATGTTTGGGAGGAGAACAGGTCCCTCGCTCGTAAGCAGAGACCGGAGACTCGCTTCGAAGCGCTTGAAATCTGCCGGATACTCGAAGCCGCCTTGGTTTTCTGGCAGCGGGAGAAGAGGAGAGGCTTTTCATCCTCCTTATCTTCGGGCCCAGGAGCTCTTGTGGCTGAGCTGCGTAATCTTCTTCAAAACAAGAGATTACTGAGGCTGTTTCGGTGCCTCTGCTCGCTGGGACCGCTGCTGAGCCCGTCCTCGCTTTACCTCCCTCTCCTTCCCTCCCCTCCGCTCCCTCTCTTCCACGTTCAGTGTTAACGGTGCTCCGTTGGGGGTAAAATTCAGAATCTGCACTGACGTGGCGGTGACTCTCATGCCATGCTCAGGGTTAAAATGTGTGTTGGGGGGGGGTTTAGCCTCCTTTTTTTCCATGCAGCTTTTTTCTTTTTTTTCCCCCCAAATACTAGTTGGGTTTGGCAAATTCACGAGCAAAAATAGTGCCTATGTATCCAGATAGATTTCTGTTTGGCGTTTTTTGGGGGTTTTTTTTGCCCCGCTTGGGCAGAAAAAGCATCCTTGGGTGCGTATGGGTAGGGGGGAGCGGAGCAGCGGCGTGTTTTAGCGCTGGATGTCTGCGGTGGGGGGTATATGAGAGGCAAAGGCAGAGTTACCTGCTAGAGGGGGTCCGCCGACGGCGGCGATCCCGGCAAAGAAGGCAGCAAACCCCAAATAGCTGTGGAGTTTTTGCACACCCACTAGATCCACCTGTTTATAAAAACAAAACGGGTAATTATCAATTCAGCTCATGTGAATGCGCAAACACATGAGATATATATATTTTTTAAATTTTTTTTTTTTTTCCCCCTGGGGAGTTTCCTCTTCAGCTGCACTTTTGAAAGGACTTTGCACCCGTAGGGCTGATCCAGCCTGGAATCCGCTCGCCTCCTTAAGGCCAGCGTGGAAATTGCTAGGATGTGGGATGCTGTTCTGCCTTAGGGCTGCTGGGGCATCTCCCCGAACCCGTAACTCTGCACAGGCTGCCCAGAGAGGTGGGGGAGTCTCCCCCTCTGGAGCCATTCCAAACCCGCCTGGACGCCGTCCTGTGCCACTGCTGGAGGTGCCCCTGCTCTGGCAGGGGGTGGCACTGGGGGAGCTCCAGAGGGTCCTTCCAACCCCCACCAGTCTGGGATGCTGTGACTTCGAGGGAGGTGTTTTAAACTCTGAATTCCTTCCCAGAAAGAAATGCCAAATTGTAACGATGCCTCCCCTACCCAGAACCTGCTGTGAACTGGTCTGTGTGTGTTAGAGATAATTCTGGGATTGGGAGCAGATATGCAGAACACTGTCTTAGCAATGGTGAGATGGGGACCGGGATGGATCCATTCATTTCCTATGAGCTGGAGCAGTCTCCTTTAGAAAGGAGGACGGGAAAGGCAATTAGCAGAGCCAGGTCGTTAAAAATCTGCCATAAACTCCCAGTGCCTCCATTGTGTCTGGGCTGTGGATACCAGTGAGTGGGTGGGAGAGGAGGTTTGGGGTTCTCCAGTGGCTCAGACTGCGAAGGCCGGAGGAGAAAACAATCTCATGGAATCATAGAATGGTTTGGGTTGGAAGGGACCTTGAAGACCATCCAGTGCCACCCCCTGCCCTGGGCAGGGACACCTCCCACCAGCCCAGGTTGCTCCAAGCCCCGTCCAACCTGGCCTTGAACACCTCCAGGGATGGGGCAGCCACAGCTTCTCTGGGCAACCTGCGCCAGGGGCTCACCACCCTCAGAGTGAAAAACTTCTTCCTAATGTTCAATCTAAACCTGCCCTCTTCCAGTTTGAAGCCATTGCCCCTCATCCTATCACTCCATGCCCTTGTAAAAAGTCCCTCCCCAGCTCTCCTGGAGCCCCTTTAGGCACTGGAAGGGGCTCTGAGGTCTCCCTGGAGCCTTCTCTTCTCCAGGCTGAACCCCCCCAACTCTCTCATGCAGGTCTGCAGCAGCCCAGGGTCATTCAGCTTTCTGAAAGAATTTTCGGATAATTTTGGAATAAATTTTGGAATACTGTTGGAAATGTGACATACTACTTTCTTTTTCTTTTTTTTTTTTTTTTTTTTTTTTTAATAATGAAATATCCTACTCACCAGCACGGGGAGGACCAGAGCCATGAAGCCACCGCAGAAAACGGCGAAGGCCACGGCGTAGGTCATGAGCAACGGGAAGGTGGTGGCCAGAGGACAGAGCAGGTTCGTGATGCCGCCGAGGACGAGGTAAGCCACGTGGTAGTGATACTTTTTGGTCCAGTTCTGGTCGGCGATCCAACCCGAGAGCAGCTGGCTGAGCGTCTCCGTGATGCCTGCGGGAAAGAGGAGTTCACCACAGCCTCGAAGAAGACTTTTTCTTTTATTTTCTTTTATTTTTTTTGCTATTTTGCACTGCGTTGCTCTGCGACGCCTCCTGATTCCACCCGCCGCTCGCTCCAAGAACCTGACCGCAAGGGGCTGAAATGCCGGGAAGTCACAGGAAGGTGTTTTTAGGCTGTTGTAAAATTCATGGAGTGTTTTTTTTTTCTTTATTTTCTTCTTTACCTTGGTGCCTGCTATTGCCGAGTGCCTGTGGGCGCACCAAAGCGGTCGGTACAAATTCAATTAAGGGCTGTGCGCTCAGCAGAAAACCCTGAGATGCCCTTCAGTAAAAATAGGAAAGATAAACTCGCTGCTCCGTCTCTTCTTTTTCTTTCAAGATAGAGAAAAAGCAGAATATGGAAAAGACATACACTTATGAGATTTTAATTTTTATAAAGAAGGACGGAAGACCAGCATTTTTTTTTAAGGGCTCGGCAAATTTTTGATACTTGGATTTTTCCATTTCTCAATATGCTTTTTTACGAACTGAAGATCAGAGGAGTGCTCGCTGCCAGCTAATATCTCGCTGACCGCTGTCTCCCTCTTACTCTTAATTCAAAATGTCAGATTAATTGCTGCGTTCTCCTCCTCGCTTCCCTGACGGCGTACGTCATTTCTGAATATTATACAGCAGCCTGGAAGTAAAATTTATTTTTGTACAATAAAATATTTTACGATGACTGAGGTTGCAGCTGCTTTCTTAACCTGATGCTACTTTAGTGTTAATCTCTGCTTATAATTGGGCATATTGGTTTTTTGGGGGGTTCTTTTGGGTTTTTTTCTCCTTGGAGGTCAATGTGCCGAATCAGAATGGCTCGATCGGAGTTAATGTGGGTTGTTTGATTTTTTTTCCCCCAGGATTAATTATTTTTTTTTTCCTCTCTACACACATTCCTGGGTCAAACTGGAGGTCTTTGAATGCCCAGTGACTCTGGATTCCTGCGGCTTGTGGGCTGGAGCACAGCAGGGGCCGTGGTGGGAAGGCTTTAGGAGGACAGATAGCACCGATGTAATTGGAAACTTGGGTTTCTTCGGTGCAGCGAGGGTGGGGGATCAGCCGGTTTCGGTTGAGAGAACCACCCACCATGTGAGAGCGACGTTGTACATGTACAGAAGGCGACGCTATATATACAGGAGGGGGGTAAGGGCTGCGAGCTGAACCTCTTCCATGGAGATTTATTCTAGGACATATTTGGGACTATTTCTTGGCAAGATTGGTGTCGCTTTTCTTTCCTATTTTGGTCTCGTCGTAATTGTAAATGGGTTTCAAAGATTCTTTTGTGCCTACCGGCCACTGAGATGAGGTAAGAGGCATCCATGCTGCTTATGCCCAGCGTCCTGGCTCTGGCTACCAGGTGGAAGATGGGCACGAAGTAGGCCAAGTGGCTGAACAAAAAAGACCACGTGAAAATGCCGAAGACGGGATCCTTCAGTGGGGAAAAGTCGAAGAGAGGCTGTGAATTTTCTTTTTCGGTCGCTGGAAGGGATTTGTAGCTTCTCTTGGCCTCGGTGGCTATTTCTGGCGAGCGGTTGTCCACAGGGGGTTTCTCAAACCTTTCCAAAGCCGACGTATTTACCGGACCGGAGACATCTCTGCCGTGGGGCGTCATGATCCCCTCTGCGGTGGGAAGGTCCTGTGCGCCGCGGAGCTGCATTTCCCTGGGATTGGTTTCATCTAAGCATCCCTCAAGGGTTTCTGGATCCTCCTTCGCCATTAGAGACCCATGGGCTTGATTTTTAGGAGAGGAGCGTCGAGGCGGCCGAGCCCTGAGGGGTCGCAGCAGCATGCTGGAAGGCACGAGGTTTAACATGATGCCTCCAAAAATCAGGAGAGTACCTGAGGGAAGAGAGAAAATGCTTTTTTTTTTTTTGGCCTGGGAAAGGAGGCGCAGTAGGAAATGAGCTTTCTGGAGCAGGGTGTAGTTTGGATTGAACACGGAGAAAGCTCGGCCGTAAGCAGGAGGTGTCTTACAGGAGCTTTTATTGCTGTTTTTCTCGCTGGAAGTCCCTTTCGCTGTGACGCACGCAACAAATCATTAGGAAAACATTAGGAAAGAATTTTTCCCAGAAAGAGTGGTCGGGCATCGGAATAGGCTGCCCAGGGAGGGGGTTGAGTCACCATCCCTGGATGTGTTTAAGAGCCGTTTGGATGTGGTGTTGGGAGATATGGTGTAGGGGAGAACTTTGTAGAGTAGGGTAGATGGTTGGACTCGATGATCCCAAGGGTCTCTTCCAACCTAGACAGTGCTATGATTCTATGAAATCCAGAGCTGCCTCTGGGATTTGGGAGTTTGTTTTCTTTGCCCTCATTAGAAGTCCATTACACATGATGGACCTTCACGACGGCCTTGAAACAGTGTAGTAAAAGTTGGGATTTTCGGTTTTGGTTTTGGTTTCTGAGGGCTCTGTTTTAATGCTGACTTGACTTTAATGACTGATTAAGCGTTTAATCATTAACGAGATGTCCCCAAACTATCCTAGAAGAGGCAGAGTTGTTCCTCGGTGCATGCAGTTTTAATTTTTAAAAAGATCCTTTTATCCTGCCCGGTTATCCTCGAGCGCCCTCTTAATGCCGATGAGTTTGAATAAAGGGGAGAGGCGCTCACCTTGCCAGCCGTAAAAATCGAGGAGAAGTTGAGTGAAGGGCGCAATTAGAAACGTCAGCCCCATCCCGGAGCGGGCGATGGCGTTGGAGAAAGCCAAGCGTGTCCTGCAGCGCTTGGCCGTCATCACCGCAGCCGCCTGGTAAAGGCAGGCGAAGCCCATACCTACGGGGGAAGGGGAGAAATAAGACCTCTGTGCCCAAAAAGTGACCGCTTCGTATCGTGAGCTTCAGGGATTCAACGTCGCGCCCTCCCAAGGTCGTCGTCCCCATGGTAGAGCTGCCCTGCAGGGTTCATGGGCTGAAAGATGGGGGGAGTTTTGCTGTTGCAGGCAGTGGAGAATAAGATTTCACGCGTGGTATTTAGTATTTGGGGTGTTTGAGACTGTGCGCTTTTAGTAAGGGAATTATTAAAAGGCATTTGTGTTGGGTCCGGGGAAAAAAAAAAGCAAAGTTAGTTGGGTTTAGCACGTTGAAAGTGTTTTTTTATGCTCCTGAGCACGAAGCTTTGGGGTTTCACAGGTAGAAAGGAGCTGGGGATGCTTTGCTCTTGAAGGCACTGCTTTAACGGTAAAGGAGCCGCTTTGACTCGTGGCGCGCGGGGACAATCTCTGCCCGACTGCGAGTCGCGGGCTGCTCACCCAGGAGGAGTCCCATGGAGACGCAGAGGAAGGGGACGCTGGTGGCCTGCGTGCTCAGCAGGCAGCCCCCGCCGACCAAGCCGGCCCCGATGATGGAGGTCGGCCGCTCGCCCAACCGCCTGCAGACCACGGCCACGAGCGGAGCTGGAAGGGAAAGGAGGGAGAGGTCTCGGGCTGAAGATGCCAAATGATGCTTTGCGGGGTTTGGGGACTTGTATTGGGGTCTGTGCATCTGGTGTCACCGCGAGTGGCCCGTGTGACAGCCTAGGAGGGAGGGGGTGACGTGAGGTTCAGGATGGGTTAATATTCAGGAGAGTGGGCAAGAGACCCTGGGAGCTCAGGGGGAGGAATCAAAGCCCAAACTTTCAGATTGTAGAATGTTAGAGTTAAAAGGGACCTCGAAGACCATCCAGTGCCACCCCCTGCCCTGGGCAGGGACACCTCCCACCAGCCCAGGTTGCTCCAAGCCCCGTCCAACCTGGCCTTGAACACCTCCAGGGATGGGGCAGCCACAGCTTCTCGGGGCAACCTGCGCCAGGGGCTCACCACCCTCAAACCTGTTTCGAAGCGCACACCGCACTCAGCGGCCACGAGTTATTCAGCAGCTGGTGTGCTCGGAGGCAGTAACACTGGTGTTAGGGGTGAGGCTTTGCTCTGAACATCTAAAATAAACCTGCTACAGCGAGATGTCACGACACCTGTGATCCCCATCCCTGGACTGTGCGTCTGAGAAGACACACGTGGGTGTCAGCACGTGTGGGATGGACATCGGATCTGCGGAGCATCCCCAGTGCTCCTTACAGCAAAGCCAACGCGCTTGAGGTTGAAGCGTTGCCCCCACCCTTACAGGTGCCGGCTCACCTCCTAAGAAGCGCAGGGAGGACATGATGGAGCCGATCCAGCTGACTTGCTCGGAGGAGCCCCCCACCTCCTCTTGGAAAGCCACGAAGAAAATCCCAAAGGTCTTGAGCATCCCCATCACGAGGACGTTGACCTGAACAGGAAGAAGACGGAGGTAAGATGCTGAAGGGGTGAGGCAGGAGGGGAAAAAGCTCTTCCTTCTGCTTTTCTTGGGTGGGTAATTTGGTGTGGTGGGGGAGAAACAAACTGGGAGACGTTAACTGGTGTAGCGTGTGTCGGGGGAGTATCGGCAGGGTGGACTGGTGGTGGCCACGCTGTGGTTTATTAACAGACCCTCAAAAACCTTCTGTCCAAACTGGCTTTTTTGCAGAAAAGGAACAAAATTACACTAGAGCCTGACTCTTGAAGGGTTTTTTTTGCTCTATAAGTTATTTTTTTAATAATAAAAAATAATCTAAACGGGTCTCGGCGCTCTGAAACATCACTAGCAGTGGATGAGGTGTTGAGCAGAGCGGGGACGGACATTAGCCGGAGCGGTTTCCCAGGCTTGTTCTGCCACGGGGCCAAAGGACGGTTTGTGTCCTTAATTTTAACTCCCCCCCTCCTCCCCGGCAGCGGGTGGTTAATGATTGGCAGCGAGGTACTTCTTCTGCTGGAGTGGAAGTGGGGGGAAAGCTTTCCTGCGCCTCCCAGCTTCCCTCGCTGGAGGGTGGCGTTGCCTTCGCCCCTGGTGGGAAGGTGGTGCGTGGTGTTAAAAGCCTGCGGGACGGAGAGTTACTGCCTTTAATGGTGTCGAGACGCTCGGTCCTCCCGGGAGGGAGTAACCGAGTGTGCGTGTGCTGCCTGACCCTGTGCTGCTCCTGCGGTCCGTCCCTGCGGACCCATCTCGGCTCCGATCCACCGCTGCCCCGAGGTGCGATCTCCCCCTTAGCGAAGGCACGAGACACCGCTTTGGGGTTTGATGCCCCAGTGGTGGTGTGGACGAGTAGGGAGATATCATTTTATCATTACAAGCTGCCTTTTGGCCCTGGGCTGCTGGTTGGGCACCTTCATTTCTGTCACTGAGATGTTTTCAGGGGGTATTTCCATCCGGCGTGCCCTGGCCAGGCTGGAGAGCGGGGCAGAGAGGAACCTAATGAGGTTCAACAAGAGCAAGCGCAGGGTCCTGTACTTGGGGAGGAAGGATGCTGGGCACCAGGATAGGTTAGGGGTGGACCTGCTGGGAAGTAGTTCTGAGGAGAAGGGTCTGGGGGTCTCTGGTAGAGAGTAAATGATCCCTGAGCCACCAATGTGCCATTGTCACCAGGAAGGCCAATGGCATCCTGGGCTGCATAGGGGAGAGTGTGGCCAGTAGGTCGAGGGAGGTCATTCTCCCCCTCTGCTCTGCACTGGTGAGGCCACAACTGGAATACTGTGTCCAGTTCTGGGCTCCCCAGTTCAAGAGGGACAGGGAACTGCTGGAGAGAGTCCAGCGTAGGGCAACTAAGATGGTTGAGGGATTGGAGCATGTCCCTTATGAGGAGAGGCTGAGAGCGCTGGGACTCTTCAGCCTGGAGAAGAGAAGGCTGAGGGGAGGATATTATGGCGTACAAGTATCTAAAGGGTGGGCTGAAGGAGGATGGAGCCAGACTCTTTTCAGTGGTTCCCAGTGACAGGACGAGGGGCAACGGGCACAAGTTGGAACATAGGAAGTTCCCTTCAAATACACAGAGAAACTTCTTCCCGGTTGGGGTGGCAGAGCACTGCACAGGCTGCCCAGGGGGGTGGGGGAGTCCCCTTCTCTGGAGGTTTTCAAGCCCCGCCTGGATGCAGTGCTGAGTGCTGTGCTCTGGGCAGTCCTGCTCTGGCAGGGAGTGGGACGGGATGATCTCTAGAGGTCCCTTCCAACTCTGAGAATTCCATGATTCCGTAGGGGAAGGTGCGTGTCGCTGCTCAGCCCCGGTGGAGGGGGTGCTGGAGGGGGTGCTGGCGCTTGGCGGGTTTTTGCCCTGAGCTCGGGGGGCTCGGCCTGTCCTGTCCCCTGCTCCGCCTGAGGGACACTTGGGACTCCCCATCTGCCCCGGCCCCGGCAGGATTGAGGTGAATTTGTTCTCTGCTCACCAGGAAGAAGTGAAACACCACTCCCCATGCCCACCCTCCGGCCGCAGCTCCCGCGCCGGGGCTCTTCCCGCCTGCTGCCGCCTCCACCTCTTCCTCCTTCCTTTCCCCTGGAAACGAGAATTTCGGGACACGTTAACACCTTGCTCCATCGCCAGTTCAGTTCCAAAATCACTCCCGTGATGGCATCAGCTGCCCTTGAGCGCTGTGGCTCCGTGGCTGTGCGTGGGGACGGCACCAGTGTTTGGTGTTCAACTTGCAAAAGCATTTTTGAGGGTGGACGAAGCTTCTACCAACCTTTTTGCCAACAGATGTGAAGTTGCACACTATCGCTGCCGGGAAACAGCTTAATACCCGTTCTCTTTCCCACAAAATTGCTGTAACCACTTAAGCTTTGAGGGATTTTAAGTGACAAGCAACTTATTGTGGCTTTAGAGCGGACTGTCTGGTTGGTTTGTGTCAGATCCATCCGTGAGCCCCCATGGGAAGCTCTCCCTTCCCCACCTTTCTCTGCTCACCTCCCGTTCCTCCCCTCTCCCGTCCCGCACCCCTGGCGGCGGCGGGATCCTGCCCGGGGGAGCAGTTGGACCCCACAGCGGGGGTGATGAACCCGAAACTTTTCCTTACCGCCTTCCTGCTGCATGCTGGAAAATCCTCCCCGGAACTTGCGATTGCAAAGAGGAATCGCCTCTTCATTTGCTCCAGAGACTAAATCCCCCTTTCCTGACTTGGCACCCCAAAGTCTGGTCCTTCGTTCACCTCCGGTGAGGACGACGGTGTCTGTCCTTCCCGACGAGCCCCGAAGCGGGACATGGAGCCCCGCAAACACTGGGGCTGTGTGGACGGAGCCCGTCCTCCTCCTCCCCGGAGGCAGAGCCTGGCTTGCGGGGCCCCAAGGCTACGAGTCCCTCCCCTTCCCCAGCCGGGAGCAGGAAACCCGGAGCTTTCGGAGCAGAAATCCTGTTGGGAGAGGAAAAGAGGAGGGGAAACCTGCAAAGGGTTATAGTTCCAGGCAAAGCCCCGGGGTTTGCCGGGCGTTGAGCAGAGCAGTAGGTGGCAATGGTGGACTGAAGCCAAGCCTGGGGCTGCCCTCGGCCCGGGAAGCTGCGTCATTTAGGAGGAGATAGTCTGGAAAGCTTTAGGGTTTCCAGCTAAAAGGTGCTCAGCAGCTGGAGCGGAGCAGCCGTGCTGCCGCAGCCCTTGAGCGGAGCCGGTGGTTGAGCGGGATTTGAGTTGGCTCTGTGCCTCTCTTGTAAATATGCACAAACTCCCCGGGTAAATACAGCCCTCGTGCTTCCTCCCTCCCCGCCCCCCCGTTTCGGTTGACCTGTCACCCCAATCCGCGTTCCTGAGGTCAGATAAAATTGTAGGATCGTGATACCGATCTCTGCTCCCCTCTCTTGGCAGAGAAGGCGATGCTCCCGCGTGCAGGAGGAGCCCGGGATATATCAGAGCCTATGGAGGAACTTTCCCTATACTTTTATATGACCTTTAATATGTGCATTAAGCTTTTATTTAAGTGGAACAGTTTTTGCAATGAGTGTGGTTTGGGGGCTTGAAGGATGGGGGGGCTTTGGGGTCTTGCTGGGGAGAAGGCGGCAGCATCTGGTGCAGCATCTGCTCTCGGAGCTATCGGATGTCCGGGAGGAAACGCTCCGGCCGGGGCTGCTCCCGTCTCCGCGGGCTGTCAGGGAGAGGGGAGCGCGGGGACCCGCCACCGTAGAGCTCGGGCACACCGACGCCTGCTGCCGCGGCCGAGTCGTTACACGGAATTACCGCTGCCCCGGCCAGGCAGGCAGAGCAGGGCGGGCTCGTCCCTGCCGCCCGTTCCATCTGCAGCAACGGCTGCGAGACTGTCAGCGCCGCTGAGGAGCGGAGCTGCTCCCGGTAGTAAAGTCACAGCAGCCCAAATGTCAGTTTTGTCTCTGACACAGCCCAATTTGTTAGCTCACGCTCTGCTGTGAAGCTTCCCTTCCGCCTCATGCGCCGACAGCTGCACGCCAGCTCCTTTTGACTCCCGTACATGCAGGAAGCGTTTGAGCGTAGCGGATTTTTCAAGGGGAAAGGCTTTCCGCGGGACTGTTTCCCTGCACCACTTCAAATGCTCGACTCTGTAAGAAGAAGGGAGGACTGGATTTGCACGGATGTTGTCAACATCCATTTGCAGTTCACGCAGGGACCAGGCAGGGCCAGCGTGCTTTGGTTTGAACTTCAATCCAAGGCACAGTAAGCAAGTAACTCTCACACAGAATGTTTAACTAGAGGAGGCTAAACATTTCCTAGGAGAAATTCCTTGGAAAGCGTTTGCGCCTTTCCCACTGGAAGAGCCTCCATTAATTCCAGCCTTTGTGCCCTGCTCCTTTTCCCTAGAGAAATGCTAAAGAAGAAGGGATAAGGAGAAGTTCAAAACAAGGCAAAGCAATGGGCAACAGCTGCGGCAAAGAGAAGCAAAGGCGTGTTTTTGCAGGTCATTTATTGATTTCTCCAACAAATAAGGCCACACACACACATACACCTCGTAGTATCTGATCATTACACGAACTTGGCGAGTGACCCACGTTTCATCCTCAACAGCACAAGTGCTAAGATGTGAGTTGGAGACCCCGAGAGCTGCACAGGAGCTGTTAAGTGGAGAAGAAGAGCCTTCAGCCCAGGTTTGGTACTACAAGCACGTTCCGCGCTGGAGCAGCAGAGGAGAGTGGTTGTCCAGTGAGGAGGAGCTGGGCCGGCGGAGGGAGCGGAGCGCTGCGCGGGTACCCGAGGGTCAGGATGCCAACTTGTGCACTGCTACAGTGATGCTGTCGTGCTTCTGGATCATGATATTCCTAGAACAAGAAAAGTACTGAGGTAGTTGAGAAGCCAAGCGGTGAGGAGGAGGAGCTGATGTGGGTGGGAAACTGGACAGGGGTATCACCTTGTGGCTGCAGCATCCCCCAGACCTGTTGCTCGCTGCATCTCTTCTGCCCGCTCCCATGCGCGGTGCTGGAGAAGGCTTTGCCTACCACACTGACTGGCTACCGCATGGGCTTAATTAGCCCAAGTGGGGAGCCCAAGTAGCGAAGAAGCACAGAGCTGCAGTAGCCACCACCCCCTGAAAGGTTTCCTACTGCTTTTACAGTTCCTGTTCCTTGAGGTACCATTAATCTAATGAATTATATATATACCACCCTACAGCAGCCTTCCATTCCCTAAAGGGGCTCCAGGAAAGCTGGGGAGGGACTCTGGATCAGGGAAGGGAGCCATGGGATGAGGGGTGACAGCTTCAAACTGAAAGACAGGAGGTTTAGATGAGATATTAGGAAGAAGTTCTTTCCTGTGAGGGTGGTGAGCCCCTGGCTCAGGTTGCCCAGAGAAGCTGTGGCTGCCCCATCCCTGGAGGTGTTCAAGGCCAGGTTGGACGGGGCTTGGAGCAACCTGGGCTGGTGGGAGGTGTCCCTGCCCAGGGCAGGGGGTGGGACTCGATGATCTTCAAGTTCCCTTCCAACCCAAATCATTCTATGATGATTCTATGCATTCGCATGCCTATGGCAGTGACTACCTTCCCCCCACAGCTTCAGATGGGGCATCCTCCACATCTCCCAGTTTAGCTCAAGGTGAGGAGAGCTGCTCGAGGGATCTGACTCTGGGGAGGGCCCCAGGGCTGGGGGGGAAAAGGCAAACAGGGGAAAAGTGGCACCCCCGGGGTGGACACTCACCCGCTGTCTGACTCCAGGCACACCACGGGCGTATCGGTCGGGTCGGAGGTGAGCTTGGCTGCCTGCTGGGCGAGGACGGAGATGACACCGGCGTGTTCATCTGAGAGGGTTCCTCGGCCTGCGAGAGGTGGGAGAAGTTGGCTGAAGCCACACGGGCCCTGACAGCACTTTGCGTGAAGCAGCTGCCCCCTGGGGCCAAGGGGGGCCGCTCCACCTGGGCCCATTTCCCTCCCTGTGAGCTGACACAGTTTCTTCCTTAATTGTTGCCCTCAAACCACCAAAAAGCCTGAATTTAAGTAGCAGGAACTGCTGTCGGGAGTTTTTCTCCTGGGGGGGTGGGGTGGGTGGGATGCAGAGCAGCATGGTCCAGGAGGGCGCCAGGGGGACCTGGGGGACCCCACTGGAGTGTGTGTGTCTGAGGAGGTGGGAGGCTGAGTAGGGCCGGGCCCGGTGCCCCCGAACCGGGAGGGCTCTGGCAGGGCCGGGCCCGGTGCCCCCTACCCCCCTCCCGGAGCCCTTACAGGGCCTGGGCTGGGCCCGCTGCCCCCCAACCCGGGCTCTCCGGTGGAGCAGACCCCGGGTTTCACCCCCCCACCCCCGCGGTGCTCGGTTACTCACAGCCCAGGTTGAGCCCCTGCGAGTCGGTGCAGAGGACGCCCACCACGGCCGGGCTCTTCATGCTGCGGGGGGAGACAGCGGCGGTCAGCGCCGGGCCGGGCCCGCACACCCCCCGCCGGGCCTCGGGCCGGCCTAGGCCCAGCTCCCCCCCCCCTCCGCGCCCCCCGCGGCCCCGGTGGGGCACGGCCAGCCCTGTCCCCGTCCCCCGTGTCTGCGTGTGTCCCCCCCCGGCCCGTACGTGTCCTCCAGGTGCTGCTCCAGCGTCCCCTCCATACCGCCG
>VUYV01000194.1:1403769-1463305 GCA_008711295.1 Anarhynchus alexandrinus | reverse complement strand
GCCCTGCTCCAACAGGTCCATGTCTTTCCTACGTTGGGACCCCCCGAGCTGGAGGCAGCACTGCAGGGGGGTCTCCCCAGAGAACAGCAAAGGGGCACAACCCCCCCCCTCGCCCTGCTGGCCACGCTGCTGGGGATGCAGCCCAGGGTGCCGGTGGCTTTCTGGGCTGCCAGCGCACATTGCCGGCTCATGGGGAGCTTCTCATCCACCAACACCCCCAAGTCCTTCTCCTCAGGGCTGCTCTCCAGCCATTCTCCAAATCATTATTAATTCCTGCTTTACTCCACCACAAAACCCACCCCCATCGCAGAAACCCACCTTCCCCCACCCCAGCGGAGCGGACCGTCCTGGTGGTGTGGGGATGGACCGGCTCTGCCCACAGCATCCTTTCGAAATAGTGGCAGCACCGATAGGAAATTCAAACAATAAAGACCAAAAAAGGGTCACTCAGCTTTTCCAAGCTGTTTTCCAAGAAACCCAATCACCAGCAGCTGCCACCAAATTTTGGGGACCTGATGGTGTGTGTGTGTAGTGGCGTGGGACACACTGCTGGAATAAAAGCGGCCCCGAGCGGGTACCGGGATCCTCATCCTGCACCTCTCAGCATCGCCCCGTGTCCTTCACCCGCCGCGTCCCTCACGCTCTCCTCGTCGCAAACTGCAAAAGGCGGCGCTGACGCCCGGAGCCGTTATCGCTGCGGGCGATACCGGGGCGCTCGTTAGGAGTTTTAATCCTGTTTTAACGGTCCCCGTATCGCTGGGCAAACCGTGCTGAGCGGGGTCGGCGTGCCGCAGGGTCACCTTTCCCTGCAGCCTGTTTGCATCCCACTCTACTAATTGGGGTTGGGTTTTTTTTGCAGATAACGGCGGGCACCGCGGGGTCAAAACGTGCGCAAACCCCTCGTGCCCACCTCTCCCCGGGGTGTACACGCACGTCGGCACCCAGTGGGGTCCCCTTTCCTGTCCCAACTGGGGAGAGACCCCCATAAATGGGGGGGGTGCACACTGTGGGGGGTCCCACTGCTGCTTGTAAGGGCTTTGGATGCCGAAACGAAAAGGCAAAAGGATGCTCACAGACAGGTGGTCCCTCATGGGGATGAAGGATTTGGGGTGCTAAAGGATGGAGCGGGGGGGGCACGGTAGGGTGGCACGGTCAGCACGGTGTGATTACAGCCCCCCCCCCCTCGCCGGGTGACGTATTGCTGTTAGCCGATGTTTGCCGTGTCCTTCTGTCCCTGGGTGTCACCCGCCTTGGCCGGGTGCCTACCGGGGGGGGGTGGCGGACGGGGCAGTGGTGGTCCGGTCCGCTCTTGGCACCGCAGGTGGGGGTGCGCAGGGGCTATATAAACCACGGGGCGTTTGCCCCCGGCAGCCCCCGGCACCATGCGGGTCCTCCTGGTGCTTCTCTGCGCTGCCTCTGCCCTCTCCCAGGGTGTCACCAAGTAAGTCACCGCGGCAAGCGAGTCACTGGCGGGCCGCCCCAGGGGGAAAACGAGCACCCAGAGCCTTTTGACAGCTTTGGGAAGCGGATGTGAGGGCTGGGAAAGGGCGTGCAGGAGGTGGGGGTGCCCGACGGAGGGTCTGCTTTCTGGAGGTGCTTTGGGGTTTTGCAGAAATCCCCCCGACGCGGTGTTTTGGGGGAGTCCGTTGCGCTTCCGCCGTTGGGTCAGCACAAATGTTGAAGGTGTGGAATGCTGCTTGCAGGAGCTGCAGGCAGCAAAATTCCCTCTAACTCGTGGTTTTTCCTCGGGGCTTGTGCCAGGCTGCCCTTGGAAAGGGGGAAGAAGCTGAGAGAGGTCCTCAGGGAGAAAGGTTTGCTGCACCGCTTCTTCCAGCGTCACCGCTACGACATCGGCACCAAATTCCCACATGCTTTTCCCAACGGGACCGAAGTGGCCACCGAGCCCCTGCTGAACACCCTCGACGTGAGTGTTGGCTTTGTCCCCCAACGGCGCAGCCCCGGGGGGGAGGGGGGCGGTTTGTGGGACACCCATCCCCATGTCTGTGCTCTGCATGGACCAAACCCGAATCCTTTTGCCCTAAAGCCTTCAGCTCACATCCTTTACCCGTTCCTGCCCGTGCTGGTGGCCCTAGGCAGAGGCAGGACACTGAAATGTCCTGCTGGAAGCAGGGTGTCCCCGTGAAGAAGGGGGACCATGAAGACTGAAAGGGGAAGCTCCAGGTTTGGTCTCATGCCTTAAAAGCAACCCTTGCTCCTGCCGCCCCGCAGATGGAGTACTACGGGACCATCTCCATCGGCACCCCACCACAGGACTTCACTGTGGTCTTCGACACCGGTTCCTCCAACCTCTGGGTTCCCTCTGTCTCCTGTTCCAGCCTGGCTTGCCGTAAGTTGGGGCAGGCAGAGGCTCCCCGTTTCAGCAAATCTGGGTCCAACAGCATGTCCTGGGCTTATCACTGCACGACTGAACCCAAAGATTGGGGTGACATGGCCAGGGGACCAGGGCCCACCTAGCCAGTGCATCTGTGAAACACACTGGAGGGATAAGTGTTTGGGGTGTAGGACCTACTCAGTGCTGTACTCCACAGGGTGATGGGCTTAGTCCTCAGCGCCTCAGTTTCCCCATCTGCGCATAGGGGGTGATGGGTTTTCCTGCAGATCCCTGCTTGCTGGAGGAGGGGCAGGGACGTACAGCAAACGCTCACAGCTAAATCGTTCCTGAAAGGAGGATAATAAATGGCAGGTCTAAACAGCAATTCAGCAGGGTTCCTCCTCCCACGCTTCCCTTACGGCTCAGCCTTGCTGAAAGGCTTCATTTCTGATTTTTTTCCCACTTACCTTCTAGAAAACCATCAGATGTTTAACCCGTCGCAGTCCTCCACCTACAAAAGCACAGGGCAGAACTTGTCTATTCACTATGGCACTGGTGACATGGAGGGCATGGTGGGCTCCGACACCGTCACCGTGAGTGTCATGATGGCATTTCCAGGGGGAACCCTTTGTGCCTTCTCCACCTGTTTAACATCAATATTGCAGTGCCCGATCCAGCTCTTACAGCATCGTCCCCGTCCCTAGGTTGCATCTCTCATGGACACCAACCAGCTCTTCGGCTTGAGCACCACCGAGCCCGGCCAGTTCTTTGTCCATGTCAAATTTGATGGGATCCTGGGCTTGGGTTACCCAAATCTGGCTGTTGATGGGATCACACCGGTGTTCGATAACATGATGAACGAGAGCTTGCTGGAGGAGGACCTCTTTTCAGTCTATCTGTCCCGGTAAGCCACGGGGGTCTCGAGGGCTGGGAAAGGTAGCAGATGTATCTCATGCACACCATTGCATTTGCTGGTGGCTCCAGCTCCTCTGCTGTCCCTGCTGCCATCCAGCTGCTGTCTCTGTGCCATGACATGCAGAGGCTGGGGGGTTCCTAGCTGGTGGCCACCGGACTCGCCAAATTTTGCCCTCTTTTTGCCTTGTGGCTTACCAGAAAACCTCTCTAGTTTCCAGGCACGTGCCTCCACCATGGCTCCCCTTTCCCCTTTTTTCTGGGTCCAAAGGACCTGACACACACTGCTGTCGTGCCACCACCTCGCTGACGCTCTGTAGTGAGGAGGGGACTGTGGCATCTCCAGCAGCGGCTCGTCCCACAGGACACACAGCCCTGCTGTTTTAAGCTGGCCGCACTGAAGGCACGTGGCAAACCCTCCACTGTTTTTCTTTTTCTGCATCATCCAGGGAGATGACAGGGAGCGTGGTCATCTTTGGGGGAATCGATGAGTCTTATTTCACCGGCTCCATCAACTGGATCTCCGTCTCTTACCAAGGCTACTGGCAGATCTCCATGGACAGGTAATGAAACAGTTCTGCTCATCTATGGTCATTTCTAACCATTGTTTCTAAAGACACCTGAGACCCATCGATATCAGAGGCTTTCCACTGGTATCCCCATGGCTGTGGGATGCAGAAGGTCAAGTGGCCAAAATCCATGGGACTTCGGTAACTGCCAGCTAAATGTGGGTGCTTTGTGCCCGGGACACAGGCTAGTTCTTCTCTTGCACAAAGCCTGTGCTCTTGGGTATGTCCCTGGTGATGAGTAGAGAAAAATTATGGTCCGTGAACTACTTTTGTTGAGCTCAGTTGGGTCCCAACCACTGGGCTGTGTTTGGTACCTCAGTCCCCATGTGTGCAATGGGGCTGTGATACCATCTGGCATTGCAGACTCCAAGAAGCGAAAGGCCCAAGGGCAGCGCTTTGGGTTCCCCAGCTTTAAGTCTTATAAAAAAAAGTTTGAAAATATCACTGAGATCCAGCTGGTTATTTAACGGCCCCGTGCTTTGTCTGTCTCCCCCCACCAGCATCATCGTGAACAGCCAGGAGGTTGCATGCGGCGGTGGCTGCCAAGCCATCGTTGACACCGGCACTTCCCTCGTAGCTGGGCCACCCTCCGGCATTAGTAACATCCAGGGCGCAGTTGGGGCCAGGCAGGACACGTACGGAGAGGTAAGAGCACCCATGGTTTGCTCTGCTCGCCCTGAAGGCAGCCTGGCACTGCCAAGCCCAGCACCAAGCCTGCTTCCATGCACATGGAAACCACATCTCTGCTCACGGCAAACCAGCCCTGCTCCCCTGATACCTCCAAGAGACACACTCCCAGTCTCTAGTTCGTACTGGTGAATTCAAACCCCTTCACTCCTTGCCTTGTGAACATGTTGTTTCCCACCTGAGAACCTCTTTCCTCTCCTCTCCTCAGTACAGTGTGAACTGCAGCTCCATTTCTGCCATGCCCGACGTCATCTTTGTCATCAATGGAGTTCAATATCCTGTGTCTGCTTTGGCTTACACTGAGCAGGTAAGGTGGAACCAGCTGGTCCTGGTTTCATGAGCCTCTCTCAAGGTCTTTCTACTTTCTCCAATGGCTCTGGTTGCCCTGGATTCTCCCATTCCCATGGGAGACAGGGGATGGACGGCCATGGACCGCCAGAGCAATGCAAGAACAGGTACTAGCCCACATTTCCCCCATTTGCCTTTGCTCGCTCAGATGCAGAATGACCAAGGACCTTGCATCAGCAGCTTCCAGAACACCTCTGGGGACCTCTGGATCTTGGGAGATGTCTTCATCAGGGTGTACTACAGCATCTTTGACCGGGCCAACAACCGCATTGGGCTGGCCAAGGCTATTTAGATCCACCGTGATGCCAGCGATGCTGTGGTTTCATCACGCAACCAGACCAGAACCATGATTTTGGTGCAGTAAGAGATTCTCTCTCGTAAGGAATCCCTTTCTCACACACAAATAAAGTGTTGATGGTTCAGAGCTGGTGGCTGCACATTTATTTGTGATAAAATGTCAGGAACTAGGAAGGAGCTGTCATAGATTTGCTGCTTCATGGTGGCTACAGAGCATTTGGTCAATGCAGCAAGACTCGGGCCTTTGGGAGCTGCGGTTTTGGCCTGCGGGGGCTTAGGGGTGGGACTCTGGGAAGTCAAGGTTGGCTCTTTTATTGGGGTTACATCAAGTGAGCGATTCTGGAAACCCCAAACTTCCATCCAGGGAGGATGAACTCACCATCCCAGACACAGCCCATATCAGAGCAGATCCCTGCAGACCCACAGCAATGTCCCACCAGTAGCTCCCTGTCCCTTGGCTCAAGGTTTTCCCCCTGTGTCCCCTACGTGGTGTCCAATAGCCCAAAGACATCTCAGGGCAGTGACTCCCCCAGGAGGATGTGGCTCGGCTGGAGACTTCCCAAGAGAGCAGGGCAAGATACAGCTCTCACCCGACACGTGCCCTCCCATCGTGAGGCTTTTACAGAAGCACATCCACAGCTGCGCATGTGTAGAGGTGATGTCTTATTTCAGTTGCCATCGTTTAGAACAATCCAGTTACACTTAGTTGTTTCCCCATAAGGAATTATCAATTAAATGTTTCTTTTCCCAATAATGACCCGGTCTGTGCTATGAGATGGTCACCAACAGCCTGGAAACACCAGCCAGTCCTCAGTTATAGACTTCACTGCTGTGCAAAAAGCCCACCAAAACCTAATATATTTATTTCACCATCATTTTCCCTTGCAACGGTCAGGACGGTTCCTTCCCTAATGTTGTTTCGCTCCTTTAAATTTGCAGTTCCCATTTTTGAAAAGGAAATTACCTCCATCCATCTAAAACCCTATTGAACATGGAGACTGCCTCTCTCCTCTCGAGCAGCTGCAGTGAAAGCGCTCAGCGGGCGGCTGGGAGAGAGATCCAAAAGTCCCCGCCGCCGCTTCATTTCTACTCTGCTGAGGGTCTGTTTGCATTATTTATCGATCACTGAGGTTCCATCATCCGATGGGCCCTGGAGACTGCTTACCCCATGGGAACAGGGATGCGGAGGGAGAGATCCGGGTGGTCGGGGTTGGAAATGAATTTCTCTCTCGTCTCACTGTGCAGAAGTTGCCCTCTCTTTGAGCCAACTAGAAAGGAGTATATGATGTGGGACGGTGGAAACGTGATTTATCCCCCCGGCTCCCTGAGCTCACACAGCCCCGGGCCACTGAGCCCCAGCTGGTGGGAGTCCCTTGTGCCCAAGAGTCACCCAAGCCTGGATTTTTGGGCAGATGGGGCTTTACTTTGGCTCTATCACAGGAATTTTCTCATTGTTATGAGCAACAAGAAATGAGCCCGATGCAGTGGGAACTGAGGATCAGCAACCCACGGACCAGACCCTCCCAGCATAGACAAGACCCAACAGGAGCACCCAGGGGCTCCTGGTGAGCGGGACAGAAGAGGGGAGCCGTGACCTTGTCCTGGGCAGGACCAAAAGCCCAAATGCTGTGCCAGAAGGCAGCTCCTAAACCCTCCTCTCATGCCACTCTGGCACCGGTGGCAAGAGTCCCCGGCAAATGCCACCCTGCAATGGGCTTCTTCCATGAGAGCATCCCCCATGGCCGGAGCATCCCCCATGGCCGAAGCATCCCTTCCCACACCCACGCTCACGCATGCTATAAAGAAATGAACCAGCTAAAGGCTTCCAAGCATGAATTAGAGAGGGGGAAATACATGTCGGGACCGTCTACGTCCAGGGAAATGTCTATCCTGGAGTGCCACCTCGTGGCTGAGGTGCCAAAACTGTACTCCTGTTCATTGGGGAAGTGCAGAGATATCTGCCCTGGGGACAAAAAAGGATGCTCCAGGGCTTGCTTGGAAATTTCAGCTCGGAGGAAGAGGGAGATGCTTCTAAGCTGACAAATATTTCACGTGTGGCCGNATGCTATAAAGAAATGAACCAGCTAAAGGCTTCCAAGCATGAATTAGAGAGGGGGAAATACATGTCGGGACCGTCTACGTCCAGGGAAATGTCTATCCTGGAGTGCCACCTCGTGGCTGAGGTGCCAAAACTGTACTCCTGTGCATCGGGGAAGCGCAGAGATATCTGCCCTGGGGGCAAAAAAAGGATGCTCCAGGGCTTCCTTGGAAATTTCAGCTCGGAGGAAGAGGGAGATGCTTCTAAGCTGACAAATATTTCACGTGTGGCCGCAAGTTCCAACTTACTCCGGGGATAAAAAGCAACCAGGACGTCTTTCTGATAAAGTCTTCTTTTTAGCTTTTTTTTTTCTGTAGCAGTACAAAAATTCAAGTGGGAATTCAGCCTGCGTGCTAGAGGACATGACAGATTGGCTCATTAAGGCTTGACTCAAGAATAGTACAGTTAATAAGAGCCTTTTATGGATTTCATTGAGCTTTGAGCTTTGGGCCTCTGTTTGGGAAGGTACTAAGCTGCAAATTGTGCGGGGAAATGGGTTTTCTGGCAGGTTTTTATCAAGCACCAGCTGAGTGTTGACACTGGGTATTCATAGCCTGGTTTTCCTCCTCTTCACTTCAGGATAAATCGGAAATAAGCTACTGTGCCTGCAGAGGTTTAGTGCCTCTGACCCCGTCCTCATACCATAAATCAGGGAATCACCTCGGACCTATTCTCCCACGACGGTCGGCGTAAGCCGCAGTGCTGGGGAAACCCCTGCAGAGCTCCTCCTCAGCCCACAGATCCGGAGCCTTCAGGTCTATAATGTCTCATGTCTCAACTCCCACACGCGATGCCCAGCTGGGGACCGGCTCCCGTGGAGCAGCACAAAGCCAAGAACAAGAAGCTGAGGCCAAATAAACAATATTTTCTGCGTGCCAGACCTTGAAGCATCTATTATTTTATTTGAGAATAAAGTTTACAAGTCAATAAGAATCAGGTTGTTCGTCCATCCATCCATCCACCCACCCACCCATCCATCCGTCCATCCACCCATCCATCCATCCATCCATCAATCCATCCATCCATCAACCCATCCATCCATCCCAGCACCATTTTGGTCCCTGTTTGCTAAGGGAGCAGGAGCAGTGAAGACGTGCTCATTCCTGGCAGGCTGAATATTTCCCAACCCAAACCTTCACCGGGGCTTCTCATGGTGACTTCCCAAGCAATAAACACCAGAAGTGCTTCAGCTTTGACAGGCTGGGAGGGAAGTTTGGGGAGAGGAGCGCTAAAAAAAATAAAAGAACATAAAAAATACAAGCTTTCTAGAGGAAATGGAGAAAGAACCTGTTATGAAATAAAAATAGTGATGTGGCAGAGCTGCTGGAGCGCTTTGAGGGGTCAATGGAGAGGAGATGGGGATGTCTCAGGGTGCTGCTCTCCAGCTGTGCCTCTTCCAGCCATCCCCACAGATGATGAGAACTTGAAGACGGTGAGAAGGAGATTAAATAGCTCTCACAGCTCCTCCTCCTGTTCGGGATGATGATCTGGTGGTTACGAGGGATGGGGTAAGGAGGAAGATGATGGGGGATGGGAAAAAAAAAGGGGGATTTGTCCCAGAGGGAAAAAACCTGTCCTGAAGGAGCTGTGCTGGTCATGTCCCAGATCCATCCCCCCCGGGGTGCGAAGGACCTCATTGCAGAAAGTAAGTCCACAAAAAAGACCCCAAAACCAAAATAACAACCTCCCCCAAGACCAGAGCCATCAGAAGCTGTGCAGCAGAGCCAGCAGGATGCAGGTTTTCTGCCGCTGGGAAAATCCCAGCACGCCCAAAGTCGCATTTTCCATCAGACCAGGAATTAAAAGAAAAAAAAAATTAAAAAGAAAAAAAAAAGATAATCCATCTTTCACGGCTCCTTTCTGAATGAAATTGCAAACCAGAGATGCTGGCACATCGCGTAATGATGGTGTGGAACCTTTAGGAGATGAGACATCGAGTATAACAGATGTGGGATATAAAAGCGGATGTGTAGACACTGCATGAGAAACTGTGATTTTAATGTAGGCAGAAACATCAGAAAAAAATAAAAAAAGCCAAGTGAAACAGTGAAGTTGGAACAAAATGTTTTTGTCGGAAGCAAACCTGCTGGCATTAGAGAGAACGGCAAAATGATCTGTTGCTGGTTTCTCCCGTCAAAAAGCGCCGATGGAAATTTGCACGTTGTGGAAAACCAGAAGTGCCTTTTTACGATGGGAAACGCCACTCCCCATCGCTCCGTGCCCCATTCGCAGCCGCATAAGTGACAATAAAAGCTACAAGGTCACGGTGGCTCATCCCCAAAGGTGTTTGTACACCACATAACCCCTGAGTTGAGCCTTTGTTGCAGGAGAAATCCCCTTCCCTCTCTCAGAGCTCAGTTTTCCATCAGAAACCCCAACGGGCATTGAGCCACGGTGCGCTGGACCTCTCTTGGTGGCCGTACCACCGTGACCGGTCACCATCCCTCTCCTCCTCATCCCCCCCAGCACAGTGGCTTTGTCCCACCCGTCACTGCCCACCCTGCCATGCCACCAAAATTAATCAGGCAGGCAGATAAGGGAACTCATCCAGCTAAAAATATAACTTTTAATTAATTTTTTTTTTTTCCCAGATTATTTTTCAGCCCAGAGCGGTCCCAGGTCTGGGAATCCATCAGACCCCCTGGATCCTGAGCGGTGGGTGGGGAGGAATTATTTAAAATGGATTAAGGAAAGCAGGGAGCTGGACCCACCTTCATCCCCGGACAGCCGGGTGCCACCGAGCAAAGCATTTCATGTCATTTTGCCCTTTTTTTTATTTCCCCCCTCCGGAAAATGGGGGAAATCTCTGTATATGGGAAACTCCGCTCTGACGCCATGGACAGAGAAGCGAAATGTCAAGCAGATGAGCATCAAATAATAAAAAAAATCCCAGACTGATGGGCAGGGGAGAGAGATAAGAAAGATGGTGTTTATTTGAATAGCCACAGGATATCAGAGATTGAAAAATGTCTAGAAAACAAAAAAAAAAAAGCAGCAGCACATTTGGTTTTAAAAAAAAATCAGAGCGTGCAGATGTTTTATGCCTTATCCAGCCAATCCCACCTGACAGCGAGCAGTCCTGTCATGGCCCCGACCATCATTTTTTGGCCTTGTCTCGAGGGTAACCCCCATTGGTCTTATTGAGCGACTCCATGCTGCCGTTTCCCGTCACCACGCTGGTGAGTATTCGCTCCACCTCCCCGGGCAGAATTTGCTTCTCTTCGTTCTCTGTCTCCCTGTGGTAGAAATAGTTGAAGTTCGAGACGATGACGGGGACGGGCAGCGCAATGGTCAATACCCCTGCAATGGCGCACAGAGTCCCCACGATCTTCCCACCCAAGGTGGTGGGACACATGTCTCCATAGCCAACGGTCGTCATCGTGACCACGGCCCACCAGAAGCCGTCGGGGATGCTGGAGAAATGGGACTGCGGCTCGTCCACTTCTGCGAAGTAGACAGCGCTGGAGAAGAGGATGACGCCGATGAAGAGGAAGAAGATAAGCAAACCCAGCTCCCGCATGCTGGCCTTGAGGGTCTGCCCCAGGATCTGCAGCCCCTTGGAGTGCCGGGAGAGCTTGAAGATGCGGAAGACCCTGACCAGCCTGATGATCCTCAGGATGGCCAAAGACATGTTCTGCTGCCCGTTGAGTTCGCTCTGCTGGATCAGCTCAGTGGTGAGTGTCACGAAATAGGGGATGATGGATACAATGTCGATAATGTTCATGATGTTCCTGAAGAACTCGGTCTTGCTGGGGCACACGATGAACCGGACGAACAGCTCGAAGGAGAACCAGATGATGCAAGCAGTCTCTATGACGAAGAAAGGGTCTGTGAAGGTGCTGTGGGCCAGCAAGGTGTCTGTCAGATTCTTAGAGAGCTCCTGGGTGGACTTAAACTCCCTTTCCTCCCTGAACTCTGGCAAGGTCTCCATGCAGAAGATGATGATGGAGATGACAATGACCAGGACGGAGACCAAAGCTACACCCCTGGCCGCACTGGAGCTTTCGGGGTACTCAAAGAGCAGCCAGAATTGCCTATGAAAGTCATTGGTTGGTAAGAGGGTCTCAGGGTCCTTGATGAACCCTTCATCCTCCCTGAACTGGTCCATGGCTTCGTCACCCAGCTCATAGAAAGTGATTTCATCAGCAAAGACGTCGATGGGGACGTTGGCCGGGCGCCGTATTTTCCCACCGGACTGGTAATAGTACAGGATCCCATCAAAACTGGGCCTGTTCCTATCAAAGAAATATTCATTCCTCATGGAGTCGAAGTAACGCATCCTCTTTTCTGGGTCCCCAAGCAAGGTCTCAGGGAACTGGTTGAGGGTCTTGAGCCGTGTCTCAAACCTCAGCCCAGCGATGTTGATGATGACTCGTTGGTCCCCCTCATCCATACCCACCCTCTCCCCCATGAGGTGCTCACTGAACTCGGCAGAGAACCTGGAGAAAATGGTCTCATTGTTGGCGTTTTCGCTGTTGATGAGGATTCTCAAGTTGGAGAGGAGGTTGGCGCAGCTGGGATGGCCTTTCCGCGACTGGCCGGCGGGGCTGAGGTCGTTTGAATAACAGGGATCCTCCACGATCTGATCCGCGTTGTCAAAACTGACTAGTGCCACCTCCATCTCCTTCCAACTGGACACGTCCATCATACACTAATCAGATTAGCAGCATAAATCCCCGGGTCGGAGGCCGGAAGCTTGCGTCTTTCCCACGCTATGAGGATCTGCAAGCGAACGGAGAGGGAGACAGAGCTGAATTGTGCATATGTGTCGCTTGGCTCGACTGAAAAGAATAAAAGAAATCTGAGGTCAGAAAAGCCTGTGTTTTTTTTAATGGAAACATTAATTTCATTGACTGGCGAAAGCCTTATACTTCCAAAAAGTTGTTGACCTCTGCATCCTGCAAGCCCTTTTGGCGTGGCTTCACTGCCATCATTAAACCTCCCAATACCGTTTGCAGCACCCAAGGAGAAAAGGTCAGGCAGTAGCAGAGGATGGGGGTGAACCCAGTTGTCCCACCCAGCCTTTCCCCAGCAACCCCAGCCCCGCAGAGCAAGGGGTCATTTCAGAGATTTCCAGATGCGGGTCCAGAGTTTGGAGCAGGATTTGGAGGCATTAAACGTGGGTGTCCTGGTTAGCAGCAGCCCTTGCTCCAGCCAGGAAAGGCATTGGGTCAAACCCCAGGAGGTCCTCAGCATATTGCAGCTGGGTCAACCAGCGTTGGGAAAGCAGTTCCCAAACTGGGGGCCACACTGGGATTTGGGGAGTGCAGTCCATGAGGAAGGCAGGTCAGGAGGCAAAGGACATGACCACCGGCCTTGGAGAACCCCTTTGCTCTGTGTGAAGAGAGGTACGAACTGGGACCCCTTGTCTTGATCCAGACTTTGGGGTGGGCAGTGGATGAGGTGATGTCCTCCAGCACTCTCCTAGGTCTCCTCCGTGGTAGACCTGCTATTCCCAGCCACAGGAAGAAGACAAGGACCAAACACTCAGAGAGGCTGGAGAGCAGCTTTCAGGTCATGGGGTGGATTCTTTCCCAGACCGGCTTTGTCAGGTACTCAACAACAGACACCATGTCCCCAAAATACTCCTGCGTGCACATCTCCCCGACATGCCGCTGCTGTTGTACTGAACTCAAAGGCAAAGGCAAAGAGGAGCCCAAGGGATCAGGAGAAGTTACGGAGCTGGGAAATTACCTGTCCTGTCTCAGGGAGAAGCATAACAGAAATTAGAGGTTAACGGGGAACGGTTTTAGGGACCTTTGCCCAAAAGTGCACTTTCCAAGCAAATTCAACCCCCTGTTTTATTTCCTCTCCAGTTCTTTCCCCTCACAGATATATTTTCTGGACATGAGACACCACAGAAGGACAGGCGGAGCTGCTCCGTGTGACCACGACCCACCAAGGGCACGCTGGCTCTCTTACCCAGCCGACTTCAGAGAGAGGGAGCGAAAAAACCCAAATGCCCTCGACCGCCAAGAATAGCAACGCAATTTAGGCCACGTCTGCGCGGAGCGGCAGTGGTGCTGGGGCCCGTCCTGCCGTGGGGACGCTCTCCACCACAGGCTTTGCCTCGTGCAACCATGGGAAGGGACCCATCCTGTCCATGGGGACCGAGCTGCACCCACCGCCTCAACCTCCCTATTTAACTGAAGCCATTTGGGGCGCTGAAGTTTCTCCTTCCCCCTTCCCCAACAGTGGACTCATCCATCTGTGCCCACGCGCTGCTGGTGAAGTTGGGTAGGGCAAGCTAGAAACCCAAATCCGTTGCAGTAGATGTTACAACATGGGACAAATCCTTCCTCTTCTGCTCTCAGCATTACAACCCCCAAATTAAAACTTCCTACAGGAGCCAACATCCACATCCCAAACACGGGCTCAACCTCAGCAGCGTCGTGAGATTCTGGATTTGGGGACAAATCCCACAATTTATCATAAAAGATCATGGGTTTTTTTGCTTAAAAAACAAAGCCATGGAGATTCTGGATTTGGGGACAAATCCCACAGTTTATCATAAGGTACTTAAAGATCATGGTTTTTTGCTTAAAAAACAAAGCCATGGAGATTCTGGATTTGGGGACAAATCCCACAATTTATCATAAAAGATCATGGGTTTTTTTGCTTAAAAACCAAAGCCACGGAGCGTGGTTGTTCTTAGACATCCATCTCCATAAAGCTGCTTCTGGCTGGTTTTGTGCCGATTTTCCCCCTTGGGGTCATGTCGTATTTGGGGAAACGTGGCAGAAATGATGCCTGGAAGAAGCAGCAGCACAGTTTTGCACCCCCCCAGAGTAAAGCTGAGGAGCCCCAAGGACTCCAAAACCGAGTCCTCCAGCCCCAGGGATGGCCACGTCTCCTGCTTGGGCACAGCGGCTCTCCCAGGAGAGCTCAGGCTTGACTTTTCGGTGGCTCTGTTGAAGAGCTGTTGAGTCAGGGTGAGACGTAGCGTCGGAGCAATGGGGGGTGCAGAAAGCATGACACAACCTCTGCGGGGTGACGGCAACCGAGAGCTGCGGATAACCCACGCTTCAGTGCCCACGTAGCACCAGGAGGCAGGCAAAGGGATGCTACAAAGCTCTTAGGAACCTTTCAAGGGGGGAAAAAAGCATTAAAGAAAAAAGGAAAAGCAGCACAGATCTTTCCCCTCTCATGTACTCTTGGTTTTTTTCTTGCTACAAACCACCAAAGATTATTTTTAAATCAGAAGAAGTTCAAGAGTATCGGTTTGACTCAGGAGAGCAGAGCTGGGTGGGTGAGCTGAAGTGTCCCACCGTTCCTCCATCCTGCTGGGAGAACCCAGAGGGGGAACCGCGTGCCCGAGAGCCTCTCTCAACAGCGGAGCAAAGTTAGAGCAGTTAAAAGCTGCCCACGAAATTGCATCCTAAGTCGGCGCCGCGAGATGATCTCGGCATTTGAAGCATTAAGTGTGCTTAACTCTTAATACTGCACGCTGGCACCGCGGGCAAGAAAATGCCCCAGCCCTTGCTTGGTGGGATGGCTTCAGCCCGAGACTGCGGGTCACAGAAGAAATCATGTTATCTTGAAACCCGGCTTTGCTCCGGAGCCTCCGTGCGCATCGAACTGAGCCCCCCCCCCAGCATCGTCCCTCATGGGGAAACTGAGGCACGGAGCTGTGAAGGGACAATTTGCATGTCATGGTCGTGGCTGAGAGTGGAAAGTTGGGCTCGTCCTCCCTGCTGGGACATGGAAAAGTGCTTTTTAGCCCCATTTCAAGCCCTTGGTGCAGCTGCCCAAGGGATGCAGGACTCTGACTTTCCTTTTCCTGCCTTCAAAGCCCCAAACCACGCTGACATCTGCTGTCCCATCACCGCAGATAGGTGCCCCACCTGTCCCCAAACCCCCAGACCACCCTATCTGTCTCATTTATAATTTAGATCAAAATTAACGGCGCTGCCCGAAGCCACAAAACATCCTCCCAAAGCTTTGCAACGCTCACTCCGGGCTCCAGCGGAGGCTTGAACTAGAAAGTTGCCTCTTTTATTTTTTTTTTCCCCTCCTAAATCACCTAACATCTGCTTCTCAGAATCTGATTAACTAATACCCTTCAGCTGAAATCCCTGGCTGGGGAAAATAAATAATAAAAAACACCCAAACAACCCAACACGCGCACGAGAGAGAGAGAGACGGCGAAAGGGAAAGGTCATTTTGAGGGAGGGAGTTTGTGTTTTGCCCGTCACCTCCCAGTAAGTCGGGGCCGTGGTTTCCACCAGCCCCTCTGCAACCATCGAAACCACCTCCTCTGCCATTCCCTTCCGCTTCCCACCCCTCATCCTTTCATCCCCGGTGTCCCCTCGCGCTCCTGGGCTGAACAACGGCCGTTTCCGAGGATTTTCCAGAAAATTGGAGATGCTGAGTCTCTCTCCCCACCATCACCACCATCCCCACCACCATCCCCTCCCCACCACCCCAGTGCCGGGATGAGAAAGGCGGCAATTCCGTCACCTACGGGGACTTACCCGCCCGGGGCATGGAAGTGCCAACGCTCTCCGCATCTGGGAAGAGAGTTATTAAACACACATAGGGATGTGTAGGGAAAGCGGAGGATAAAAAAAAAAAAAAGTCCAGCCATACCCTTGAAAGGTCCCTTTGGGATAACGCAGGCAATGTCATTTAAAAGGCTCGTCTCTATTTGGTTCACCGTATAATTGGCAGCCCGGCGCGCCGGGGATGGGCTTTGGCAGTAGATCCGGCGCGGTTCGGAGCCTCGGCCCCGCCATCGCTCCGGGAGCCCTAAAAAGAACCGGGGGCTCCATCGGGAACAGGGGGTGGGGTGGTGCAGGGGACACCTTATCCCCGTGCCCCGCTCGCCCGGGGAGGGGGGACTCGGCCACCCCGGCTCCTGCCCCCAGCCGCCGGTGGGCGAGCGAGCCGGGGGAGGACGTGTCCTTCTGGCGGATGCCACCTTTAATCCCTAATAATGCTCCGGATGGTCCAGCGGGGACAAGTCTTGTCCGTGACGTGGCGAGGTCTGAGCTGGTCCCCGGGAGGGAGGCGGAGAGGGGGGACGGGGACCCACACGCCGCTGACACCGGGAGAGAGATTTACAGCGGGCGATAGCGCTCTTTTTATTATGAATATATAATAATTATATTAAAAAGAGGAGGGGAGGGGAAAGCCCGAGGGTTGGAGCATCCCCCGTTGCCCACCTACCTCTCGCCTGTGGCCGTGGGTGCAGCGGGCTCCTTTCCAGGAGGGGACGGCCACGGTGCCACCGCCACGCGGGACATCTCCGTCCCCCCTCCCGGGGGTGGCCGGGCTGGGTTGCAGCCGCAGGTACGGCCGCCATAGCCCCGTGGAGGGCATCGGCGGGGGACGAGGGAGAGAGGGGACGTGCCCTTTCTTCACGCCTGGCTGCCGGCCGGCCTCTGGCTCGGACCCCAGCGCCGCCAGGCTTATAACCACCAGTAATAAATAAATAAATAAATGCCCCCGGGGGGATGGGACCAGCCGGGTCGGGCTCGATTCACTGAAATAACTGGGATTTTTTATATTTACTTTTTTTTTTTTTTTTCTTTCCCCATTTTTCCTTTCCAGAGCTCGCGACGCTCACGGCTGTCCTCGGCGTGGGGGAGGGTGGTTTCATCCTCAGCGTGAGCAGGGTGGTTCCATCCCTGTCAGGTGGCCTCACGTGGCTCCCGCCTCTACCTTCACCCAGGTGACCTCCCCACCCTCCTCCTCCTCCTCCTCCTCCTCCTCCTCCACCTCCTCCCAGGTCTCCGCGTTTGGGGGAAAGCAGAGGAGGGGGTGGCACGTTCCAACCCGCGTGCTTCAGCCTGAATTCCTCCACGGTGACGCTCCTTTGCTCTTGAGGGACCCGGTCACCTTGATTTCCCTCCTTCCAGCATCTTTTTCTGTCCTCTGAGCTATTTCTCCCCCCGCCCCTCCCCGTGATGTTAATGAGCACATTAAACCGCCCCCGTCCCGGAGGAGAGCGCGGGTCTCACCAGCTTGGAGCATCTCCTACTCAGCTCCATCCAGCTGCGATGGAAACGGGACACAACGTTCTCCAGACCTTTGATGAGGTCCTTCAGGGTTGGGTTATCATTTTATATACCCCCTTCTGCACCCCTATAGACTTCTATAGACCCCTATAGACCCCTATAGTGCTCCTATTTACCCACCCCCATGAGGCAGCCGGAGATCTACTAGCAAAAAGGCATTAAACTGGTACTCCTGGCACCTAAATTCAGCCTCAGCCTGCACCCGTCTGCCCTCCAAATGCGGCTTCAGGAGGGCTTTGACCACAGGGTGATGGTGTTTGTGGGCAAAACCTGAGCACTTTGGGGGTTTCTTTCTCCCCCCCCCAAAATCTCCCTGGCGCTAACCAGGGTCACATCCCGCACCCGGGCAAAGAGCGGCTGTGCCAGAGGGAGACCTGGAGCGGGAAAACCATCCACAGGAGCTGAGGGTTTGGCTTCTGCTGGGGCCAAGAAGTCAGCTCTAGCAAAAACCTGCTGTTAATAGGAACAGCCCTGAAATCAAAGCGGGGTGATGGGCCGGGGGAGACAGGTACGGGGGGAGATGCCCTGAATAACATCATTACCTCCAAGAAGCAGGGTGGTTACACAACTCGGTCATCTCCGGAGATTTCGCCTACACCCGGGACGCCCTCGGGACACTTCTGCCTTTGCCTTCAACCAAGGTGACTTTAAACACCCTTTTAGCCCTAAAGGTTTAAATACCCCCCCAAAACCGGGCTGCCCCAGGCACCCCCTCCTCCTCCTGCACTTCTTTCTCTCTAATCCTCCGCTCCGCGCTCCTGGCATCGCCGCCTCTGCCGGGATCTATCCCACGGACAAATTCAGCCCCCGAGGGTGTCCCGTGTGGACGGGCATCCCGTAAGCGCTGGTACGGGATCGCTGCTCAGCAGCTCCGCACGCACAGCTCGGCGGCAGGAGGGGAGATAAAACACACCCTCAGCCCCACTGCAGAAAGATTAGTTGGTAAAGGGTTGTTTTTTTCTCGCAGCAAATCCCCGAGTTACTGCTTGGACCCGTGTTTGCACAGGGAGCTTAATCTTCCCTAATAATAAGGGGCAGAGGACCGATCAGCTCATCACACCCATTTCCCCCGTGAGCTGCAAAGGCGAACTGGAGCAGGGCGGGAACGAGGAGGAGAAGGTCCTGCAGCCCCCATCGCCCCTCCCGTGCCCTGAGGCAGCCGCACTTCATTTGATTTTTGATTCCCCCTCCCTCCCCCCTCCAAATTCTCAAGCGAAACGATGTCCGCAAAGACTTCTGCGAAGCAGCGCCTCCGCCGGGCTCTGCTCGGCGCCAGGCACGCGCCTCGGTCCGCGCAGCAATTTACTGCACTAATGAGCCCCCGCTAATTTCCCTCTTTCTTAGCAGAACTAATTAGCCGGGGTTCAGCGTTGCTATTTCAGCGGCGCCGCTCTTGGATGGGGCCGGGTTGGCTCATGGCACCTCTGCGCTTGTTTGAAATATTGGGGCTGAATTTGTCTTATTTCCCGGCGCTGCATGAAGTGCCCTTAAATTAGCAAACACCCCCCCATCCCTGCCCCCCCCTCCCAGAATTAGGGAGAGATGGATTTTGGGGGACGCACAAGGCTCTCAACATGCAAAAACACAACCAAAAACACACCCAAAAACTCTTCAACCCCCCTGGGTTTAGGGTTGGGTTCATGGACCGGCTCCGGCTGAGGGTAATGCCACAAGGGATGGTGATAATTAAAGGATTATTGGAGCTTTAATTCGGGCCCGGAGCATCCTTGGGAGGCTCAGTGAGTCGGATGGGGCATCTGCTGCCGCCGGGAATGGGGCAGGAACCATCCCTGGAAGAAAAGCGAGGAGTTCTGGGTTTGCTGTCGGGGAAGACGCTGCAAAATTTGGCGGCTCATCCCCATCCTCGGGAGAGACATTTGCAAATGGAGGTCTTTAAATTCAAGGCGAACGTGTGCCGCTGGGAGGGAATAAGCGGGAGGGGAGATGCTCGTAGCTTACGGGATGGTAAAAAACTAGGAAAGAATAATTCAAACCTTCGAGCGGGTGATAGGGGTCCTGCAAAAACTGCCTCCGCTTTCATGTCCTCGGGGCGGGAACAGCAGAGAAATGGAAAAGGGGCCAAAATATGGTGAAATAAGAGTGTGGCTCAGAGTGAGCCCGGGGATTCTGCTGTCCCACAGCACCAAAGGGGCACAGAGCTCGGCAGCAGCCCGGCCAGAGACCCCTACGGGAGACCTGTTCTTTTAAAAGGAGAGGTTAAAGTGTGTCTTTGGGAAGGGGGGGGGGCAGGACGAGCCCCAGCACTGAAACCCACAGATCTCAGCGGCAAAGAAATGATCAACCTGAACCAGCGGCCACCGACTCCTACGGGCTAATTCCAGCTCCGTGCCTCAGTTTCCCCAGAGCTGCCGATGTGCTCTACAGCCGAGCAGGAGCCCTGCGGGAAACGATGCGCAGGAGGAAGATCCCAAATGGGATTCCTGATGCTGGGACAGAGGGGTCACTCCCTGCTGACCCCCCCCCAGCAGGCAGATAACCATTCCCAGGCGGACCCCTTTCATCCTCCCCAGTTTGCATACCTCAGTCTCATTTTTCCACCCTTATTTTTTTTTATATAAGATATATTATTTTATATATATTTATTATTATATATTATTATATTATATAAAAAAAAATAATATCAGATTAACAGAGAGCCCAGTACATACAGTACACGCCATGAGATGGATGAAACCTTTCTGATACCCGGCCCTACAGTCCAAAATTAATCAGCTACGGATTAACCGGGTCAGGATGTAATTTAATAACAAGCGAGGGCGAGTCCCTGCTAGGAGGGAACCGACGTGGTCCCGCACCGGCTGCCCCATAAAAGCCGCCGCAGAACACCGCGGGTACCAGGGAAAAGCCAGATGGGGTGAAATGAGCTCTGCAGCGCCGCGGGCTGCTCGCCGAAGGGACCGGACCACCGTCTGGGGCCGGGCCAGGCTGTGCCGCAGCTGAGCCCTCCTCGTCTTCCCCGTAGCCAAATTTAAGCCTGATTCAGGAAAAGATTTAAATAGGTTTTTGACTCCGAGGGTGCTGCGGTGGCTTTTGGGGCTGCTGAATGGGCTTTTCGGGAGGCCGGTGGTTCTCTCTCCGCCGGGATTTGCGAAGCTGATCGCTGCTGCAAAAGAGTTTGGCATGCTTTGGGGAGCGGCCGGGGGATGGACAGATGGACATGAAGCAGTCGTAAAGCACCAGCAAGCGCGGGGGGCACGGAGTGACCCCTCTCCCCTCGAGCATCCCGGCTCCGTCAGGGCGCCCGGAGGGGGGTACAGGGGGAGGCAGCCGTCCTCCCCGCTCTCCCCCTCCCTGCTCACCGCGGCTGTAACGCGATAAAGACAATTCGATCCCAAATCGATGGGAAACTTTCCCAGTCTGTCCAAATTCGCTGGGATAGAGGCAGAGCCCACCCCCTCCCCCCCCCTCCCCGACTCAGAGCTCAGTGCTGTGACCTCAAGTCTGCTCCTAGGGACAAATAAATGACATTTTCCCCCCCCCCAAAAAAAATCCGCACTGGTGGCAAACCCTGATAGGAGGTCGTCAGCCACAGCCAAAAATGGATATATGGTATAAATGGAAAGCAATAGGAAGCTGCTAATCGGATCAGATGGATACCTGCATCGATCCCGATTTTTGCAACAGCAGCAGCTAAAAAGAGCCGGTGACAGGGTTTGGGGTCCCGGTGTCACTCGGGGCTTGCGGCATCATCTGCTGAGCCAGAGCTGCTGCGGAGGTCAGAGCAGCTCTCTGAAGCACATCATGGCACCCCGTCACCCCACGGTCCCGTCCAGGAGAGGACATTATAATTAGGACCCAGCAGCTAAAAGTAATTAAGACTTAAAGTGATTGAACCCACTTAAAACCAGTGGGACCCTCCAGCTCCCAACCAAGCTGAGGTCGCTCGCAGCCCACCCCCGCCGATCAGGAGCACTTCACCCTCCCTTTTCCTCCAAGGGCCACCCAAACTTCTCCCCTGGTCACCACCACCCAAAAAACACCCAACAAAAAAGGAACGCGGCACCCGACTGCCCCAAACCCACCCGCCAAACCCTCCTCTCCTTCCCTCCCCCCTAACTTCACCCCACCGCAAAGGCTGCCACAAAGAAGAAGGGAGCGACAAACCCGGTTTTTGCATCATCCTCATCCTCCCCCAGCGCGCGGGGCGCCCGCTCCCATTGCCTCCATCCTCCTCCTCCTCTTCCTCCTCAGCCCGGCTGGCCGGGGGCTGCCCGGCGGTGCTGCCCCTTTGCCTCTCGTGGGCGCATGGCCACGGCAGCGCCGGGATGCTCCTACCTCTCCTGCGCCGGGCGGAAAGGTGATGCCGGTACCCACGTGAGCCCGGTGGGACTCCATGCCCTCATTCTCCTTGTGCCTGAAATGGGTTTTCGCTCCCTTGCTGGTGTCCTGCCCGCGAGGGATGCGGCAGCAACGGCATCCGGCATCCCAACTCACCACCCTTCATGTCCACGAGCACGTACGGCCTTGGCTTTCCGAGCGAGGGTGAGGAAGGAGCAGCCCAGAGCAGAGGAAGAGGAGATGATGATGCTGAGGTCCCCCCCTCCGCGCAGGGCTGCCGGCTGGGATGCTCTGCCTCGCTCAGCCGGGACGGTGCCAGTTGCACCCACTTGTAAGGAAGGAGAAGCCGGAGAATCGGGACCCTGCGGTGCTCCCACCAGGGCGGCTGCACACCGAGGTACCCACCGGGCAGAGGCATCCAGGGGTACTCCGGCCACGTCCACTCGGCCGGGTGCTTCCTTGGCTGCTGCCAACATCTGGGGCTACTCCAGCCACATCCACTCGGCCGGGTGCTTCCTTGGCTGCTGCCAACATCTGGGGCTACTCCGGCCACGTCCTCTCAGCTGGGTGCTTCCTCGGCTGCTGTCAATATCTGGGGCTACTCCGGCCACGTGTCCCCTCTGTCGGGCGCTTCCTCGGCTGCTGTCAACATCTGGGGCTACTCCAGCCACGTGTCCCCTCTGTCGGGCACTTCCTCGGACCTTAATTGCCGTTAGCTGCAGAGGGGATTTCCCAAAATACCAAAGCTTCAGGGGCAGGAACAGCACCCCTGCGTGCTTTTTCCATCCTGTTTTTTTTTACATCGCTGTGCCCAGGGGTGCCCGTTCCTCCCCAAATCTTCACGGGGAGGGGGGTCACACCTTGCCCGTACAACACTGGCTCCTGGCCATACCCTGGATAAAGCCAAGAGCAGCCCCAGCCAGGTGCTGAGCAGAGGTCGCCGGATGCGGCCGTAACCCCTCTGATAGTCCCAAAGAGCCATCGGGGCCGTGAGCATCACCTATTGCCTCCAGCGAAGGCATCTGAGCCACCGTTTTAAGCCCCCGCCTGCTTTCCCAGCAGGATTTGATGAAACTATTTCCCTTTCCAATCCTTCCCCCAGCTCCTGCAGAGAGCATCGCCCTCCTTCCCTGCCCCGAAATTTCCCCAGCCAAGGCAAAAATGAGCACATCTCCCTGGAAAGGGACCTGGCGCATAGGAACGGGGCAAGTACCAGGTAGGGCATTTCCCGACTGACCTCCGAAAGCCGCCCCCAGCCCTCACCTGCATCCCAAATCCTCCCGCCAGCAGCTTGGGCTGCTGAGCCTTTCCCTCCAGCTTCGTTCCAGCCTGTGTAATTGGGGCAGGTTTCCACGCTGTGCCGTTGAATTAGGAAAAGAAAATATCGAGATCAGGCTGCGCTCAGCCCTTCCAGCAGCATCCCGGCAGCGGGGTGCGCAAAATTGGGGTCTCCCAGAGGTGCTGCTGAAAAAAACCCACAAACCCAAAACCCCCAAAGAACACTGAAGGTAATAAAAAGAAATAAAAACAACCAGGTTTTTTTACATCCTGGAAAATCAGTCCTGGAAAATCTCCCCCCAGCTGTGGGGGGGGAAAGGAAATCTCAAAGCTCAGAGAGCACAAAAAGCTGCCCCTTGGGGTCATCTTCCCCCAACAGCTCCGGGCTCCTCATGCAAAGTTGGAGCTGATTTTGCCTCGGAGCGACTTCCCAATCTCCTTCCAGTGACCTTTGAAAACAGATACGGCCGAGCCCCGCGGCAGCAGAGCCCGGAGGGGTGTAATGGGGTACCCTGGTCCCCACTCCTCGCCCAGGGCGGCACTTAAGTGATGACAGCACAGCCAGGGTTTTCCCAACCGCCTGCCATGAGCTGAATTTCATCTTGGGATGCAATGGGAAATCATTCACGGGGGCACAGACGCGCGATCGGGGCTGTAAAAGCTGCAGTTTTAAGCCACTTTGGGGTTGGGGAGAAGCGAAGGGCACAGCGCAGCTGCGGAAGCCAGATTGGACTGTGCTGGGAATCAGCAATATAATCATTTCTTCTCCATTAAAAATTAGGGTTGAAGCTTTGCTTCTATGGAAATTTCTACAAGCTCTACAGGGACTGCCTCCCTCCCTGAGACCATGCAACTCATCACACGTCAAACGTGAAACAACCCTGAAGGTGCTTACAGAGTAACTCTGGGGTGGCGCTTGCTTGAACCCAAAGCCGATATGAACCCAGGAAAGTCTCTTCAGCCCCTTCCGAGTCCTTTCACCCAACCTCTGCCCCCAGTGCCTGGTTTTCTGTGGGCTGTTTCATTAGTGCTTAGAGGATGGAAGCGTTCGTTAGTGCGAGAGCCGCAGTGAGCGCTGAGCCGGCGCCAGGACCGGCTCCGTCCGTGCTCCTGCGCCAACCCACAAGACCGGGGGGAAGACGACCTAAACCAGACCCTCTGAAAATCTTACGCTATTATTCGCCGCTAAAAGCAAACTGTACTGAATCCACGGGAACCAGAAGAGGTTTCGACCCAATATTCCCACTGACCCTCCCCACACACCACCAGGATAAGCGCTGCGCAGCTCTGCGCGGTGGGGGTTCCCACGCTTGGTCCCCCAGGATCACCTAAAACATCCCTTTCGTCTCCAGGTGAGACCGAGCCAAGCTAAAAAGAACCCATTAACTCTTATTACCGCAGCCTGAACCTGATGTCGTCCGCTTCTGCATCCCTATTTAATTCATTCCGACGGAACGGATGCTCCCGCCGCTGTTTCAGGATTTAAGTGACTGCTTGGCAGGCGCAGATTTCAGCCCGTCAGAAATACTGATGAATTCTTTCACCCCGGGTCCTTACGGCTTCGTTTGAGCAGGCTGAAGGCAACTAATATTTCCTCGCGTGTGTTTCGATGGCTTCGATGTTTCCTGCATATGCTCCAATAAAGCAGATTGCAACGGCTGACGATTTTCTAATGGAATACTTGCGAAGCATTCGAGCCCATTAAAAAGATCACAGCCAAGAGTAACGACTTTATTTAAGTCTTGGAAGAGAAACAAAGGCTGTAAATGCTCAAAGCACAGAGCGTATCTGTCTGGGTTCAGGCACAAACCCAAGAGCATCCGAAAAATCCTGTATCAGCACGACTTGGTATAAAACCATGAGCCAAGCACCATTTTAGCCGGAGATAAATGGAAACCTTTTCAACCAGGTGATTCTTCCACATCGTAGCGATAATAAAGTAAACTAAAAGGAGTGGCTTAATATCGGTGGGAACTTTCCATGGGCATTGGGCTCAGTGACATTTGCACTATATCATCAATGCTGTTCAGTCTTTTATAAGCACAGTAAATAAAATTAGAACCAGTCACTCACCTGCAGTCCCGTTGCGCCAGCCTAAATTACAGCCCTTCCTCAAGCAAGAGGAGTACCTCGGGTGGTTACGGACGTGGCCGGTGCTCGCGCGTCTCTGACACGCAGGTAAGGATTAGAAAGAGTTTATCTCAGGAAAGACTCAGATTCGGAAACCCTATACCCTCGTGAAACCCTACCTTGCTTTGCCGTCCTTGGCTTTAAAGGAAACACGGGGAAGAGACGCGGCGCTGCAAGCAGGGCTGCGGCGTATCTTCACGCGTGGGGGTAACAACTGCCCCAGAAGAACCCAAACCCTTCAACAACCAGCCCCAAGAGAGGGGCTGTACCCCCCAAGACCTCAGCTCTTGAGCAGAATTCCCTCCCAAGCGATAGCTTCGTTATGTGGGAGCAGATTTGCCTCCATCATTGCTCCGTGGGTAACGTCCACATGGGGTGAGGGATTGCCCTTGACATTGAGAGCTTCCCACCTGGCAGCAAGACCTGTTTGAAGAAGCAACATTCACATTTTAAGACTAAAAGGCATCAAAGAGTCCAGCAGCTCTTACCCGCCCAGATGTGGGCTGGAGCCCAATCTCCATCCTACCAAGGATGGAGCCCAATCTCCATCCTACCATCCCCATCTCCNAGAGTCCAGCAGCTCTTACCCGCCCAGATGCGGGCTGGAGCCCAATCTCTATGTCCTACCAAGGCATGTTGCTGCCTCAACGGGAGCTGCATGGCTTCAGGCTTGGTCCTGTCCTCACCGCTCTTCCCTGTGCAGCGCCTAAGGGACACAAGGCCAATACTTTGGGGACTGGTTGACTTGTGGCCCTTCCATGTCCCAGGGAGGCCCTGGGAGCATTTCAAGGGGTTCACCAGGAGGCACTGAGCATCTGTGGGCAAACTCAAAAAGTGGCCCTGCATTCAGCTCTGAGCAGCAGCACCAGACAACACTGGGGAAGAGGTGATGTACCCCAAGGTTGCAGAAGGGTCTTCCCATTAGCAAAGACCCACCTTGCTCTCTGAGTCACCAATAACCAGCTGTAGGAGACTTTGGCTGCTCTGATGGTATGGTATGGTGTCCTGGTCACCTTTATCCTGAGAATACACAGGATGGGTTAAGCCCATCTATCTTCTGCTTGGTGAGAAGGATGGCAGGATGCTGGAGGCCGCAGGGTAGCCATGAGCTTGTTGACCAGGGTGGATGGGTCTTCTCCCCCTCTCCTTGCTACGTTGAGCTGATCTACATCTTGGTATCAGGTACCACATCTGATCCCACAGTAATCGTGAACACAGTGGTGGAAGGAAAGGTCCAAAAAGTCCACTTAAAGCCCAAGTCATCAGCTTGGCCATTGGGCTTTAACCCAACTCACAAGGAAGCCCCAAAGACTTACCTTAGCCTTTAAGCACCACCCAAAGCCATGCATGCCCATCACCCCCAGGAGATGGTACTACCTCATGGGTATTTCCCAGAGGTTACGGTTACACTGCAGTAATGGGGGATCTCATTAATTACTCGTTCAGCTGAATGGTGGTAACGAAGGCACGGGACATATCAAGAATCATGTTAGCATGGCAAGTGGCACAGGAACACCCAGAAAGGGTGATGCTCCACAGAAAGGCCTGAAGTTGTTACAAGGACGTCGGGAGACTTGATACAAAAGGCCGCCTTATTAATAGCTAATGGGCAAATAAATTATGTACCCACTTGGGTGGATTGTGTTTCTCCCTCCTCGCTGCACCCTGCCATCTCCATCACCTCCTTTCTCCCTGGTTTCTGTCCCACTCGGTTCTTTCTTCTCCTTTAATTTCCCGCTTTGTGAGTTTTGCTCATCAGTGTGTGAGTTTTTGGTGAGTTTTGCTCATCAATGAAAGCTTCAAATCTGTCGTGCTGAATCCCAGGGTCTTGGCCACCCACATCCATCCAGAGCAGGACAGGGGTCCACTGGCCACCCCAGCCCTCTCCGGGGAGGATCGGACACCTCCCCCATCACACCAGGGCTGCCCCCGCTCCCATCGATGCCCTGGAAACTCCGAACATGAAAGAGAAGCCCCGGGCAGTAAAACAAAAGCTTCTCGGGGTGGCTTTCTCTGGGCTGCTTTGTGGGATGCGACCTGCCCTGCCTGCCATCTGCCCGGCCCCGGTGGGAGCTGCCGGCGGTGCAGGCAGCCAAACGCCAGCAGCTCCGTGCCGGCCATGCTCCAGCGCATCCCTGGCAGAGATGGAAGGGGAAGGCTGGCCAACAGCATGGGGAGAGGAAAAAAAACACCAAAAAAAAAAAAAGAGAGGTTGCTCCATGCACGCAGGAGTTGGGATCTCCAGCACCCCAAAAACCCGGACCAGGAGAAGGGGAAGCCGAGAAGAACTTGGGAAAAGGGGATTTGGGGCTCTCCCTGTTCCCTGCATGACTCGGCCGCTGGTCCCAGCTCTGCAAAGCCCAGGGAGGGCACGGATCTGCCTTGTCAGTGCATCCCCGTCCACGATAACGCGGCAGCAGGTCTGAGCAGCCGCCCGGGTTGCGGGCAAGCCGGGACTGCCACCCGCTCCCATTTCAGCCGGGGCAGCAATTTCCCCTCCCGCCTCCCCAAGCTCCGTTTCCCATCCGGTTTGTGGGCAGCCCTCCGGTACCTGCCCGATGCTGCAGCCAGCAGGGTCCTTCCCATCAGATGCGCCCTCCTCGAGCTCTAAATGCTGTTCCTGAGCCCACATCCGACAGTTTTAGAGGAAGCCAAAGTCTGTTGGAGCACGTGTTTTGTTCAGCATCTCGGAGCCCCCCACGCCACCCCTGTGCTTCGGGGCTGTCTCCCATCAGCAAGAGGGGCACAGAACCTCAGGGATGCTCATACCAGTGAACCCTCCGCTGTCACCATGAGTTGGGGACCTCAGGCGGGTCTGCGGTACAACCCCATCCCCAATACACAACAGAGGTGAAGAGCATTTTGGGCAGAGCCAAGAGCAGCGTCCCAGTCCTTGGACCAGCTCTTTAACTGGAGGACGATGGCCCCACCATTGCAGTCCCTGCGCCCCCAGGCCCCGTTCCCCCAGCGCTCCCCCCCCTTCTCTAATCTTTCGTGATCACTTTCTCTGCCCACTCTGATTTCACCAGGCTGTGCTATGCTATCCCCCGGGCCGGGGCGGCGTTGGGCAATCTGATCCCCACCCCCTCATCGAGCTGTCTATAAACACCGTCACTAATCGCCCCGGACCCCACGTTGACCCCGATGAAGTTCCAGCCTGGGGGTCTTCATTGCCCAACTCGACGCTGCCCCGTCGACGGGCAGGCTCCAGTTCCAGGTCTGTCACCTTCTCGGCGGGTTTGCATAACCAGAACCGACGTCACGGCAGCTCCTGGTCACCAAAATCAGGCTATTCTGTATCAGTAATAAGAAACTCTCACCACCACCTCTGACCAGAGCGCATATCTGCTCACACCGTTGCTTCCTCCCTGGGGAGAGCAGCATCTCACCCCCAACGTCCATGAAGGATGACATCAAAGCATCCATCTCCAGCCCTTATTTAACCCCCACAACCGCCTCTTCCATGAAGGGGCCGTTGTTTGTCCATTTTCTATCAGCCAAAGGAGAGAAATCATAGAACCATAGAATATTTTGGGTTGGAAGGGACTTTTGAAGGTCAGCTTATCCAACCCCCCGCCATGAGCAGGGACATTTTCAACTAGATCAGGTTGCTCAGAGCCCCGTCCAACCTGACCTGGAATGTTACCAGGGATGGGACATCTCCCACCTCTCTGGGCAACCTGCTCCAGGGGCTCACCACCCTCAAAGTGAAAAATTTCTTCCCAATATCTAGTCTGAATCTCCCCTCTTTTAGTTTAAAGCCATTATCCCTCATCCTATCTCAACAGGCCCTGCCAAAAAGGCCCTTCCCAGCTCTCCTGGAGCCCCTTTAGGCACCGGAAGGGGCTCTGAGGTCTCCCCAGAGCCTTCTCTTCTCCAGGCTGAACCCCCCCAACTCTCCCAGCCTGTCCTCCCAGCAGAGGGGCTCCAGCCCTCGCAGCATCTCCGGGGCCTCCTCTGGCCCCGCTCCAACAGCTCCGTGTCCTTCTGCTGTGGGGACCCCCCGAGCTGGAGGCAGCACTGCAGGGGGGTCTCCCCGGAGTGCAGCAGAGGGGCACAATCCCCCCCTCGAAGCAGCAGTGAAGGGAGGAGGAGATGCTCTCGCCCACCTTGTCTCTGCCGCTGGACCGGTGCAGGGACGTAGATGCGGCTGCGCCACATTTTGGGGTGAGCGGTGAGGCAAAGGAGAGGGAGGTGGTTTCTCTTCAGACAGTCAGGGAAGAAAAGAGACACAAATGGAAAATAAAAGGCTGCAGCAGGGAGGAGGGGGTGGCGATTACCCCTCTTTCGGTGCCCCTGCAAACTGGGGAAGGAAAGATGGAGGAGCAAGAGGGAAAGTCTGAAATTTGGACCTCTGCTAGGTCCTTTCTTCTCCCTGCACATGACGGGGACAGGCAGGAGGAAGGTGAGGAGATGCTCTGGTGCCCTGGTTCTCACCAGCCCCATCGGAGGGGAAGGCTCCCTCCCATGCAGTGCAGAAGACACACATAAGGCACCATCCATCCCGAGCGGATATTCCTGCTTTACAGAGCCATGAGGCCAAGCATGGCATCACCTCATCGCCTCGAAACCCTGCCCAAGGCGAGGTCATAGATGGGGAAACTGAGGCACAGAGCATGCGAGAGCTGCCGAAACATCCCTTCGCAGCGGATGAGGGAGGTGGAGGTCTTCTCCCTTCATTCCTCCGTCAGCACACGGGCAGCAGCCCGAGGGAACAGCTCTGCCGCTTCGGTTTACTCCGTCTTAGTCTCCAAACGAAGTCCCTGCAGCAGCTGAAGCCTGGTACCATCAGAAAGTGCTTGCTGGTGTCTGCGAAGCAGCAGTTTCGGTCTGCTCTGTGGTTACCGGGTCTCGCTGGCTGAGGGCGCCTCTGAAGAAGTGACCAAGGAAATTAAAGTTACTGTCAGTAATCTTCAAATTCACCTCGCAGGGGAATTTGTGCCCCTCCCAGAGCAGCTTTAGTGGACCGTAAACCAAAAAGAAAAAAAGAAAAAAAAGATCAAAATATCTTGTACCGGGAATGAAATCCAACAGTGCCCCTGTCTGGGGGATGGAAATATAGCACTCCATTTTTACAGCATGCCACAACATTTCATTAAATCTCCCCAGGATGGGGGGAACCCACCGCAGCACCCCGTGGTCCCCAGCACCCCATGGCTGCATTCCGACCCCCTCCCTCGCTGCCCAAACCCGGGGCCGAGCTGCTGCTGAAGTCGAACCCCCCAAATCCCATCCTCTGCAGCGGGGAGGGATAGCACAAGGCAAATTTACCCGAAAAAAAAAGGGTCTTGCAGGTCTTTGCAAGTGGCTGCGACATAACAGCTCCAGCCAGAAGAGGACAGTGGTGCATATGTTTTATTTAGGGATGCGCTACCTATGGGCACACAAGCACCAGGGGGGATTTTAGGGGCTCTAGTTCCCCTCTTCGCTGTTAAAATCCCCCTTTTCGACACGCGCAACGGGGTACAATGGGGGTCGAGGCTATTCCCAGTGATGAAAACCCATCCGGCCCCGGGTACGAATGAAACCATTGCACTGCGAGATGCTGAACGGGACATTGGCCGCGGGAGGTCTCGGCTCCGACAGCCTCTCGGGGGTGGGGGGGAGCAGGGGTGCATTGCAATAAAGGCTGAGCCTGGGCACAAAAATAATTGGTCTTTTGGGGGAAAACTTTCACCTTGACTGAAAAATGGGACTTACTGGGCTGATTAGGAAGGCGTAGAGGAAGATGCTTCAGCTGGTGTTGTTGCTCTGTAGGGAAGGAGATAGTGTGGGCAGGTATGGACACATATTCCTATACCTGCACACATATAGAGGGACAAAAGAGAACACAAACACATAATATATCAACATGCATATAGGTGTAACTACATAGGAACAGGTATTCAAGCCGTTTCCTCCATCTCAACATAAGCTCCTAACCTTGAGCTGCGGCTATCTGACCCCGAAGGCGAGACCTGCCCCCCCCGGAGGGGCTGCCACAGGCTGCCGGGGTCATTTCTCGCTTGGAATTAAAAAGCTGAGGGTTTTGGGGTGAAAGCAGAGGTGGAAACCTGCCCCGCTCGTGCATCAGGCTCCTGCCGATGCTCCTCACTCTGGGGAGGAAGGCAACAGTGGAAATACAAGGAGGGACCCTTCTGCTACTGAAAGCCACTGGATTTAGGGATCTGAGATTAAGCTGTCCAAGGGAGCTGCGGTCTGGGGAGACCCCCCTGCAGTGCTGCCTCCAGCTCGGGGGGTCCCCACAGCAGAAGGACACGGAGCTGTTGGAGCGGGGCCAGAGGAGGCCCCGGAGATGCTGCGAGGGCTGGAGCCCCTCTGCTGGGAGGACAGGCTGGGAGAGTTGGTGGGGTTCAGCCTGGAGAAGAGAAGGCTCCGGGGAGACCTCAGAGCCCCTTCCAGTGCCTAAAGGGGCTCCAGGAGAGCTGGGGAGGGACTCTGGATCAGGGAGAGGAGCAATAGGATGAGGGGGAATGGTTTTAAACTGAAAGAGGGGAGATTTAGACTAGATATCAGGAAGAAATTGTTGGCTGTGCGGGTGGTGAGCCCCTGGCGCAGGTTGCCCCGAGAAGCTGTGGCTGCCCCATCCCTGGAGGTGTTCAAGGCCAGGTTGGACGGGGCTTGGAGCAACCTGGGCTGGTGGGAGGTGTCCCTGCCCAGGGCAGGGGGTGGCACTGGATGGTCTTTAAGGTCCCTTCCAACACACACTGTTCTGTGATTCTATGAAAAAAAAAAATGAGGTGCTTGCTCCTAACTCCAGGTGGCTCCTGGGGGGTTGGTTTCTCACTGCTGCCCCAAAAGGTCCCCCCAAGCCCCCCCCAGCCCTGCTCCTGCCAGCTCAGCAGGCAGCACCGCACCCCCTTTACGCACTTCAGCAGCACTCGCCCTGAAACAAATCAGCAAAAATTCATTGGTGTTAAACAAAACAACCCACAGAAACCCACCTCTCCTCATCCTTTCCATTAACAAACCCTCTTCCCCCTCCCCAGATCCCGCAGGGGAGGGCGACGCAGACAGGAGCTGCCAGAAAGCTGTCACAACATCCCCAGCGCTGCCGCATGTGAAATACGGATCCGCACCCTCAAATAGTCACATCTTGGGTTTTATTGCTGTCTAACGAGCTTAACACAACCCTCGCTTCCCTTCCAAGCTCTGCCTGGCCTCGCTCACCTGCTTTAACCCAAGAGCAGCGCATACCTGGTTGTCCCAGTAGGACCAGCAGCCCCAGGGATGGTCCCGGACTGGTTTGGTTTTGCAAAGGTCCTTTTCTAACCTCAGGCAGGTGGAGCTGCTCACCAGATTATCAGCTTCATTCCTCAGGTGCCCGACTGGCCCACACCTTTGGAAGGCTGCAGCTCCCCAGATGATGCTAATGGGAAGGGTTTTCCGGCTGGTCAGGACCAGGTGTGCTGGTTGGGCTGAAAATCTGGGTGAAAATCTAGGAATTGGGCAGGGAATAGGAAGGCAAAGGATGGTGGTGGTGACCAGCGCCCTGTTTGACCCCAGCTCCAGCGCTGGTTGCAGCATCCTCCCTCCCCATTCCCTACTGCTTTACTACGAGGGTGAAGAGGAGCGATGAAGATGCTAGATGGTATGCTGGACCAGAGCTGAGGGCTGGTCCATCTTCTCTGCCCCACAGATCACACACAAGGCCAAATCCTTGAGAAGCTCAACATGAGCCGGCAATGTGCGATCGCAGTCCAGAAGGCCAACCGCATCCTGGGCTGCATCAGAAGAAGTGGGGCCAGCAGGGCGAAGGAGGGGATTCTGCCCCTCTGCTCCACTCTCGTGAGACCCCACCTGGAGTACTGCCTCCAGCTCTGGAGTCCCCAACATAAGAAGGACATGGACCTGCTGGAGCGTGTCCAGAGGAGAGCCACGAGGATGATCCGAGGGCTGGAGCACCTCTCCTATGAGGAGAGGCTGAAAGAGTTGGGGCTGTTCAGCCTGGAGAAGAGAAGGCTCCGGGGAGACCTCAGAGCCCCTTCCAGTCCCTAAAGGGGCTCCAGGAGAGCTGGGGAGGGACTTTTTACAAGGGCATGGAGTGATAGGATGAGGGGTGATGGCTTCAAACTGGAAGAAGGGAGATTTAGAATACATATTAGGAGGAAATTTTTCACTGTGAGGGTGGTGAGCCCCTGGCGCAGGTTGCCCCGAGAAGCTGTGGCTGGCCCATCCCTGGAGGTGTTCAAGGCCAGGCTGGACGTGGCCTTGGGCAACCTGGGCTGGTGGGAGGTGTCCCTGCCTATGGCAGGGGGGTTGGAACTCGATGATCTTCAAGGTCCTTTCCAACCTAAACCATTCTATGATTCTATGATCCATGCAGAACCAGGCAGGGCTCTGCAGCACAGCCCCCAGGACACCACGTCCCCGGAGATGTGACATGGGAAAGGTTTGGAGATGCTCTCCCCATCCCTATCTTCTTCCATGGGCAGCTGATGTTGATCACTCCTGGAGTGACCCTGGGCTAGACAAGCTGTTTGCGCCCATAGAACTGCGAGACGTGCTGCACCCCTCGCAGAGCTGAACCTTGGGGAGCCTCCAGAAGTGATTCCCGAGTGGGAAATAGCTCCCGGGACCGTCCCCTCTCCAGCGCTGCCTTTCTTTGCCAGGATCAGGGAGAAAAGCTCCTTTCCATCCAAACATTCCCTGCACCATGGGCAGCCCGTGACCCCGCTCAGCCCCTGCAACCTGCCACTCTCCCCCCCCCCCCCCCCCCCCCCCTCCCAGCTCTGGGGGGGGCTTCTTGGAAAAGACTTTAAAGAAAATATGAAAGCTCTCCCTCAGCAAATCCCAGCTGGGACAGAGCTTTGCTGCAGCGCACCGAAAGCCCAAGGACAGGCTGAAATTTGGGTAGCCAGAAGTTGGCTTTGGGGTTGGGGGGGCATTGGGGAGGCCCCAGTGAAACCCCACATCAGACTGGAGGTGACCCTGGTGTGGACATAGGGACAGCCCTCGGTCAGCTGCCCGGGCACCCCTCGTCCTCGCTGGCGATGAGAAGGACAAAATAAGAAATATCTGGGGTTTTTTTAGGGCCAGCAATGACTAATTCTCCTCCGGGAGCAAGGAAATAATTACGGGTCTTTCCCAGGGAAGGCATAGCCCTTAATTACGAGGTTGGGCAAACCCTCGGCGTAACCTTCTGAATTTCTCTCCTCCTCCGATGAGCTCCTCACACCTCGTTCCTCCAACCGCTGAGCAGGAACGATCCCTCTCTCCCACCCCACTCGGGTGCCGCAGCCCTCGCTGGGATATCTCCATGGGATTAATTACGCAGAATCATTTAACGGTCTTTTTTTTATTATTATTATGGCTGAATAACCTCTTGGGGAAGCCCCGGCGATGGTATGTGCCCACTCACCCCCACACAAGGAAAGGCGGCTTTTCCCATCCGCGAAACCCCGGGGCATCCGCCCTTTGCAGGCTGATGGTGAGAGCAACCAGGATTTGGGGTGCTGACCCCAAACGCTCCCTTCTCTAGCCTTTAATTCCCCGCTGGGGGGGTTGTGGGGGGGTACACAAGGAAATACCCTCCCAGAAAAAGCTAAAAAATCCCACGTTGCCACCAGTCACAAACCTAATCCCCATGAAATTTGGCCGGTGGCTGTTTCAGGCATGGGGAAACCGAGGCACGGAGGGATCATTGTGGCGGGGCAGGCGGTCAGCAGGGCTGTGGGAGCCGAGCCCGGGGCCAAAAGGGTACAAACCCCCTCCCCTACTGCAGCTCTGGGGTCGAGGGGCCAAATCCCCGCTTGGGGTAACGTGGGGTTATCCCCAGCAAGTCAGGCTGACCCTCGCATCCCCGATGACGTAGAAGGGGAGGTTTTAGGCTGAATAATGGGAAAACCCCCTTTAGGAAAAGCCTCTGGCATTTGGCACGGGCCAGGCTGGCAGCGGAGACCGGCGGCTCCGCCGCCCCGGCAGCCCCACGGGGCCCGATCCTGCTCCGATCCCGCACGGCGAGCTGCCGGCGTTTGGCTGCCCGCTCCCCTCTTGCTGCTCCGCAAAGGGTTCGTGGCCTCCGCGGGGACGGCGGCAGCTGTAAAAAAAAAACCCGTTTTCATTTGGCTCTCGCCGGGGACGGCGAAGGCAAAACAGAGCCGCAAATCCAAGAGCCTCGCTCCGCGCCTCCCGCCGCAGGCAAGGAAAATGCAACAGCCTGGAAAGCCGGAGAGGGCCCGATCCTCCCGCGGTGGGAATGAATGGAGTCAAGGGAAAGGGATGTCCCGCTCATCGCAAAGCACCGCGGCGCTGCAGCCGACGCGGTGGGACCGGGGCTGCCTTCCCTCCCTCCGCACCGGGCGCTCAGCGGGGCTGGGCTGTAGGGTTGTGATGCTCCTGGGTTCTTCCGTACGGCCGTACTGGTGAGACTGGTCCAGCGACAGACTCGGGTTTATTTGGATGCAAACAAGATGCCACCAGTTTGGGAATAAGATCTAATCCAAGGGAGAGGAGACACAGGGTTGTGTGGGTTTTTTTTCCCCAGTGTGCTTCTCCTTCACTTCTCCCCTCCAAAAATGGACTCTGATTTACATCACCCGCTCCCCTTTACATCTGAAATGGCATCAAAATCCATCCGCAGGCTGGTGGGAGTCAGTCCTGATGGGGAGAAGCTGCCAGGGACAGACAGGCAAAGAGGATTTTCCATCCCCCCCTTTTGGCAGTTGAGGTTTTGAACACTTCTTTTTGCCTCCAGGGTGTGATGGAAGCCCTTCAGTCCCCAGAAAAAGTGCCTTGCAGGGGGCTGAGTTATGCTTCCTGCGAGCATCCTTGGGGTAAATTGCTCGGGGGTGAGCAGGAGTATGGAGGGATTTGCGGCGTATTCCCCAATCGCCGGAAACCGCTTGTGTGAATGGTGTCACCTGCGGGAAATCGCTCCTTTTTGCTCCGTGTAGGTTGAGCTACGGGACCACCCGGTGCCCAAAGCGACGGCAGTGGGACACAGAGCCTTTTGCAATCTCCCCCTTGCTCAGGCACAGGGAACGACTGAGGGATCTGGGGTTGTTCAGCCTGGAGAAGAGGAGGCTGAGGGGAGACCTTATCACCCTCTACAACTACCTGAAAGGAGGTTTTAGAGATGGGAGCTGACCTCTTCTCCCTGGTGACAAGTGATAGGACAAGAGGAAACGGGTTCAAATTCTGTCAGGGCAGGTTTAGATTGGATATTAGGAAGCATTTTTTCACTGAAAGGGTTATTAAACATTGGAATAGGTTGCCCAGGGAGGGGGTGGATTCACCATCCCTGGAGGTGTTTAAGAAAAGGGTAGATGAGGTGCTTAGGGACATGGTTTAGAAGTGGGGTTTTGGGTTTTTTTGTTTGTTTGGTTGGTTTTTTTTATCAGGGTAGGTTAACGGTTGGACTTGATGATCTTAAAGGTCCCTTCCAACCTCACTAATTCTATGATTCTATGATTCTATGGGGACAAGCCTGGAGGATGGGACTCACACCCAGACATGGTGCAGGTACCGCAGCATCTCCCGCACCCGGAGACCTCCGCCGTCCTCAGGAGGGTCTGCAGGGTACCAACGCACCCTGCCCGGGCTCCAGCCCTGCGCCGCTCCGACAGACGCACAAGGAGGAACAAAATACACCTTGCACCGGTGCCAGGTTCACCTCGCCGTGCCCCGTACGTCCCCGCTCCCCTTCCCCTTGGCCACCCCGAGGCCCTCTCCCCCTCAAATATCTGTCGACCACTTTCTCGACCACTTTCTCGACCACGGCCCGTCCCTGCGCCGGAGGAATCCTCCCTGCTAAATACAACAGCCCCTGCCAAGATAAAAGCGAAGCTGTGAATAATTCATGGTTCAATCTTTTTTACCACCGTCTGCTGTAAATATTTAAATAGCACCGAGATGTCTAGAGCTGAACTTCGGGAGGATGAACCTGAGCGGAGCCTCCGGCTCGGGGGGCAGACCCACAGAGTGGGGGGGGAGACCTGGGGACGGTGCGTGGGGAGGGTGGCAGATGCCACGGGGACAGGGTGGGACATTTCTTTGGCTGTGTGTATGCTGGGGCAGGGACAAGGGGAGCCCCAGGGGGAAAAAACGGATTTAAATCTCAGTAAGGAGCAAATGCCCAAACCTTTCCGACCTTCCCAATAAAAGGCAGTTGGGAAAGGGACGCATTTCCACTGCAGGAAAGCGGTGAACGTGTTATTGAAAGGAGTACCCAAATAACACAGTTCAACTTCCAGCGCTCTCCTCCGCTGCCTTCCCCCGGCTCAAAACCTCAGGGAAAATTCACCCGAATTTCTTATCGTCGCAAAAGCGATGGGCAAATGCCCTCTGCTCCGGTGTGCAGCTCCCCGCGCTCCGCTCTCCACCTGCAAGACAAGAAAACGACGTCTGACATTAAAATACCGTGCAGTCTGACATTAAAATATCCCAGCTCCCGGTGCAGCATCCAGCCAGGACACGAGGGGCAGCTGTGGGGGATCTTCACCTAATCCCAACGGCTTGGGAACATCCGGGAGCCCATTGCAGGAATCGGGGATGCCCTCCAGGGACAAACCCCGTCCCCACACTGGTTTTATTTTATTTTTGATTTGCAGCATGCGGAACAGCACGTCCCTGGGAAGCTGCCACGTGCCCGAGCGTCTCCTCCTGCTTCAGCAGCATTTCGGTGTTTTGCAACCCTTCCCGTAGGTAATGGCTTGGAGCAATTATTGTCACCGTGTCCGCAGAGACTCCGCGCTGCTCCTGGGTCCTCTGCTGACGCGGCTTTCGCCGGCCACCTCCTCCCCCCATGCACGGCGAGCCTGCGACTCCCCGAGGCTCTGCTTTTGGGAGCTGGGATATTTTAATGTCAGACTGCACGGTATTTTAATGTCAGACGTCGTTTTCTTGTCTTGCAGGTGGAGAGCGGAGCGCGGGGAGCTGCACACCGGAGCAGAGGGCATTTGCCCATCGCTTTTGCGACGATAAGAAATTCGGGTGAATTTTCCCTGAGGTTTTGAGCCGGGGGAAGGCAGCGGAGGAGAGCGCTGGAAGTTGAACTGTGTTATTTGGGTACTCCTTTCAATAACACGTTCACCGCTTTCCTGCAGTGGAAATGCGTCCCTTTCCCAACTGCCTTTTATTGGGAAGGTCGGAAAGGTTTGGGCATTTGCTCCTTACTGAGATTTAAATCCGTTTTTTCCCCCTGGGGCTCCCCTTGTCCCTGCCCCAGCATACACACAGCCAAAGACTCGAAGTCTCCTTTGGGGATGCACTCAGCTGCTGAGGTTCGGAGCGTTTTCTTCCTGGAGATTGAAATGGTTTTCACCAGGATTGGGGGGTTTCCAGCTTTGCAAAAGGGGTTTTCAATGCGCCGGGTGCCCTCCGCTCTTGCATTTCTCCCCGCAGCAGCCGGCGCGTATGAGGCCGTGCTCGTGGTCCTGTCAGTCCTCCTCCCGGTGAGGCTCTGGTTGCGAATCCCTTCATCATCCTCCAGCGAAAAGCCCAAAAACCCCAAAACAAGCCAGGAGAGGTTTTTCTGCTGGCTCCAGCCCTCGCTCCGCACCCTGGTGCGATGTCCCAGCCACCGAGCTGTCACTCGAGCTGGGACGGGGACCGGCCAGCACCAGCAGCTCCCGCTCGTGCCATGGCTGAGATCGACGGCTCCATCACCGCAGCGGCTTTGGGGCCATTCTCGGACGAAAAACATGTCCAAGGTACCTCCACAAAGCCTGACCATATAATCCTTCATTTAAAGACAATTTCTGGCCTGGAAACAGTTTTCCCACCTCTTTTTTTCTGTGGGGTTTGGTTGGTTTTCCTCCCTAGAATTAGAGTAAATGAAGAGTTTGGGACACCGAAAAATTGTGCAGCTTGAATATTTGAATGAGTGTTGCTCTTAAACCAAGCATTTCACTCAGTTTTAACCTTTTCAAAGCCTTTTTCCCAACCAACTCAACATTTGAAACAACAGAGATTCTGTTTTCCCAATGGGACGCTTTGAAAACTTCAAATCTTTTTCCTCATCTACATTCCCAAGCCGAGATATTAATCAAAACAATATGTTTCCCACAACAACAACAACAAACAACAACAACAACAAAAGGCATTCCATCAATGAGTCATCATTTTTCTGTGAAAAATAAATAAATAAATAAATAAAAACATTTCCCCAGCTCCCTGCTCAGGAATGGCTCTAATTTCTGCACCAGCCCCCGCGGCCAAAGCAGTTGTGGTGGGTTCTGGTCAGACGTTGGGGGTTTCTGGGTGTAGGTGTGGGTTCAGGTTGTCTGGGCAGGTTTTGCTTCTTCCTTGGTTGATGGTCAGATCTACAACCTTTTTTTTTTGGCATCGTGGGCTTTGTCTGGTTGGTTTGTTCTACCCATGCCCAGAGATTTTGGAGCCTGCAAAGGGGAAGGAGAGCAGGCAGATGAACTAAGCACCAATGAGCAGATCAGCTGGGGACGGTTTCCCAGCTCTTGGTTGTCCCTCCCCATCTCTGGAAATGAAGAGCGAATGAAATGTCCATGTGCTGGGGAGATTTTACCAAAATTTATGGATTCAAACACCCTACATGGGGGACGCCAACCCGTTTCAGCCCAGGGATGACATCAAGTGCAGCAGAGCCCAAAGGCAGCTCAGATACCCACTCCACATGACCTTGGCCACTGGATGGGCTCAAACTGTCCCCCAAACCCCAGAGGTGATGGGGGAAACCCGCTGGGCACGGGGGCATCGGCCACGGGGCTTCACACCACTGCACGAGAGGTGGGAGCAAGATGGAGCCCATCGGGTGCTGTCACGGAAGGTGGCCCAGGTGGCTTCAGGAAAAAAGAAAAAAACAGAGAAAGAGAGATAAAGAGGGCAAAAAAAAAAAAGAAAACGCCAAGATGAAACCGTTGGCCGATCAATGTTCCGCAGAAGGCCGCTGGCGGGTTCGCTCTGTACTAAGTGGTTTATAGATTTCCTCTAAATAGGAAGCTGCAGCTGCCGGCGTGCCCCACGGGGGAGGGCACAAACCTGGCGTGGGGGGACAGGGGACGGAGGTGGGGACTGCTGCCTTGGCCTCTCCCTCCTTTCTCTCCCAGCAAGCACATTTAGCAGCAGGTGAGGGGTTAACTGGGAGAGACGCCCCAGTACACACTCCTTCCTACCCAGGATGAAACCACCTTTCGCATAAGAGAGGTTGTTGAGGCCCCATCCCTGGAGGTGTTCAAGGCCAGGTTGGACGTGGCCTTGGGCAGCCTGGGCTGGTGGGAGGTGTCCCTGCCTATGGCAGGGGGGTTGGAACTCGATAATCTTCAAGGTCCCTTCCAACCTAAACCATTCTATGATTCTATAACCACGGGCAGTGACGCGTTGCAGAGGGTTTTAAAGCACCCACAGGACACCAAGCCCTTTTTTTTTTTAAGGGTTTGTGCTAACGGGACTTGCCCAAGGTCTTGGAGGAGGAAGAAAAGAGACAGATCATCCTTCCCTGCGATGCACAGGGCCAGGCTGGTTTGTGGGAACGATCCTGCCTTGACATGCCCTCCCACCTCGGCCAAGTCCCAGCAGTGAGGACCCCAAAGTGGGTGCAACTACCCCACTAACACCTCCTCTTCATCCCACCCCAGGGATCTACATACATCAGTCCCTAAAAGGGGCCTACAGGAGAGCTGGGGAAGGACTTCTTACAAGGGCATGTAGCGATAGGACGAGGGGGAACGGCTTCAAACTGGAAGAGGGGAGATTTAGATGAGATATTAGGAAGAAATTCTTTCCTGTGAGGGTGGTGAGCCCCTGGCGCAGGTTGCCCAGAGAAGCTGTGGCTGCCCCATCCCTGGAGGTGTTCAAGGCCAGGTTGGACGGGGCTTGGAGCAACCTGGGCTGGTGGGAGGTGTCCCTGCCCAGGGCAGGGGGTGGCACTGGATGGTCTTCAAGTTCCCTTCCAACCCAAACCATTCGGTGATTCTGTGATCACATGGGGACCCCACGGGTAAGTGGGTGAGCAAGGCTAAAACCAGCCCTATGTCTAAGCAAGGTGGGAAAAAAGGTGAAGGAGAGATTTTTCCGATGCTTAAACACTCCCACCTCATCCCAAGGTGAATTGCGCTCTGGTACCATCTAGAAGAGTTTGGAGAAGTTTCCATTTAAGCCAACAAACGGTCGGGGGTGAGAGGCCTGGAGTCGGAGGGAAGTGACTAATCAATCCACTCATCATTTATTTATGAAAACGGCAGATGCGAGCGTGAGCTGAACCGCTGAAGACAGCAGCCAGCTACAGTCGTTGCAGGAGGATTTTGGAGGAAAAATGGACAACCGAGGCAATAGCTTTCAGAGGAAGGTCTTATCTGGAGGGTCCGATCAATAGGGAGAAGAACCATATGAGACCTCTTGTCTCTTCCATGGCCACTGAAAATCATCCCGTCCTTCCCAATGCTTTTATGAACTAAGCAGGAAGTCACCAAAAAGGAGCGGCTTTGCTCCAGGGTGGAAGCGTCACCAGGACATGCTGAGAAGGACGTTCTTCACTCCTGAGACACTTGGGTTCAGCCCCATGTCCCTGCGGATGCCTTGTCAGGTCCCTTGCAGTGTCTTTTGCTCCTCTGTTGGGCGTGGGAACCCTCTTGTAGACAGAACTGGTGGAGAGGACACATCTGCTTGGCTTGGGAATGTGCAGCCACGAGGCAGTTCCCAAGGTCATAGCCTTCACCCAGTATTGAGAGAGAAGGGAATAGAGGATACCCTTAGAAAGAACACCTTGTAGCTCCTATTGCATGGACACACACACAAAATCTTCACCTCCAGGCAGAGTCTGGGCTCTCCCATGGAGCCCGAAGGGTTGAGCCTCCCCGCTCCTATGGGACTTGGGCACCTACATCTTCACCATCACCCCCCCTGCAGCAAAATTCCACCCTTGATGAAGCCAGGGAAGCAGGACCAGGATCTCTAGGCGTTTCAAGGTCCATTAACTGGCGACGTAAGGCCTGAGGCTCGTCAGGCATAAAATTGGAGTAAATCCAGGGACATGTGCAGGGTTAGGGGACCGGAGCGGTGGCAGAGAGGTGCTCGGACTCTGGCAGCACTAGGAGCTGTAGGCACTCTGGGCTGTGCAGTTGGGCATTCGCCAGCTCAGTAGCACAGAGAATGCTACCATGAAGCCCTGTCAACCCTTGCATTGCCATGGGACCTTGGTGCTCCTCTGGATTCCTTTTGCAGCTCCAGGAACCACTGCTGGGAGCAGTGATGACTCCAGGATATGAGAAGATGAGTTGTATTTGGTGTGCGGAAAGGCGGCACCTACGGGAACCTGGAGCCCCATTGACTCATCTCCTCTTCTCTCACACATATGGAGTCATCCCCAGGAGGACTTCATGGGCTCTTGTTGCCAAGAGCACTGTCATGGTCAGCAGAGAGAAAGAGGCCCTCCTCCATGTCAGTCATCTGGCTTAATTTAGACATCTGCCTTCAGGCCAGAAGAGGAATGGCTTAAAAGAACCCATTTCTCTGCATTTATGGTGAAAGGAAACAAGCTCAGATGGACCATAGGCGGAAGGGATGTCACTCAGCAGAGTCACATGAGGACCCCAATGTCCTCTGCTGCCCCCAAAACCCCTTCTCCCACGCCATCACCAAGGCTTGTGGCACCTGCAGCGTTGTGCTTGGCTGCCCATTCAACCCGTCTTCACTTGGCAAGAGCTTGCCTTGGGAAACCATCCGGCCAAGGCACGAGCGGGCATCGTGCCACCGCAGCAGACGGCGGGAGCACGGGCAGCCGGGAAAGCACATCCCCAGCACGCCAAAGGCCCGCGGCCCAGAAAAGAGCATCCAGAGGGGTCTTCTCTCTTCTCCGCAGCCATGAAAGTCACCAGCTGAGAGAGCGGGGAGCACGTCCTTATGGCTTCACCGTGAAAATATGGACCCGGGCACGGAGCTGGTGATGGGAAGCAGTCATGCGAACCCCACATCTCAGCACGGCTCTGCCCGGGCGCGTATCAAAGCCATCCCATCCCACACAGCTCCCAACAGTTAGGTCTTAATGAGGCATCGGTGCCCTGGAAATGCGAGTGGCGTCCCCTGCAGCAACAGTGGGCATCTGAGCTTGTTTCCCTGACTCCTTTCACCACGAATGCAGAAAAATGGGTTCTTCTAAGGCATGCCTCTTCTGGCCCCGAGGCAAATGGCTAAATTAAGCTGGATGAATCATGCGGAGGAGTTTCTCTCCGCTGACCGTAACGGGGCTCCCAACGCTGAGACCGAATGGAGAGGTCCTCCTGGGGATGCCTCCATAGGCATGAGACATCCCTCAAAGGGACCAGCCCGACGGGGAGCCCGGCTCCAGGGCTCGTCGCTCCCAAAGAGCACCGCCACGGTGACAAATCCTCACCTCCCGGCCACAGGGTCAGGCGCTGGGGTCGGCACAGGGCGAGAGGGACATCTCTGCCTGTAGGGAGGTGGGGAGCAGGATGAGGACAGGGATCGATAGCACCGTCGACTTCCTGCGCATCAGCAGCCTCTCGGAATACATTTAATACACTAAAACACATTCCCCCAATTTTCTATTTATGGCAAATGAATGTCTAATCCTTGAGCCGCGATGTTGCAGCTTTGTGCTGAGCCGGCGGTTCTGCTGACGCTGGTGGGGAGGGAGAGGACGAGAGCGCGCGGGAGCCGCAGAGTGCAGCAGAGCCGAGCTGCCCCCGAGTCCCTGGCAGGAAGAAACCACCCAAGCAAACCCTCTCCCTCCGGCACGGCATCCCAGTGCCACCCTATTTATGCTGCACAGCACCAAAGCAACGCCTGCGCTGTGCTCAAAGGGGCTTTTGCTTCTCTTCCTGGAGCTCTCAGGGGCTGTTTTCTTCCAGTGACAACTCCCACCATGGCCAAGGTGCCACCAGCCCACCTGGGAACCGCTCGAGCAAAACCCAGGGGCTGTTTTCCCCGACAGCATCATCACTAAGGCTGAACCATGGCACGGAGGGGAAGGGTTCACTGGGATTTAATGGATGTATTTGCACGTCCATAGGTAGGAGAGAGCATGCACGCACACATCCCATGGTCGTGGACCAGTCCGGGTGCGCACACGCCGGGATACCCACCTGCCAACCGACACAGAGGAGGTTTTCCAACACTAAAGGAGTAAATGGCAAAGGCAACAGAAACCCCGAGTCCCACACGCGGCGGGGGGCTACGTGCAGTGGGGACCCCCTGGGCTGAGGCCAAGCTCGCTGCAAACCCCCCACAGTCAGCAGCACCCATGTGATGCGTGACGGCAAACCCGGGCTCCTTCCAACGCGGGCTGAATGTCAGCAGCACCCCGGAGCATTCGGGGAGGAAGGGGGTTCTGAGTGCTCCTGGGGGCCCCCAGAAAAGCACCAGCTGCCTTTGGGCTGGGTTTTTTGCTGTTTTCAAGGCAGTATTTTCGCCGAGGCGGTGCATGAGGCCGGCTCACCTTCAGCCGCTCCTCCCTGCCCGTGGATGCTGCGGGAAGGCGAGGACGGAGCTTCCCGGAGGAGGATGCTCTGCGCGATGCTGCGGGGATGGAGCTACTGCTGCTTCAGGGATGGTCCCCGGCGCCTGGAGCCCGAATTCGCACCCGCAGGGCTATCTATGGTGGAGGGCAGCTAATGTTACCTGCCTGGCCACCAGCCAGAGCGGGGACGGAGACCGGAGGGGAATTTGTGCCGCAGAGCAGTGCCAGGGAGCTCCCGCGACGCCCTTTCCCGTTGTCCTTGCACAGCCCGTGCGGAGCAAAACCCTGCGGGGCGGCGGACCGAAACGGTGGGGGTGTCCCCCCTCCCCGGGACCCCTCATCCCTTCCCACCATGGGGAGGGCAGCGCTTGTATAAACGTGCAAATGGGCAAAACCGCTGGGATTTTCCACATCAGTCCGCTGCTTTTACTGCAGGTGGAGTGGGAATGTCGGGGGGGGTGTTGGGGGAGGGGGTTGTTCATGGGAAGGGGTGTCCCCCCCCAGCTCTGCGCTGGTTTGGCAGGAGCACACCCCTGGGCTGTGCAGCGCAGGGAGATTTCTAGAAGCTGAATAATGACTAAAAGGGCATTAGGGTGGTGCGGAGCTGAGCAGAGGCGGCCCGTGCCCTGCAACCAGCACAGCCGCTCCGAGAGCGTCTGCCCCAGACCATCGCCTGCGCTCCTCCTCCGCCGAAATCGCTGCGGACGGTTGAGACATCTGAATCTCTTCTTTCCTAAAGCACTTTAGAGCTACTAATGAAAAGCACTGTGTAAGAGCCGCGTAACGTCATCAGCAGAATAATAATAGTTACTATCAATGCCTGCCTGCCTCTTGCCAGCCTTTTTTGATGCCACAAGTTTCTTTTTTTCTGTCTTCATGAATTTCTGCCCTGCTATACCAAATGCTCCACTGCATTATTATTATTATTTTTTTTCATCCTTAAGGGTTTCAGGGCATTACAGTAACCCAAAACCTTTAAAACCATTTGTGACTGAAGTGCTTTGGGCTGCCTGGATGGGAGACGTTATACAAGCGCAGAGCTTTATTCTTATTTGATGGAGGTCCTTCAGGGTTAAATTCTCCTTCTGCCTTTTAAAGAGTGGAAATAACCAGCATGTGAATGCTTAAGAGGGTGGATCGGACCAGCCTGGAAGTGGAAGAAGCTGCAGCCATCTGGACCCCCTGCGCCGGTGCTGGAGGGAGGCCAAGAGCCAAGGGGAGCCTCATCCCTCCATCCCTCGGAGGTGCCAGTCTCTCCGCTGAGCGCAGACGGAGCCCCGGGTACCCCAGCAGAGCGGGCTGCTCGGGTTTAGACAGCTGAAGCTGGAGGAACACCTTCCAACCTCTCTGCTTCCCCCTGGGCCCGCTCAGCCCTCCCACGGGGGTAAAACACGAGGTTTGGAGCAAAGCCCTTCCACCGCGCAGCGCTGGCGGGGGACAGAGAGTGGCTGCAGAAAAACGGGAAGGGAAGCGCCGTGGTCTATCTCCCCTCTGCCCTTTCCACCTTCCCAGTCTGGTTTGGGGCTCCCCAGGACCCATCTCAAAGATCTCACCCAACCTCGGGGACCCGGGATCTCCCTCCCCTTCCTCTCCAGCAGCTACAGCGGGGTGATGCCCTCGCCAGATGGGACCCAGCTGCCTGTAGGCATCTCCTTGGGGATCTCTGCCTGCCCAGAGATCAGCAAACACCTTCCATTGCTCAGATGGGGCTCACCCAAACCGGTCCCCAAGGAATCCCCGGGGACCCCAGCCATCGGTGGGACCTCGCCATGGCCACGTCATCTCTGAGGTCCTCCCCAGGGATGACCGGGGAGTTTAGTTGGTCCATCCAACTGATCCCTTTGTAAACTCGGAGAACACAGGTCTGTATCTGCTGTTGTTTCCTTCTACAACTCCGAAATTTATTATCCCCGGAGCCAAAGCTGGTGAGCTGCGAGATAAAAATGCTATTTCTGCCCAGGATTTCTGCAACTGCCTCCGAGCACTTGCAACCATTTTCTAGTTATTAAGGCTCAACTATGAAGAACTGTGCTCCTTGGGCAGAGATTTGCCTTTAATTAGCCAAGGATAAAAGGACAGTGGAAGACAACCCCGCGCCTAAGCGGAAAAGGCTCCGCTCTCAAACGATGCGCCGTCGGCAGTTTTTTTGCGAGGCAGGGAGCAGGTGCCTGGCAGAATAGATTTGTTCTGCTTCCCTTGCCCGCCCCCCACCTTCACCTCTCGCTGGGTAAAAACCGTGTCCCTTGGGGGCCCCATCCTGCCCGGCGCCCGCGGAGCGGAGAGGCGGCAGCGGGAGGGGGGTTGCGGCGGATGCGGGGTGCAGCTGGTGGCTTGTGGCCGGCTGATCTCCGCGCGGATGCGAGGAGCAGGATGACCTTGGCATCCCCCGCTCCCCAAACCCCGGCGCCGCTTTCGGGAGCTGTTTTTGGCGGCATCGAAGCAACAGCGAAACACAGTCCCTGGGCTCTCGCCAGCCCCGGGGGTTTCCCCGCTTACCCTCAGGCTGCGCTGCCCCGTCCCCTTGGGTCCCTACGAACTCAGCAAACCGTCCTTCCAACCCATAAGCTCCCAAAGTCTCACCTGTGAAGCATCGTGCGGTTCAGGCTTGGATCAACGCGCTCCGTCTGAGCGAGCTTTGCCCCAACGACGGCGATGCACAGAGGGCGGGAGGGGGACAAAGCTTCTGCTGAGCCTTTGGGAACTCTCCCAGGAACCCCGGACTCAGCTTCTCCCATCGTTTTTAAGGATAAAAAGCTGCAGCAGTCCCACCACAGCTCTTTCTGCATCTCCCCAGCACGGAGAGATGTCCAAGCGGGACCTTGGCACGCCGGGCTGAGAAAGGCAGCCTTCCCCGTGACATTGGGGTAACACTGCCATAAGGGGCCTAAACATTGGGATAGAGCCGGATCTATCCTTGGATAGCACCTCCTTTGTCTGCCCTAACGCTTCATAGCTCCAGGGCCTCAGCAGACTCAACCCCGCATCTGTAAAAGCAGAGATTTATGTTTCTTTAACACCCCCAGATACTGCTCTCGTTTGCCTCAAGCTCCCCTGCCCCTGCCCCGCGCGCCGCGGATGAGAGCACCGCTCCCAGGAATAGGTTTTTCAACACCCAGCGCAAAGGCAAAGGAGGGAGAAGAAGGAGTAAGAGGAAGTGGGAAGGAGAAAGAGGGACCTGGCCTGGTTTCCAGAGCTGCAGGAGAAACGCGCAGCTCGGCGAGAGCTCTGCAAGCGCCGAACCTTTGCCTGGAGGTTACCTAAAGATAGGCTGCGGGGGCCCCACTTCACACACCCACCCTTGCCATTTTATATATATATTTAATTTTTTTAAAACTTTTAGGTGCTTGGTTAAGGCTACTCCCAACCGACGGCGCTGCAGCAGCGATGGTTGAACTCTCCATCAGCTCCTGCTGAGCCCCACCGCCCCGGGCATCCGCAGAGCATCCCGGGTGCGGGATCATTTTCCTTTCCCCCCCTCTCAGCATCTTACTTAATGGCCTCTTCGCCGCTCCGAGTCCGGGAGATGCTTTCAGGATCCGAGTGCCCACTTTGCCAAATGGAAGCGGGTTCGCTAACGGGCTAAAAATTCCCCGCTCGTCCCTGGGGCACACGCGGTGGGCTGTGATGGGCTTTGAGCATCCTGAGCTTTCCAGGACGAGTAACGGAGGTAGTGCTTTCTTGGCACTAACATCTTTTCCTTCCTCGATGTAAACGAGCGGGATTTGGAGGGTTTGAGCCCCTCAGCACGGAGAGGAGTGTTTGCAAAGGCGTGCGGTGTGGTCCTCCCCGCGCCGAAGAGCGTCACTCTGCCACCTTGGAGGTCGTCTTTAATTTATAAGCCGGATCCACCAGGGGGTTTCGTGGGGTTTCACCCGGCAGAGAGGCAACGCTCGGCAAAGAAAGTGGAGGAAAGTAGGTCATTTAGCACCGGCGCAACCAGCCCGGGCTGCGCTCAGCGGGGCTCGGCCGCTCGCCGCAGTCGGGATCACGGGCTGGGAGCTGCCGATGGCGGGGGCTGCCCAAACACGGGCAGGTCTCCGCGCGGGACGGTGTCATTCTTCCATCCCTCTCCTTGGCTCTGCGAACGGCGTAGAAGCACGAGCAGCTCGGCTGGCGGGAGGATGCAACACCCCACGACGGCATCTCCCGCATCCTCCAAGCGCTGCCGGGATGGCGCAGCACGCCGGTAGACCGGCGATTTAAAATAATTACCGTATCTGCCTCGCAGCCTCCTCCTGCCATCTCTTCGGAGAGCCTGAGCAGAGCAGACTCTGCTCTGCAAAATCCTCGTACCACTTTGTGTTTAGATATTTATGAGCCTACGGGACACAGATAAGGGAAGGGTTTGCATCTGCTGAAGTCGGCTGGAGCTTCTCCTGGGCTTGGAAATGGGGCTGAGGAACAAAACCCGGCCCAGTTTGGGGCTTGCTTCCACTCAGCATTACAGCAAATGCTGTGACATTTGGCTCGGGATGCACTGCTCATAAATACTAACGTTACTTTTTGTGCGCTCAAATGGTTTTCCATACTTAAAGGTTGAGAACTGGCTGCTCTTAAACACCTCCTTCTGCCACCGACACCCATCCGGGAGCTCAGCCACCCACTGCAGCATTTTGGCTGTCCCGATACTGAGCGGAGCTTTGCGATTCGCTGGGTCCTTGGAGACAGCTTAGCAAGCTGCGTGACACGCGGGGAAACCGAGGCACGGAACGGGACACGATGTCCCCTGGGTCACACGGTGGCTTGGCTGGCCGAAGCGACGCTCAATCCCAAGAATGTTGAGTTTGAGTCCACACCAGGGACTCCGCTCCAGCCCACACGAGGGGATCGGGGGGGGGGGGCTGAGATGGAGGTTCAGCACCGCTGTGCCCACCCTTGGCTCACAAGGTGGTGCCACTTTCCAGAGCCGAGCAGGACCAACCCACCCCATGGGAGAAGAAGGAGCTCTTCTCCTTATGCTTTCCTCTCCATCCATGAGCACGGAGCAGGTGGGTCACCTCCGCTCTGCCCCGCAAGAAGGGAAGCCCACAGCAGCAGTGTGGCCTCTGAAAGCCACCAAGCAAAGGATCAAACCTCGAAACACAAGTGCCACGGGCTCCCAATGCCTTCCCTCCCCTTTGCTGCCCCCAAGACACGCGTAGGAGAGGAGAAGACAAAAGAGCAGGAGAAAATACTGCTACAGTTGCTCCCCGGGGATGGAGCAAACAAACCATTCCTCTGCCATCCCCGGGGAGTCCATCCCCGTTCCCTGCCCGAGATCTGCTAGGAGACAGCTCTGGGGACACGAGGTTTGTAACCCCACAGAGAACATACTGTTACCACCGTCCTTGCCTGTCTGCTTCTCCCTCTTCCAAGAGGGAGCTTAAAAAAATACCCGTTGGGTGCTCGTGAGGTTTCCCCGAGAGCAGGTTTAACCCCCAGCACCACCCCTTCCCCATTACCTTCATGGATGCGGCCGATATCCCAGTCAGTGGAGTGGGGAACGATGGGGAACATGGGCTTCACTCCGGCTCCAGCCCCTTCTCCTCCGCCTGTGTGGCCGCCGGAGCTTTTTTTGGAGCAAATCCCACGGAGGATCCCATACGGCGTGTCCGTCCTCACCAGTGCCCATCACCGAGACCCATCAGCTCCTCCCAGGAGATTTCCCCCCTCCAAGAGCCCCTGCAGACCGGNAGTCGGGATCACGGGCTGGGAGCTGCCGATCGCGGGGGCTGCCCAAGCACGGGCAGGTCTCTGATGGTGGAGCACAAACTGATTTTTCCACGGTTCAGGCTGCTTCTTTCTTTCCTCACAGAAGGCTTAGACATACAGAAAAAAATACCCAGCCTACCAAAAATACAGTTTCTTGCCTTTTTCTCCCCCACCCTCCACAGAACCGATATCAAAATAACTCCTCAATAATATACATATTTATTTCCTCTTAATCAGTGCCGATATTTACAAAAAAAAAAATTGTGATACTCTGTGAAGAATAAATTATATACACTCATGATAAACCAGACAGCAAATGCTCATTTGGAATACGTATGTACACAGATCTGTATACCTATATACAACGGTCAGCCTTATTGACCGGGGTGCCTCTCAGCCCGTAGAGCCACCCGACCCCCAGGACACCCCCCCCCGACGTCAATAAGAGCCGTAACGTCTATACACACTGTGCAATTCGGATACAGCTGGTGTCTAAATTTTTGTCTAGCAAACGCATGGTTAAATGACTTGAAATTCCCACGAGTCCTCCTTTAACAGTTTATAGGCCTCTCTCCATTCCCGGTCCCATTTCTCCCGTAACCATGGAAACAAAAGGTTCAGCTCCAGCATCCTTAGGATGAGTCCTTCTTGGATTTCCTCTTCCTATCGATTCGCTCAAATTAGGCACCGCACGCAGGGTTGAGCCAATACCCTTTTTTTTTTTTCCCCTTGCGCTTCGGCGTGTGACATTGGAGGACAAGAGCGCAGTCTCGAGCAATGCGGGAGCAAGTGCAAATGGATAATTACAGTCTTATAGGCAGCAGAAAAATTATTAAAAAAAAAAAAAAACCAACCCCAAAATCAACACCCAAAAGACCAACCCCAAGCTCAGGACAGCCAGATAGGTCCGGGAAGGGGACATAGTCCCCGTGAGGGTCCCCATGGGAGGACCTTCTGTGGTGACATGACATCCAGCAGCTCCTACAAGCCAAACTGTCGTGTCGTCCCCCTCCCCCCCCCACTGGAGGAAAAATACAGATAAGGAATTTATCTCTCATCGCATACAACTGGGCTGGGGGATCTGGGCCCCAGGTGTAAATCAGCGCTGTGCTCTCAGGGATGATTTGCACCACCGGAGATTGGTCCCTCTTCCCCCATGATGGGATGCAGGAGGATGGGGGCACCCGTTTCTGAGAAGGATGGGGGGAGGAGGAGGGGATGAAATTTGGGCAGCCAAATGCAATAACACCATGGGGAGACCGAGGCCGTGGGGTGCCGCTCGCACGGGGCTGGGGAAGGGCAGTGCTTTGGTCGGGGGCAGGACAGGGGCTGGTGCATGGGGGGGGGACCTTATGCCCCCCTCGGGGATCCTGGTGGGAGGCAGGAGCCGGTCCCTGACGGGAGGGACCGAGGGATGCGCTGGCCATGGAGGAGGCTGAACGCTGCCAGGGGTGTGAGGAGGGAGCCATAGGCTTTTTTTTGGGTGCAAACCGAAATGGTTTGGGGCTGACTCCTCCTCCCCTCACCCCTTTCACCCTGGCAGCGCGCTGACCAGCTCCCGCTGACAGAAGAAACCCCTGGGACCCCTCCGGGGATGTAGACCTTGAGATAAACCCACCCCAGCCGCAAAACAGGGAGATGCTTCTTCCCACCACCCTGGGACCAAAAACCAGCATGATTCGAGGGACTTGAAATCCAGCCTTTCCAAAAAAAACCCCCAAAACCGAGCCCAAACCCCTGTCCGGCACGGTGCAGCGCTTACGTCGCAAACAAACCCCTTCCATTTCCGCTTGGCTTCGCCTGCACAGTCGCAGAAATGGTTGTGACGGGCCCCAGCTGGGGATTCGGGACGCAGAGCAGAGGGTTTGCAGAGGGATGGGGAGCCGGATGCCCCCGGCCCCCGGGGATGCTCTCACTTCCAAGGCCAAATCCGGATCTCCTTCGCTTGCGCCCGTCCCTACGCGTATTGCGAGCTCTGGGAAAGCTACAAGACTTTGGCAGCAATTTCGAGGGCTGACCCAGGAATTATCTGATAACAAAGCAAGGCCCTTCCTGAAATACCTCCTCCTCCTCTGTCTTTTTCTCTCCTTCTGTGTATTTATGCACAAATATGCCCATATTTATACACCCACGTGCTACACTCTCATAACACCAATCTAGAGATCCTTTGCTTCGTATAGCTCAGCATTCAAATCTGTAGGACTTTGACACAAAACGTCGCCGCAGAGATTAGTTCTCCCGATAAAACACATCGCCCCATCCAGATAATTTTTTCCTGGCAGCCCTAATCACTTGGCGGTGTCCAGCTGGTGTACGAGCCTCACCCCTTTGCCCTTACTTAGCAGAGATTTTGGAAGATATTAAAGAGCTGATGGGTTGCTCACGGGTTCAGGCATGTGGTTGGATGTTAGAAGACAACCCGCGCTGTAATCATCACTTTCCATCTCTCCAAAACCATGGCACAGAGGATTAAACTAGAATACAGGTGAGGTCTCCTCTGGGTGCCAACCCAGAAGCACCTTCTCACACCAGAGAGCTTCAGTCCTCCATCCCAGAGAGGGACAGACATCTCCACGGGAGGAGGACCGGCAACCACACCACCTACGTTAGGTGGCCCGATGCGATCTAACAAAGATGGTGGGACTCTCCCCCCTCCCCGGTCCCTAATTTAGCATCCTCACTCTGAGCCGCTTCGCAGCTCATTTTTGCACGCTTTTGGGAGTCAAGGGGAGTTTGGGATGCTCAGCATCTCTGCAGAAACAGGCCCAGAGCCTCTCAAACCAAATTCCTCAAGAAAAAAAAAAAAAAAAGAAAAAATCACAGTCTCCTCCTGAAAAACTGGTTCAAGATCACATCAGTGAGTCAGAAGCAAAGCTAGAAATAGCACAAGAGCTCCGACCTGCAGGCACAAATCCCATTAAAAGCTATGGGGGAACCATTTCTCTGTGCGGGGGAGAAACCTGGACCCTCCTGCTCCGTGCAGCCTGATGGATCGCTTCCAGCCACAGCCCCCACAGGCCATTTTTTTGCCCTGAACCAAACATCCAAGCGCTTATCCGGGTGCATTCCCTATTTCCCAGCACGGTGCCAAGGGCAGCGGAGACGCTCTCCCACCGGGGCTCGTTTTCCCCAGGAATCTCTTCCCGGGTCAGTGCAAGAGGCGCAGGATCCGTCCCAAGGAAGGGACCGGCCGTGCTGGCCCCTGCCACAGGGACGGATGTCAGCTCACATCGGTGATGACAGGAGGAACGTGGCCTCTTGCTCTTCGGCCCCGTTCATCTCTGCGATGTGGTCCCCAGGGCAGCCGGGACCCCCCCAGCTTTGCACGTGGGTTTAGATGTGCCCGATCCTGCTCAGGGACCCGCTCACCCATCCTCAGAAAGCCCATGGGGACACCATGCCCAAAACAACACCTCTTTCATCAAAACCCCCCGCGTGATCGTTACCAAACCACAACAGCGCTCGTGCTCCTAAGATGCACCCAGTACTTCGGCAGACACTTCCCCCAAATCCTCGGAAGCCCCCGGGCATCAAACAAGCGGGCGCTCTGCAAAGTCCCTGTGAGTACCAGCACCCTCCCAAAAAAAAACCCTGCGGCAACCTGCCCTCGGAGCTTTCCCACCTACCGGGGTGGGATCGCCCGGTGGTAGGAGCACCCATGGGTGCATCAGGCAACTTCCCCATGCGAGCTCCCGTCCCCACGGACCCACCGCGAGCCGGATCGATGGAAACTGGCCGACCGCCCCGGGAACGGCGCCTGAGCTGGTGGGTCACTCCAGCCCCATCCCATCCCATCCCATGGGATGAGCTTCAGAAGCAGAGATTTATTGCTTTCGGTTGCGCTGCTTCTTTTTGTGCGCGTTGGAGATGTTAAGAGGTTTCGGGGGCTCCCATTTCAGAGCTGCAGCAGCAGAGAGGGAGGAGAGGGCTCCTAATATAACAAGATGTTATTAAGAGAGGCCAGAGGGTCCCATGCTGCGTGGTGCTGAGCACCTTTGAGACCCAACGCGTTGATGCTGCTGGTCCTCTGCACCGAGCAGAAGCCAGAGCTCTCATGCACTAATCATGGACACTTGGTATTAATTATAGCCAGGCCTGAATTAATCAATCAATCAATCAAGTAAAAATGAGGAGCGATTCCACCTGGCCGAGTGGAGCCACATCAGCACGAGGGATGGATCCGGCCCCAGAGCAGCATTTTGAACCATTGCTGTAGAATACGCTAGCACCGTTTATTTTATTGTTATCGGTATGGTTGTCCTCTCTGAGCTCAGGAAGGGTTCGGTTGACCTCCCTCGCACGCTCCGCCGTGGAGTTCCCTCCTTGTGCCCGCACTTCGCCGCAGTGATACAGCGCTGACCGTGCCCCGTTTCAGCCCAAATTCACCCCAACTCAACAGGCTGCTAAACCCCATCCCACTCCCCGGGCAGGTTTTGCTCAACCACAACCTCAGAAGAAGTTTGCATCCTTCTCCCCTGCCTTGGGGGAGGACCGGGGCGCCCGTCCCTGGGGACTGACAGCGATGGGGGGGAAAACGCGAGGAAATCCCCATGGGGATATGGAAAGCAGGCGAGATCCCTCTGGACCCACAGCTCCCACCTATCCCCAGATAACACCGGGGATGAAGGAGCAGCAGAGACAACCTCAGGGGCTCCGCACCTCGACTCAGCCCTCCTAAAACCCCGGGAGGAGGCAAAGCGAAGGCTCAGAGGTACCAGCTCGGATCCAGCCCACCCTCAGCACATGCCCTCGGCACCGCAAAGGAATAAACCACCGGTCCTGAGGCTCTACATGGTTAAAAAGGTGTTTTCCAGCCCAAAAACGCACCCTGCCCTGGTGATTCCATGGGCACCCCGGGGCAGGTCATCCTGCTCCGGCCCATGTCCCACCATCCCGGGAAGCCCCTGATCCCGTAAGAGCTCACACGTGCTGAGGATTCGGCCCTATAGTCGCTCTCTAAATATCTATATACACACACACACCATAATTATACGGGAAACGGCTGAAAATCGCTGAACAAACAAGTCAGGAGAGCTGGTACCTGCTATTCCACCTGCTCCTCCTGCCCTCGCTGATCCGCCGTGGGTTCTGCACATGACACCAAGATTAATGACTAATTACTCGCCCTATAATGAGTGCAGGTGTTTAACTTTCAGCTCACCTTCCCTCGCTCGCGTTAGTCGGCTCTCGCATCTGGATGCTCGGACACTCAGGCTTTGCCTTGTTATCTATCAAACTGTTGTCAGCACATGCCTTCCCCATCCAGTTTTTAAATATAATGGAGAGTTTTTAACTCCCCTGAATCTCCTTCGAGCCACCGGAGAATCTATAAACACTATAAACATGAATACTGTATCGTCTACTAAGAAAATATATATTTGTGTGTGTATTAAATATTCAGATTCATGCAACAAATATCCATGCAGCTGTATTGTATTACTGGTTAAGTTTCACTGCAGTATAAATATATTATAGGCCACAGCATAGTTGCTCCAGTTTTATATATAGATATAAAAAAAAAAAAAAAAAAAGATGCTTTTTCCAACTCATTTTCAATGTGTCAGCGGAGGTGTCTTTGGTGATCCTGGAAATATTGGTGATGGAAGTGTCATCTAAATAAATAAATAAAAATCCAAGCGCTTGATTTATTTCCTCGTCCCTCCCGATGCCTAGCGTAGAAAATTTAAGACTTAATAAATAATGTGCCGTCATACTAATTATCCCTCCCCTGGGCCTCACACTGGCATACTGCAGTGGCTGAAACTATTGCAGCATGCAGCATTTTCAGTTATGAAACACGAGCCTGGGCGATGCGCTCGCTCTTGGCATTCCCGGGGCGGAAACCTGAGCCTTCCAGCAATTCGGCCACACGACTGCGTCTTCCCTTCGTTAAGCTCTGCCTGACCTTTCCCAGCCGTTTCCCCACGCCTGGAAGCTGACTGTCACCCAGCCCCGCGGGATAGGGACCGACCTTCGTGGTACCCCGGGACGGCCCCCGCAGCCGCCCCCCGCATCCCCATCCCGTTCCTCCAAATGCCCGACCGCTCCATAGCTTTGGAAACCCGCCACCCTGGGATGGGAGAAGGGAAACCAAATGGTTCGGGTTGGTTGCTTGTCATTTTTTGTTCTTGGTTTTTTGTTTTTGTTTTTGTTTTTGTTTTTTCACGAACGCTTATTCGGTGTGGAAATCAAAGGTTAAAAGTCACTTACACAGCTATTGCTTCCCATGCAGAACCAAATATACACCGTAGAAAATACTGTATTAACTACAATGCAGAGCAGCACTCAATATCTGCAGTTGTTCCACTTCAGCTTTAAATACGTTACTAGGTTTTAGCGACTAGACATCGGTTAGCATTTTGGTGATATTCACATAGTTTGTGTTAGCTAGGGTGCAATTGGCTGTCTTCAAGTTCTCCTCCCTAAAATCCTCATTGCTATTGTTTACGCCTTCCTGAATCTCCATATAATCAGACTTACTAATAGTAGAGGCACTTCTGCTTTTCTTTAGGTCGGGGGAAGAGGGGATCTTTGGGCAGCTGGTTACTTGCAAATATTGAGCCTGCTCCTCTCCCTCCGTCTCCCGGTGGTAGAAGTAATTGAAGTTAGACACTATGACGGGCACTGGTAAGGCAATCGTTAATACGCCAGCGATGGCACACAAGGAACCCACGATTTTCCCCCCGATGGTCGTGGGGACCATGTCTCCGTAGCCAACAGTCGTCATGGAAACCACGGCCCACCAGAAGGCGTCGGGGATGCTCGGGAACTGGGATTCGCTCTCGTCGGCCTCGGCAAAGTAGACGGCGCTGGAGAAGAGGATGACGCCGATGAAGAGGAAAAATATCAAGAGGCCCAGCTCCCGCATGCTGGCCTTGAGAGTCTGCCCCAGGATCTGCAGCCCCTTGGAGTGCCGGGAGAGTTTGAAGATCCTGAAGACCCGCACCAAGCGGATGACTCGAAGGATGGCCAAGGACATGGCTTGCTGGCCTTGCTGACCATCCTCCGGCTTCTCGGCCAGCTCCGTCCCTAAGGTGATGAAGTAGGGAATGATGGCTACGATGTCTATGATGTTCATGATGTTGGTAAAAAACCCAGCCTTGCTGGGGCAGGCGAAAAACCTCACCAAGAACTCAAAGGAGAACCAGATGATGCAAAGTGTCTCCACGATGAAGAAGGGGTCTGTGAAAGAGGTGGACTGCTGGTACCCCATGCTGCTGTTGGAGTAAGGGGGATGGCTCAGCCCGCTGCCGTGCATGTCTTCGTTCTCATCCCGAAAAATGGGCAACGTTTCCAGGCAAAAGCTGACGATGGAGATTAAAATCACCATGACGGAGACAATAGCTATAATCCTGGCAGGGCCTGAGCTCTCGGGGTACTCAAAGAGCAACCACACTTGTCTCTGAAACTCGTTCTCAGGCAACGGTCTTTCCTCTTCTTTGATGTAGCCTTCATCCTCCCGAAACATCTCCATCGCTTCTTCCCCCAGTTCATAGAAACGAATCTCTTCCGAAAAGATATCTAAGGGCACGTTAACCGGCCGCCGCAACCTCCCACCGGACTGGTAATAGTACAAAATCGCATCGAAGCTGGGTCTGTTCCGGTCAAAGAAATACTCATTCCGGAGTGGGTCGAAATATCTCATTCTCTTTTTAGGATCCCCTAATAAGGTCTCTGGAAACTGGGCTAGCGTCTTGAGCTGTGTCTCAAAGCGCAGACCCGAAATATTAATGACCACCCTCTCGCAGCATTCATGGTCGGTCTCGGGGTTATACGTGTCCTGCGGGTGACCGGGAAGAGCTGCAGCTTCGTCTGCAGGATCTCCGGTAGCAACTGTCATATTGGGGTTTAAAAGAAATCCTTACGCTAAACTCTTCCCAGTGCCCGGTGGTGGGATCGGATTCAGGGCAGGGCTACTATCCTGCAGAAGGACAGGTACGTAGGTTTGGAAGTGTCTCATGAAAAGGAGAAGGGATGAAAAAAAAAAAAAAAAAAAAGAGAGAAAAAAAAAAAAGGAAAAAAAAAAAAAAAAAGGAAAGAAAATTGCCCCTGCTGAGAAAGAGAGAGATGAAATAAAGTTGGGGGGAGGAGAGCAGCTCCCTTCACTACCGTGTCTATCCCCTTCCTCAGAGGGGGTTAATTTGCCTTCTTTGGGACAGAGCTCAACAACTCCCGTCTAAACCCATTAGGTGGAAGAGAGAAAACACCTGAGGAACCGTCACCTGCTCAAAACCAGCGTGGGAAAACTGCCGTTGGCAAACCAGAACTTTTTGCAGCTAAAAATAAAAATTCCAATTAAAAAAAAAAAAAAAGGAAAAAAAAAAAGGAGAGAGGGGAAGGGAAGAGAAAGGAAAGAAGGAAGAAAAATAATCGCCCTCCAGCCCTGAGGGGGCGAGGGGACCCCGCGGGGGGGCCGGGGAGAGGCGGAGGGGGCTCGGCTCGTTCCCGGGCATGCAGCTAAGGGTTAACGTTTAACCGTACGATCTCAGGCAATCTACCCTCCTCTCCGGTTTTAAGTTCCACACCTTCCCAATCCTCTTGCCCTGGCCAGAAAGCGGCGAGGCGACATGCTGCCCTCCTCCCTGCCTGCGGCCGGCCGGGCGAGCGTTGCGCTTGCCCGAAATCGCAGCCGCCGCTGGAAGCTGCCCCGCAGACCACTGCAGTCCCCCTCCTCGACCGCTGGCGTCCCGGCTCCTGTCATTCTCTGCAAACCACCATGGCACACAGAAAACAAATCACATTACCTGGAGAAGCCAAATCTTAGTGTCTCTTAGTAACACCGATTATCTGACCCTGGGGAAATCCTAGAGAGAAATACAGGCTTCCAAGATCCCCATAATTTCCTCTCTCTTCAAAGTTAAAAATAATGGTGAGTCATCGTAGAAAAAGGAGAAGGGACATAAAAGGGGTTAGATTCCCAGATGGTGGAAGTCGGGTCTTGTAATGGTTTGGACTGGAGAGAGAGAGAAAGAGAGACAGAGAGACAGAGAGACAGAGTCTTCTCGGTAGCTGTTGCAGATCCGCACTTCAGGGCAGACGAGCGTCTGTCTGATGCCTTCGGTACGCCGGTGAGAAGATGCTAAGCTCAGCAAAACCCGATGTCCCCAGTGTCCTCGGGAGGTGTGGCATCGCCTGGAAAAAAAAAAACAACACCAAGAAGGTAGCGGAGCTGCCCGGGGGGGGGCTTCAAAGGAGCATCTGCAAAGCTCGGGCTCCTCCAGGCACCCTGGTTTTTTTTTGGTTTCCCCCCCACCCTGCGAGCTGCGTGCCCGCCGCTCGGCCAACCTGCACTGCAACACGAGAGGAGGGCGAGAGCGCGCTAGCGGCGAGGCGGAAAAAACCAGAGCCCCATCTCCCTCCGCTCTCGCTCAACGCCACGGCGTGCAGCAGGGCCGGGCTGCCCGTGGGAGCCGGTGCCAGGCGAAGGGGAGGAGGTGGGACACACACACACACACACACACACACAAACACACGACGCAGCCCCCC
>VUYV01000194.1:1372283-1403763 GCA_008711295.1 Anarhynchus alexandrinus | reverse complement strand
CCCCCCCCCCCCCCCCTCCTCCCCTTCAGCCGTTGAGGCTCTGCAAAGCCACGATGGGTTCCCACCACCGCCGAGCACCCGGGAGTCAGTGGTACCCACCGGGCGCAGCGCCCACGCCATCGCGTCGCGTTCCCGGGTGATTCAGGAGGCTCCAGCATCATCCGCAAGGCTGAACCCCCCCACCGGTCCCTGTCTGCCCCCCTCCCCCTCCNTTCCCATGGGCAAAATTGCTCACGGGGATGTTGAGGCTCTGGTCCCCGGTGGGCGCAGGGTCATCAGCATCCCCGCTCCTAAAAAGCGCTCATTTAGCTCACCCCGCACTGCCTCGCACCGTGGAGATGCTCAACCCAGAGAGGTCCATCCAACCTCTCATTTTTTCCTTTCTTTTTTTTCTTTTTTTTTCCCCTCCCAAAGAAAAAAAAAATACAAAAAAAAATAAATAACCCTCTAACCTCTCTTCTTCAGCTCCAACTCGACTTGCCTACTTTGAGCCAGGATTACAGAACCGGGTAGGGGAGGCAGGTGGAAAATAACCCCGCCGTCCCAATCTCCTCGGCAAAGGTTTCAGCCGTCTCCGGGCCATTTGGGCCCGTTGGTTCCTCTCCTCATCACCCCAAGCGCAGATATTGCCGCAGACCCCTCTTTTCTTGGAAATTTCCCTTTTCCGTGCAACCCTCCTCTCCCTTCTCCTTATGCACTAGAAAAAATAGTACAACCCTGACAAGGCTTGCAGCATTCAACCGCTTCGCTTAACCCTTTTCTGCCGGGTCCAGAGGAGAGGAGGTTGCATTTGTCCCAGTTTTTCTCCTTTTCCTGCCTTTTCCCCCCACCGCTCGCTCCCCAGCCGCTCACTCAGGTGTTTGGCTGGATTTGACCTTCCCCGGCTCCTCAGAGCATCGTGCAAAAAAAAACCCACCACAAACACCATCTTTCTGCTGCTGCTGCAAAAAAACAAATATCCGGCAGCCACAAACCCCCATTTCACCAAAAAATCACCCAACCTGAAATGTGTTTTTTTTTATAATACAGTTTTTCTCCTGCCTGTAAACTCTTTCCTCCCCTTTCTCCCTTCCCAAAACACCTCCGGTTTGTTGAACAGCACAGAGATTTACTTATTTTATTTTTTTTTTAACATGTTGATTTTTATTTGGCGTGGGGTCGAGCTTTTTCATCCGAGTCCAAACCCAAGGGGTGATGCTCAGTGCTTATCAGAGATGGTTACGGCATCATCTGAGTTGACATCACACATCCCAACACTCACCTTCTCCTACTTTCTCCCCATGGCACGCTTTCCCAGCCAACCGCCCCCCCCCACACACACACCTTTGAGCATCTTTGGGGTTAATTCATGCAAATTTGGGGGTTGGAGGGAGGAGGGGGGGAGCACGGAGGAGGTGAAGATTTGCCCAAAGACCCTCCGTTTTCTCCCTGCCTGCCCAGAGGACTGCAGGCAGGAGCCATGCCTGCCTCGCGGCGGGGTGAGATTTCGGGTGAGGCGCCTGGAGGACAAGGTCGTGTATTGTGGCGAAAACCACAAATCCCTCCATTTGTAGAGTTTATGGCCGGGCTGTATTTCGGCAGGGCAGCGGGTGAGGGAGGGGAGGGGATGGGGGGGGAAAGGATGCAACGAGATGGAGGGGGGAGAAGAGAAAAAGGCACCAACTTACAATTGGCTCCGCAGTCAGGCATGCGGCGAATGCACAAGCAGCCGCTCTGCTCCGCGCCGCCGCCGCCACCGGCACCTCTCACCTCCGGCCCCCCAAACTCCTACCCTGGGAGTCAACCTCCGAAGGCAGCAGAGCTTCTCCATGAATATTCATAAGATTAATATGAGCATCTTCTTCTTCCCCCCCCCCCTTCCATCCCGCCTCCCNGACCTACATTTCAACCACTGGGAAATAATCATATCCCTGGATACGTGATGCTGCTTTACCATGCGGCTCCGGTCCAGACCATATTCTTGGTAATAGCCTGGATGCGCTCGGGGGGGAGGGGAGGGGGTGGGAGATGGACAAGCACCAGCTCCCCGCAGGTTTGGGGAAGGAGATGGGGCAGGATGGGACGCGCAGGGACCCCACCGTCCTGCTCTTCGGCTGGCGTGAGGTTGTATGATTTTATAAGCAATTTATAATTGCTTATAATTTATAAGCAATAATTTTATATCGCTTTGAGCAATAATTTTATATCACTTTGAGCGATAATTTTATATCACTTTGAGTGATAATTTTATATCACTACAGAACGCAATAATTTTCTATCACTACAAAACTCCCTTCACCAGGAGGCATCTCCCACCCCCAAAGGAGGGAGATGCCCAAACTCCTCCAAACTCGGCATATAAGACCGACGAACCTCAGGGCACGAGGGAGATGCCTCTGCTGGCACCACTCTGCCCTTACCCCGTGGCCCCACAGAGAGCATCGGGGCGGCAAGAAGTCCCACACGGCGCCCGCCGCCCAGCGAACCCCAGTGCTGGAGGAGGCGATGGAAATATTTCTATTCCCACGCGCAGCGGTTAAATTTACAGGGGGGTTCCAGCGCCGGCAATGATCCCCCCGGGGACAACAGCCCGAGGTGGGGAGGGAATGGACCACCCTGAATAGCCAAGAAAATCAGCGCTAAGTGCCCAGCCACGGCGTGGGGGGGGACACGGTGGGGGCTAAACCATATTATTTCAGCCCCCCGAGGTGCCAGGAGCAGCGGGTGGCACAGAGCCAGCGACGGGGCGCAGCACCGGGGCACGCGAGGGGGATGCTATCGCCCACCGCTCCCCCCGACACCCCTCTTGATCTGGAAACAAACCAAAAAAACCCTCTATTTCCCCAAACCCCAGCCAAAACCCCACTATTGAAAAAGAATTCCTAACCCTACGGCAAAGTTGGGATCCCTTCGCTCCCTGCCGCGAACAGTTCTTGCACGAATGGGTTTTCCTACTGCGTGCATCCCACTGGACAGGAGGCGGCTCTGGATGAGGGTTTTTTTAATGTCTTCTGCATTATTTTGGCCTTTTCTGAAGGCAGATCTGCCATAGCAGGGTAGGTTGAGTCCAGAAAAATGATTTGCCCAAGGGTAATCCTTATGCAATATGCAGAAACTGAGGCCGGGCGGAGGCCAATTCGAGCGCAGCTGAATTTCTAACTTATTTCTGCTGCCGCCTTGCGAAGGTTTCGCCAAACGGGGGGAATTTTTCATGCAAACAAGCACCCGCTCCTTACGAAGAGCCAAAACCCCGTCTCTAGCAAATCGGGGGAATTTCTCTGAATTGAGTGACGCTCTCCTGATTTACTATCCTAATTGTGGAGCTATTATTACAGTCTGTGTGTCTGCACCCGCCTTCCCTCCGCCACGCTGACAGCTCCAGACGTAACCCAGCCTCGCAGAGAAGGAGACGAGCTGATGCGCTGCACCCACTTGTCTGCTTTACGTGGATTTCACCAGCCCGTGCCTTCGCCTCGATATTACCCTTGAAAAAAATAAGTCCCTTCTGGAGTCTTTCGTTCATCCAAATGGATTCTACAGTCATCCCAACTGGAAACCTTATCCCGCCCGCGTGTGTGGCTCTGGGGAAGTTATTCTGGTGTGAGGATGTCCCGGGAGATCTGGTGTGCAGGTCCCATCGAGAAGCAGATGAGATCCCATTGCTTTACTGCCTTAATTCCCAGGGAAATCCTGTTCAGACCTTGTACTCGTGGGCTTGCAGCCAGCCCCCACCTTATAAACAAAACCCCAAAATGTGCTTTTTCCCTTTTTCCTCCCTCCGTATCCTGCTGGCGGTGGGTTTGGAGGATGTTCCGTGATGTGGTGCTGTGGGGCCATGGATGAAACCCCCAGGACAGGGTGTCCCCAGGGCTGGCTTCATCCAGAACAGCAAAACTCGAGCCTTAGAGTCCCATTGCGAAGCATGACCCACCCCTGGCCCCACACCACATCACCTGCGATGGGCACCAGCATTTCCCCATGCTGCCATAAGCTGAGCTGCTCCCTCTGGAGAGGACAGACCCTGTCCCACCACCTTCACGCGTCCTGCACAGCCTCAAACGGTGGCATCTGCCTGTGGTGTCCCTCCTGGGGACACCTGAAGAGCCAGAGGGACTTTGAGGGTTGGAGTGGACACTAGCAGCTGTGACAGGAGGAAGAGCCAAACTGGACCAAAACTTGACCATGGCGCTGAGCAGAGCGGGCTTGGACGGGGCAGGGCGCTGAGTCCCCATCTCCATCCGAGCCACAGCTTTGCAGCCAAAGGGGTTGACATAACTGGGCCCCGTGTCATTTTAGGAGCTGTGAAAGCTGTAAGCGACTTTCCCAGGGCTGTGAGTCACCCTCCGGGGAAAGCATCCGACCTCCCACCACTGCCTACGTCAGAGGACCCAACTCCTGGTCCCCAGCGCCCGCACCTCGGTGCGCGGTGGCAAGAGGAGGGGATGCCGAGAGACGTGGGTGACCCCGACGCGATGGCACGGCATCTAAAAGCGGAGGCAGCCGGGGAACAAAGTGACACGGCCCCGCGGAGCAGACTTTGCTCTTCTGTAGCAGGTGCTGCTGGTGGATCCCAAAATATCGTGGTGAGACAGGTCAGAGAGGCTCCTCCTGTCTGGAGAGACCGGGGAGGTTCAGGGGTTTGCCCGAGGTTACGCAGGAAAGGAGGAGCAGAGAAAAAAGCGATGCTGGGATCTGGGATCTGCAGGACCTGGGCAGGGGTCCTGGTCCCTGGGAGAATCTCTGGGTCCCTAGGAGGATCTCCTGGGCCTTGGGAGAATCTCCTGGGCCTTGGGAGGATCTCCTGGACCATGGGAGAATCTCCTGGACCATGGGAGGGTCTCCTGGTCTGTGGGAGGATCTCCTGGTCCCTGGCAGAATCTCCTGGTCCCTGGAGAATCTCCTGGTCTGTGGGAGGATCTCCCGGTCCCTGGAGAACCTCCTGGTCCCTGGGAAGGCAGATGACAGCCAAAGGGAAAACAACAAATATCGCCTGTCTGCAAAGTTAATGTTAAACACATCCTCCCTCTGTATTTCTCCGAGGTGGTTTTCATAATAAAATATCTGATTATTTTAAAAGGAACTCCTTTGGGTACTGATCTGAAATCTCGTTTGGTCGAGATCGCTGAGTTGCAACATCTTTGCCTCCAAAGATGCTCCAACAGCCCAAACACCCGGTCTGGAGAGGAGCCGGGCACCGTTCATTGAAAATAAAAGTCATTTAGCTCAACTGAAACATGGTAAAGAACTTCAGCTCTTGAGGGCTTTGGAGCTCGTCGAGATGATTGTGAATATTTCATGGCAGGCTGCCGCTCGCTCCAGGAGAGCTAATGGACCCGCTGCCGGGCTGGCGCGGGGCGAGCATCGGTCCTGCGTGGGTGCCTCCCGCTTGGGCTGCTCCAGCCACTCCGGTTAAAAGGCTCTCAAAGCCGCTTTATTTCACTTGCGCAAACAAAAAGGAGAGGACAAGCCAAATTAGCGAACGGAGAAGAAATCAATAGCCTCCTTCCAGCCAGGGTGAGCGCTCTCGGCTCTGGAAAGAAAGCCCGCCGGCTCGCAAGCCCGCACGTCGCCCGGGGATAAAGTTCCCCCATCCCTCCCCGGGGGTTTATTTAAGGTGTCGGCTGAGCCCCCGTGTCCCCACAGGTTGGCTGTGGGCCACCACCTTGACACTGAGGGGACCCAGCCGTGTCCCACCATCCTTCCAGTCCTACAGCTCCAAAGGGAGCAAGAAAGCGGAGTGGCTTCAGGGCTCCAAAAATGCCTTTACGTGAGACACCAACCAAACGCCTGCTTTGCTGAGACAGGGCTGCTCGTGCGACCCCGAGACAGAGGAGCGGTGATGAACATCTCATTTTCTCTCCGATGATTCCTTGTCCCCGGGTCTGGGCCAGCCCATGCCCATCTGCCCGACAGAGCATCCCTCCTCCAGCTTCATGGCGGTGATGCTCACCAAGAAGTAGGGAAATGGGGCTGAAAGTGGAAACCTTCTCGTTGTCTCCTCTTAGGGAGGAGAAGACTGAGGGGAGATGGGAGAAACCTCCAGTGGAGATGGCCAGCACCTGTGGGTAGACTGCCTTTGCCTTGGGGGAGCGGTTAGGTGACCTCAGGGTCCTCTCTGCTCTGCCATGATGGGGTCCAACTCCTTTCAGCCACCAGTTCTGGGACTGGTTCCCCATGCAGGTGACCAGGGTGACAGCATCTCCCATCACAGCACAAATGGGACAAGCAGCCCCGCAGAGGCTATTTTTAGACCCTGTGGGTCTCAGATTAAGCATCTGCCGGTGCTGGGTGAGGGCCGAGAGCTGCTGAAGGTCAGATCTGAGCCGTGTTCTCATCACCCAAGATGTTCATCCCTCCCCGGGGAGCAGGAGGACTGCAAACAAGCCAGGAGGAGAAGTGGTTTGAGAGGATGATTTGCCTCTTCTCTTCCTGCTGCAGGGAGGAGATGCAGGTGGTGGGGACGCTCGGGCTGGGCAACGCCTTCCCCAGGGCTTGGTGACATGGGCACGATGGCACTGCGGGCACGGTGGCACCATGGCAGCTTCAGCCAGGAGATGGCACTGCGTGGCACAGCACAAAGCACCCCGCTGGGCCAAATCCTGGGCCACGCCAGCCCCACAGCCGTGCCAGATTGTGAGCCGTGCCAAACCGTGGGTCATGCCAAACCAGGGGCCACACCAGGTCATGAGCTTTGCCAAATCATGGAACGTGCCAGGCTGGGAGTCGTACCAAATCCCATTCCGTGCCAGCCCGCTCCCGCTTGGCCTCCAACCTCGCCGTAAGCCCCTGGTTATCCCCCTCCTCCAGCCAAGACCCCCATGTCCCCACTGCTCAGCACGGCTCCCTTTCCTGTAGGGTCTCTTCTGGAAGTGGCCGTGCCATGGGAGAAAGTCCTAATAGGAAAAAAAAAAAAAACCAAACCAAGATTTGTGCACTTTCTGAAAGAGTTTGGAGGAAATTCCGTATTTTATTGCCGCTGCCAAGCTGCCGGGAGCAGCTGGAGCTGCCCCATCGTGGTGACACTGACCTGGCCCCGCAAGCGTGTCCCCAGCAGCTCTGGACTCACTGTTCTTCCCGGTGACTTGGGCAGGTGACAGCTGCAGGGCTGCAGGTGACACGGGGCGGACAGTAGGTGACATGCCCAAGGCTATGCGGGCAGGCAGTGTCAGAGCCCCCCCCTGCTCCCCTGGGATCCGGGTGTGCTCGGACCCCACAGCCCCCTCCCCTCCATCCACGGGGAATGCCACCGACTGGCAGCATCCCCTTCACCGTCATTTCTCTGCCGTATTTACTATTTCTTCATCTCCCACCCCCTCTTTTGGGAAGAGACAGACTTCCCCGTTTCCATGGAAACCCTCCCCCTCTCCCCTCACTTCTTCAAAGAGGTTTTCATCCGTTTCTTTCAAAAATAGCTATTTTTAGCCCCGGCTTCCCCTTCTCCCCCTCCCCACTTTTCTCTCTCAGCTCACGCTTTCCCAGACGAGCAGCACCCACCGGGGCTGCCGCCGTGCCGAGCACCCATGGGAGCCGCAGCATCACCCGCGCGGCTGCTGACTTGGCCGGGGCAAGAGCAGCTTCAGTCCGTGCTCGGGTGCGTGGTCCAGATCCCGACAGTTCCCTTCATTTGTGCTCAATTCCCCTCGGGGTGTGGAAATCCTGGGGTATAAAGGATATTCTTCTGTTCTCCAGGAAAGTCCTGGGAGCATCTCAGATCCCCACCGCTCTCGGGCTGGATCCTCGGGAACGACCACCGGTGCAGCATCCCCTGTGATTCCATCACCCCGTGAAGCCATGGGAATATTTCCTTTCCTGCAGTCGCAGAAGGGACAGAGCCCCCGGTAGCCCCCGGTAGCCCCAGGTAGCCCTGACCTGGAGCTCAGGAGCTCTGTGCACATCAGGTCCTGCTCAGCCCCATACTGGGATGCAGGCAGGTTGCCCAAATGGAGCTGAAAGCGCCACACATGGTGGCGGCCACCACCTGGGACAGACAAGGAGAGCATGGTCCCCTCTGTCACTCCTCACTTTGCAAAGCCAAGCATCTGCCAACCCCATAATGATGTTCGTTGGTTGGGGTCTTCTCCCCACCTATGCTCGTTGGCACGTGTCTCGTTCACACCGATGGATAAAACAAGAGGCGACTGAGGCCCTAACACCTGGAAGAGCAGGAGATGAAGTCTGCTTCCACCCTTCACAACCACAGGCAGGGCAGAAATGCTGCCTAAATCCTCGGTATGGGTGCTGCCTGCGGACGAGCACAGTGAGGCCCTAAAACTGAAGCTCTGGTAGAAGTTCAAGAGTATGTCAATAAAATGAGTAGTAGCAAATGGCCAGTGCCAGGTGGTGTTAAGTAAAGGAGATTTTCGTGAATGATGACCTCAGCCATCCCACGAGCAAATGCAATGGCGGAGAGATGGCCAACGGCCCTTGCAGAAGGATGTCATGCCTCACTGGTTGGAATAGAAAGGAAGATCCTTTTGGGTGCCAACATCTGTTGGAAAATTAGGAAGCAAAGTGTCTAATACGAGGCCTCCTTAGCAAGGGGTGGTCTGGGGAGAGAGGAAATACGCGGCAGGAGCCTGGCTCCGGGCTGGAAGAGCCCCTCTACAGCATCCCGGAAAAGTCACAGTTGGAAGAGCTGGATGCTCTGGCTTGGAAAGAGGGACACGGCACAGGTCATTAAAATCCTGCAAGGTGGTGAGACGGTGAGTAGGGAATGATGAATCGATATTTCTTCATAACGCAAGAAGGAAACGGCACCCAGGGAAATTTCCAAGCAGCAAATTTCCAGGCAGCGAGTGAAGGATTGATGGCTCACGTCGCACCGGTGCGCAGAGCCGTGCTGCTGGAGAACTCCCGCGTGGGGATGCTCGGGTATGGAGGTGAGCAAAACATCAGCCAGAAGGACAGCAGACACCAGCCCTTCAGCAGCCCAGCTCCTCCAGACCCTTCTTTTGAGATGAATTTGTACATCCCAAACCCAGGTAGTGCCAGTGCTTGCTCCGTGTGTGACCCCAAACCCTCTCCACTGTGTTACTGCCACGGGGGCATTTACCCACTGTCGTTTGTAACCTCTGGAGATGAAGCATGAGACATCCATCCTGTTGTCACACCGTGCCACCCCTGGGCTGCCCCACATCCCGCAGCCTCTGCCCTCCTCTCAGCTCCTGCCTCCAAAACCCAACAAATTGGTAAATAAAATGCGTCTCGGGGGAGATGAGCTGTCGGCACTGACCGCGTCCAGTCCCTCAGCAGCTCTTTGGAGCAATGTCTTCTCCATGCCTATATCACCCCGTGGACGGGCTGGAAACCCTGCAAAACCCCTGGGGTGTGCGCCTCAAATCGAGGTTCCCCCCTGGGCCCCAGTGAGGGGTCGGGTATGGGAACGTCGCCCTGTGGAAGGCGTCTCCTGCTGCTCCTCGAGCAAACCCAGGTGACACGTGGCAGACACGGCCCCTGTGCCCGTCCCTCCTCCGGGGGTGGTTTTTGGCTGATGGTATTCACGCTGCCATCCGCATCTCAAACTTTGTGACATCCTGTTTTTCACGGATGCTTAAGCACCACCACCCCCCCAGTCAACCACACATCAACCGAAACCTGCAGCTGGAGGCACCACAACCCCCAGGGAAACCGGTACAGAAATCAACGTCACAGCAAAGAGAGAAGCACCGAGAGGGGCTAAAACCCACTGCTCCGCCTCTGAGCACCCCTGAACCAGAGATGTTCCCTCCTCCCAACCTTGAATCTGTCCCTGCCACCAACACCGGCCGGGATCTGATTTGGTCCCATCCAGTACAGCCACACTGAGATAATTTGGAAATAATTGCTGAAGCTGATGCAAAGGGATTTTGCTCATCACAGGTCACCCACCACCCAGCTCGGCCTCCCCAGCAGACCTGGTGCTCACAGCAAACCTGGAGAGCAAAGAGAGGTGAAACCACACAGACCAGTCCCAGTGCTCAACGCTGCTTTTCTAGGAACTTATTTGACCCTATCAGACTCCTTGAGGCCGATAGGGTCAAACAAGATGCTTTGTAAAATTCAAGAATTCGAGGTTCTCCATCACTGTGGAATTCCACCAGTTTGATCCTGCCCAGAGCAGCTCCAGGCACACAAGGCTGCTGCTCTGAAACACAGAGTCACAGAACAGTTTGAGTTGGAAGGGATGTTTAAAGACCCCCTAGTCCACCCCCCTGCCCTGGGCAGGGACACCTCCCACCAGCCCAGGTTGCTCCAAGCCCCGTCCAACCTGGCCTTGAACACCTCCAGGGATGGGGCAGCCACAGCTTCTCGGGGCAACCTGCGCCAGGGGCTCACCACCCTCACAGGGAAGAATTTCTTCCCAATATCTCATCTAAATCTCCCCTCTTCCAGTTTGAAGCCATTCCCCTTTGTCCCATCACTCCCCTCCCTGATCCAGAGTCCCTCCCCAGCTCTCCTGGAGCCCCTTTAGGCACTGGAAGGGGCTCTGGGGTCTCCCTGGAGCCTTCTCCTCTCCAGGCTGAACCCCCCCAACTCTCCCAGCCTGTCCACCCAGCAGAGGGGCTCCAGCCCTCGCAGCATCTCCGGGGCCTCCTCTGGCCCCGCTCCAACAGCTCTGTGTCCTTCTGCTGTGGGGACCCCCCGAGCTGGAGGCAGCACTGCAGGGGGGTCTCCCCAGAGCGCAGCAGAGGGGCACAATCCCCCCCTCGCCCTGCTGGCCACGCTGCTGGGGATGCAGCCCGGGGTGCGGGGGGCTTTCTGGGCTGCCAGTGCACATTGCCAGCTCATGGGGAGCTTCTCATCCACCAACACCTCCAAGTCCTTCTCCTCAGGGCTGCTCTCCATCCCTTCATCCCCAGCCTGTATGGATACTGGGGGTTGCCCCGACCCAGGTGCAGGACCCCGCACTTGGCCTTGTTGAACCTCATGAGGTTCTCACAGACCCACCTCTCCCGCCTGTCCTCTGCTCCCAGTCCTGACCCCCCCAGCTCAGCACTGGGAGCTTCTTACAGGATTTCTCCCTGGATTTCAGTCCTCGGAATGGGATTTGCAAAAACATCCGCTCGCTTCGCCATCTCCAGCTGCTTTCCCCAAACCAGGAATGTGCATCTTGGTTTTTCAATTAAATCTGCAAATACCAGAAAGAGGTAAAGAAGCAAAAGGAACCAGAAAAGGCTCCAGTTTTCAGCCGCTCTTGGAAATCCGCTCCTCAAAGGCCGTGGGAGTGCAGGGGTGAGACTGGACACAGCTGCCGTCGATTAAACTTGGCTTCTAAAATCCCAACTTCTTTTTCCATTCTCACTATTCAACATTTTTAAGACAACCGGTAACCTAAAAAAAGCTCTGATATTATTTGGCCGCGTTCGCTCGTTCAGCTCCGGAGCCGGCACCTCCGCTTTGCCAAAGCTTCGCCGGTGCCATCCCTTCTCATGACACTTATAATTAAAATTTCAAGGGTTTGCCTGGAGCTTCTTCAGTCTCTAAAGAGAGCGCAGCTCTCCGGATGGCTTCTGGGGTTGCTGGAAATGTGCAGATTTTACCCCAAGATTTTATTTTTCTAATGGAGTAAATTTTACTCCTGAGAACGGCATTGAATTTCAGCTTATTTCACCCTGAGAAATGAGTCCATGCAGGGGATACACCTCGAACCTCACCCTGGCACCATCCTTCCCGCCCCCGCCATCTCCCCTCCGCCCCATTTCAGTTCCAAACACCACATGCCGCCTGTTTCAGCCATTTTATTGAACTTTGCGTATGAAATTACAGTTTCAAGTTNTTTCAAATTCTAAAAAAAAAAAAAAAAAAACCAACAAAACATTAAAAAAATAAATTCGACATCAGGTAAAAAAATCACGCAAAAGAAGAAAAAAAAAATCACTTTTTTTTTTACCGGTCACTGAACACAAGGCCCACACCGCGGCGGAGGTCACCAGGACGACGGGATGCGGCAGCTCGTTTTAGCATCAGACTGGTACGGAAAGACCAAGTTTAAACAATTCGCGACACAGCAAACGCCGGCGAAACCAGAGTTTAAAACGAACTCGGAGTCCCAAGACTGCGCTTTACACCTCCGGTCTAAAACTGCATCACTTCTGCTGCACCTCATTAGTCCGGATTCAGCCTTCCTGCAGAGATGACTTTCGTTTTTCAGTCCGATACACTGAATTTCACAAGGCAATATTTCCCCCTTCAAACATCCCCAACGCGTGGTCCAGTCGAGCCGGCCGCGGAGGCGTCACCCGGTTGCGCAGGAAAATGAGGGGAAGCAAAGTCCGAATTCTATCCGTCCGTCTCAGTCCCAGGAAGGTACCGCGAACATCAGTTGCATAGTCAAGGGCGGGACATCAAGAAACACGCGCTGCTCCTGCGCTGGAGGTCGATGGTTGATGCAACGTCCCCCGTTTTTGCCGTATTTTGGGACCTCAGGTGATGAATGAAGAGCCCGTTCCCTTTGAAAGATGCTAAATGCAGCCGTGGGGATATCTGACCTTCAGCAATGCAGGTGATTTTCCTGCAAGAAATTTGAATAACCCCATCCCGTGTCCAACACGGTAACGGCAGCACAAGGGACATGGCAGCAACCGCACCGGTCTGCATCAAAACCGCCCTATTTCAGACCCTGGTCCACAATTCCCTGCCTCCGTTTCCCCCTAATACCACTCCACCCGCGCGCCCAGCTCTCCCGGTGACTTGTGTATTGCCAGATAAATCGTCGTGCTCCGAAATCATCCTCGGGAACGGGAGCGATGCGTTTAAAAGGCAGCGTGAGCGCCCTGGCCTGGCGGGGGTCAGAGCGCTGACGTGTCATGGACAACCCCCGGCGGTGACAGCGGTATCTCAGAGGGTTTGTTTTAAATACGCAGACACGATGTGATCTTGGAGAAAGCAGAAAAGACGCGAAAAAGAGAAACGTAATGTACCTGTGTCAGACGCTGGTGGATGAAAATAGGGGGATTACAGAGCCGGGTAATTTAATTCACCCGGGGATGCTTCAGGGATGGATTCAGGGATGAATTTGTAGCTGTCTCTGTGTGATGGAAAGAGAAGCAAGAGAGCGGGGAGCACACCGCCTCCCCAAGCTTTTTAGGGGAGAAAACCGCTATCCCACGAATTCCTTAATTTTACAAGGATTCGGCAGCAATAACAGCATCTGAACATCTGTCTCAGAAAACGTCCAAGTGCGTGCGTAACTCAAGCCCCCGGGGAGCGCTGCTTGCCGAGACATTAATACTGCAGGTTTTTTCGCCAGCACCTGCGGAAAGAGGCTGGAGGCCAGGACGGGACCGCAGAAATCCTGACTTTTCCCCCAAATCTAGCGGGGCAAGCAAAGCAGCCTGTTCTATGGCATCTCCGAAAGCTTCCTCCAGCCCCATCCCACCTGCTCTGCCCACTCGGCCTTCGTTAGCGCACTTAAACCCTTTTTTTTTTGAGATATTTTGCTTTGTAATTTTGCTGTTTTCATAAAATGTCTTATAACTTGTTCTTTAAACATCTTATAACTTGTTCTTAAAATATCTTATAACTTGTTCTTAAAACATCTTATAACTTGTTCTTAAAATATCTTATAACTTGTTCTTAAAACATCTCATAACTTGTTCTTAAAACAAGTGGTGTTACCTGACCCTATACCATCCCCAGATCTGCTTTTCCCGCCTCTCCACCGGGCTGGACCCGACGGCGGAGCTCTCATCCCTTTAATTGCACCCTAAAATCAAAAGGGGGAGGGGAGGGCGCACAGCGTTTGCCGGGGGACGGCGGCTGTGCCGGGCGCGGAGGAGAAACGTCTCCGTGCTCAGCGTCTAAAGAGCACGTCTAACGCGCGGCGTCTCCGCGATGCTCTCGGCATCTCAGAGCGCGGCTTTGAAGGGCTATGAATAAAGATGAGCAGCCTGCCTTCGGATGATTACGGGAATCAATGCACGCTATTTTTTGGATCTCCTCTTGATGTCATCCGTCATTAAATCGCTCCCTTTTTTTTTGTTTTGTTTTTATTTTCTTTTTAATCGACTGGATACATTTTTAATTTGCCTTCCCTTGCCAAATCCAGTCCTCCGCTCCAAACGACGTCTCAACACGATACGATGGTTATCTATAAAACGCACGAGGCTTCGAGTCGGAGTCGCGGCGACACAGATGAATATACCGGACTGACAGTTAGAGACTATCAAACTCTGGATTATTTCGAAAAAGCACATTAACAATAAGCTGGCTCGGCGACCAAGCGAAAGAAACCCAACAGCACGGAGCGACGTCGTCAACGCCGCTATGTACAATACCCAGAAAAGGTTGAAATTTGGCAAGATTGTCATCGGTGTGAGATGTCCGCGGGGTGGGTTCGGCGCTGGCCCGGGAGGAGCTCCGGGAACGCGGCACCGCTGGCACCCACCAGCCCAACCGGGCAGAGGGATCTGGTTTTTCCCATCACTCCGCTTGTGAAAATAACGCCTTTTGAACCGTAACAGAGAGACGTTTTAACAAAGTGGCTGCTGAAAACAGACGAGGTATAATTATGTTACATACACACGTGCCATAAAAAAGGTCTCTGTAACACCGGTGAAAAATAAAAATAACTTTAGTACTGATACATTCTATCCCCCATTTTAAGGGCTACTAGATCATGTTCCAAAAGAAACTAAATTGAACACCTTTGGGACCAGGGCTTCCCAAGATCCAGGTCTGTGTTGCAATCCAGAAAATCAATTCTCCTCCTGTTAATGTGCCGTTCCCCCCCCCGCGGGAGACCCGGGGCTGTCTGCAGGGCTATGGGGGGTTAAGGGGTGCTGGGTCACACCTTCGGTGGGTGCTTCGGCTGTTTGTGGCCCAAAACCACCGGTGTGGTAGAAAAGTGCTTTCTGGGTCAGTCCCGTGAGATTTTGGAGTCGCTAAAGCTTTTGTTCAATCTCTTTTGCGGCCTCAAGAGCACGCTGCCAACCCGGCACGCTGCAGGGAAGGCTGCAAACACAGATATTTTGCAGCTCCTCGGTGGTTTTGGAGGTGAGATCTCCCCAAAAAAGCCCAGCCCCCGTCTCCCCCAGCCTGCCCACAGCTCCACCCGTGGCAATGGGGCAGAGCCCACTGCTTCATTATTTGGGGTTCCCAGTGATGGAGACAGGCGCAGCCCTCGCTCCCCAAACACTGGGGACTCCTCAGGGTCTTTTTCAAAGGGTCTTTTTAAGGTCTTTTAAGATCTCTGACTTTTTATGGTCTGAGCATCCGTTAATTTTGGCGCTGGGGAGCTGCAGGAGGAGATGGGGGGGGCACAGCTCCCCCCTGCAGGAGATGGGGTGGATGCCTGGGAGGGGGATTTGGGCTCTGCCACGTTAAGACACAGTGGGCCACGAGTCAAAAAGCTCTGCAAGCCCATCCTCACACCGCTGCGGCTTCGGCCATGCCACAGTCAGTGCCAGATCCCCGGGGATTTGCCCGCAGAGTGATTTGCTGGAGGATCCCACGGAGCAGCTCCCTCTCCCTTATCCCCCCCCCCGCCCCGACCCCCCCATGGGCTGCCCTCAGGGCAGGACAGGGCCAAACGTGGAGTTAATGAGGGACACAGCTCCAATTAGCTTTAATTTGCGCAGAAGGCTTTCACACCGGATTGATTTCACACCGTGGGGTGCTTCACCTCCACGAACCCCCCCGGCATCCCCCTGTCCGGCCTTGGCACCCTCAGCTCATCTCCAGGGCCTTGGGGAACCACTCCGTGGGCTCTCCCAGCAGTCCTGGTCCCCAACCCACCTCCCTCTGCACCTCCTCCTGCAAAAGCTGCCATCAATTAACTCATTTATCCACAGCTCCGGTGGCCACAGGGTTTCTACCACACTGGGAAGAAATGCAAACGAGCCCAAGAAGCGACGTCCCACTGAGGGCCAGAGCCACACTCACTCTTCCTTCCCCGAGGCGAACAACGCAGTTTGGACTAAAACCGCTGGTTTTTTGCACTTCTGTTTCTTTTCTTGCCATCCCAGCCTGGTTCTCCCCAGCCTGCACCTACGCACACCCCCAGAGACTTCTGTCTTTGGGAGCCCAAAGTCCTTCTCCCACGAGCAAGGTCTCCATCACCAATGATGCATATGCCATGACAGGAGGAGGAATTCAGGCCAAGAAATTATCCTTATTTAAAAACCGAACAAAAGAAGTGAGACCTCACCAAAGTCCACACGTTCCTTTAAGAACTACATCATTTCCCTGCTGTTAAGGGAATTTCTCAATCCTAATTTGGGCTGAGGTTGGCACACGGGGCTTAGGCAGCCAGAAAGGAGGATGACTTCTTCTGCCGAACTACAGACAGGTCCAGAGCGATCTCAGTCCTGAACTTGGGTATTGTTCATTTTCAAAGCTCTTCTGCAAGGAGAGGTGCGTGGTACAGGCAGAGAGTTTCTTGGCCACCAATATTCCCCTGGGCTTTCCCATTTCAGAGCCTTTCCTCCAGGTAGGGTGTTTATTTTTAAGCGCATCCTCACTTGGGTTGTACCTCAGAGCATCCCACGTGTGTCTCCTGCGGCTGTTCCCCACCTCCTGCCCAGGATCTGGTTTGAAATGGAGGTAATAGCTCCACTCGGTGAAGGATCCAGGTTTTGGTGTTGCCCTCCAGGCTGAGGGGTCCTTCCTCCCCTTTTCCAGGTACCCGGTGGGGACCTCCAGCCTTGTCCTTGGTCACAGACCCAAAGCAATCGGCGGCGTGAATTCAAGAGTCTCCTTCACACGCCTAACTATTTTGTCTCCCGTTACCTCCCCTTGAGCATCCTCCGCTTCGGCACGAGCTCCGGCTCTCTTCGCTTGGTCCAGCCCAGGCTAACGCTCCCCGAACCGTCCCCGGTGAATTATTGCAATGCAGCCGCAGAGGTTCCCGCGCTCGCCTGAGTCCCACCGACGTTATTTTCACCCAGAAACCCAACGCTGTGGCGAGTGTCCCCTGGCTCCTCCGATGGAGTATGCGCTGGGCGGGTTTTAGTCTCAGAGCTGGGACAGAAGCGGAGGAGGCTGAGGTGAGAGGGGGAAGCCAGAAGCAGGAGAGACCATCAACCCCTTTGCCGTTTGAATTTATGCCTTTGCAGACCATTTATGCCTTCGCAGACCTTTTATCCCTTCACAGAACTTTTATCCCTTCACAGACCTTTTATCCTTTTGCAGACCTTTTATCCCTTCGTAGACCCTTTATCCCTTCACAGACCCTTTATCCCACCGCACTGGGTTCGTGAGGACCCATGAGGTCCTCCGAAATGCAGTGAGGTTACGGAGACCCCAACTTTAACAGCTTCGCAGCCCACCGCGGGCAACCCACAGCTCTTAATTTGCCACCAAAAAAATAAACCAACCAACCCAGCTTGCAAAATGGAACAGCGATGGGCAAAGGAGCGATGGACTTCCCGTTTATTATAGTATTAGCAACACAATACTATAATATTCCCTCGGGGCTGAAGTACCGTGGAAGAGCGGAGAAGGGCGCAACGGGCTCTCGTGAAATGAAGCGGGGGCAGGACCAGGCAGGATTGGGGTTTACACCTCTCCCACCCCTGGGAATGCGATTTTTCCTTAGTTTTTCACGGAGTGATCCTGAAAACAAGGCACAACTTGTTGACCGTTTGACACTGTTTTCCTCAGCATCGGCGGCGATGTTACTTTCTCAATAAGGACTTAAAATAAATCACAGCCTTTGGTACAGCACATACCTACTGATAAAGAGCATTTACAGGAAAGTCAGAAAAACGGAACAGAAATTATTCCCATCGCAGCGCGGAAAACAGCCCGTGTCCTTCGACAGGGAACAGGGAGAGCAACCGAATTCCCCCCATCTCCCTCCCGCTCCCAGCAAAACACTTGGACTGCTTATCAGCAGCTCTGGTTAACATTTCCTTTCTGGTTGCTTAATCTTTCATGAGATATTTTTTTTAAAATAAAAAAAAAACAAAAAAGACTGAAAAAGTGTCCAAATGATTTCCACCTCTCCTCCTCCTTTTTCCTGGCTTTGTTCAGTCTCGTTATATTGCACATGATTTGAAGATAAAACTTCCAGCTGCCCAGATGGTCCCTTCTACATAATGCACTTGTTAGAAAACACAGATAACGTGGCAAATATTTCATAGATACAGGTGAAATCTGAAACGGGGTTAACTGGGGAGGACAGACCCTCCGTCGCTCGGGTCCACAGCAGCGTCAGGCACCGCCTCCGCCATGGTTGCCATTTCCCTGGAGACGTTTTATTTCTCCACACAGTCCTGAAGGTCTTAATTTTGCAGCTTCTTCTGTTATCTGTTGGGCAGAGCAAAGAACCACTTTTATGCACAGCCTGGGTTGGAAAACAAGCAACAGGTTATTATTTTTTTTTTTTTTCGAGGCAAAGCAGAATATAACGGTGCACATCAGTCCCCTCAGACAACTTCACATCCCCCTTCCCCACCAACAAAAAAGCAAAAATTTGCTAATTAAAATCGTTTAACGGACTAACTGCAACACAGTCAAAAGCGAGCTAAAGATAGAAAAAAGATTCATTAAATATATTCCGGTTATTAACTATTATCTCACATTAACAGCAAGTTCCAAATCCAGAATAATTAGCGCAAAGCGGGTTTTCCTCATCGTGTTTTTATCTTAATCAAGCTGGGTTTGTTCCGACCCGATACGATTCACACGATATTAAGCAATTACTTGATCTTAGGAATGTGATTGAGGGGACGGCAGGAGCCGGGGCTGATCCCGCATCCAGCGCTCGGAGACCACGGCAGAGCTCCAACCCGAGACCCCGTTTTGGTGCGGGGACGGAGATCTCCAGCAAAGGGCAAAAAAATAAATAATGCCCCAACGTGTGCGGTGCCGGAGCTGCCGAGCCTCTGGAGGGCATGAACCCAGTTGGTATCGCAACGGGTCGGCTTCGGAGCGTGGAGGGACCCATCCTGATTCCTATTTTAATACAGTGAGATGCTCTGCTCTGTCTTTAAGACACCGAAATTCTTAGAAACTTCACGCCACCGCTTATGTCCCTCTCGTTTTCAGAACTGATACGCTCTGCCTTTAGTGCGCGCCGCGGCGATGGCAGCATCCCGCCGCCCGCCGTGCCACGTCCCGGGCTCTGCGCCCGCCTGCGCACGGGGCACCGCCACAGTTCCCGCGGGTTTAAGCCCCGCGCACGGCGGCGGGAGGCACACCCCCAAATTCCGGCCCTTTTCGCGGTGATTTTTCAAGCGGGAACGAGTAAAGCTTCCTATAGCGAGGTTCATTAACTGTATTAAAACCAGTGTGTGGTGCACACTAATAAGATGAGCACTACCACCAAATCAGATTACGCGAGCCGGATGCTTCATTAGCAGCCGGTGACGAGACAAGGGTGGGAAGGATCTGCATTCACGGTTCAGAGCCCAACCTAAGGCGCCGGGACCTGCCTGATCCCAGCTCGTCCCCAAAAACAAGCCTGTTTTCCCCAAAAGGAGAGTCAGGATGGAGATATGTGAGATGAGATAGGATCCATGTGGCCAGGAGGGTGAGACCCGCTCTCTGGATGGTGCAGGGCTGATGGCGCAGGGATGCTGGTGCAGGGATGCTGTTGCAGGGATGCTGGNAACCTAAGGCGCCGGGACCTGCCTGATCCCAGCTCGTCCCCAAAAACGAGCCTGTTTTCCCCAAAAGGAGAGTCAGGATGGAGATATGTGAGATGAGATAGGATCCGTGTGGCCAGGAGTGTGAGACCCGCTCTCTGGATGGTGCAGGGATGCTGTTGCAGGGATGATGTTGGAGCGATGCTGTTGCAAGGATGCTGTTGCAGTGCTGGAGTTGCAGGGATGCTGTTGCAGGGATGCGGTTGCAGGGCTAGTGTTGCAGGGATGCAGTTGCAGGGCTGATGTTGCAAGGATGCTATTGCAGGGATGATGGTGCAGGGATGCTGTTGAAGGGATGCGGTTGCAGGGATGGTGTTGCAGGGATGCTTTGCAGGGCTGATGTTGCAGGGATGCTGTTGCAGGGCTGATGTTGGAGCGATGCTGTTGCAAGGATGCTGTTGCAGTGCTGGAGTTGCAGGGATGCTGTTGCAGGGATGATGTTGGAGCGATGCTGTTGCGGGGATGGTGTTGCAGGGGTGGTGCTGCAGGGATGCTGTTGCAGGGATACTATTGCAGGGACGATGGTGCAGGGATGCTATTGCAGGGATGCTATTGCAGGGATGGTGTTGCAGGGATGCTGTTGCAGGGATGCGGTTGCAGGGCTAGTGTTGCAGGGATGCAGTTGCAGGGCTGATGTTGCAAGGATGCTATTGCAGGGATGATGGTGCAGGGATGCTGTTGAAGGGATGCGGTTGCAGGGATGGTGTTGCAGGGATGCTTTGCAGGGCTGATGTTGCAGGGATGCTGTTGCAGGGCTGATGTTGGAGCGATGCTGTTGCAGGGATGCTGTTGCAGGGATGCTATTGCAAGGACGATGGTGCAGGGATGGTGTTGCAGGGATGCTGTTGCAGGAATGCTATTGCAGGAATGCTATTGCAAGGACGATGGTGCAGGGATGCTATTGCAGGGATGCTATTGCAGGGATGTTGTTGCAGGGATGCTGTTGCAGGGACTAAAAGCAGGCAGAGAAAGGAGAGAGGGGGGATTTCCCACAAGAAGCAAAGATCCCCTTGCCAGGCAGCACAGCACTCGGGGGAAAATAAGCTACCAGAGGGCTTAGCGCTCCTTGCAAGGGTCTCAGACCAGCCGGTTATTCAAGCACCGGCTTATCGGGAAGTGCCAGAAGGACTGTTCATGGGCTTAAAGCTGCCTGGGGTTGTTTATGCTTTATTGGACTGGGCTCGCTGGGGGGGATTACACCCCCCTCCCACCTGCCAGCAAGGAAGGGCTCCTGCTTTTTTTCGCAAAGCAACGGTCAAATTGCCGGCATCCTCAAGCATCGCTGGAGTATTACACAAATAAAACCCAAATAGCACCTTCAGCCCAGCACAGTCTGGGAAATGCCGTTGGTTTGGCCGAGAAGGGAACGGCAGAGCTGGGGCTCTGCGGATTCAACGGTAAATAACAATTTTCCCAAACCTGGCAAATAATCCAGTGCTTTGGGGTACCCTGGTGCATTTTCAGGCTGTATCCTCGCCCTTGTAGAAAGAAACCTCCAAATCCTCAGCCTAAGGATGACGTTATTTCACCGAATTCAGCAAGAACGGCAGTGGGAGTGAGGAGTTGGGAGCATTTGGGAGATATCCCGGCTCCGGCTCCTGAAGGGATCCAGATGTATTCCCATCATACGGGGGTGATGAAATTCTCTCCACTCCAAGAGAAACAGAGGATATTAAACAGCAGCCACAAAAATTAGATGTTTTTAAATCGCCCGAGCCAAATAACTTGTATCCAAGCACTCGGAGCTGGCGGAGCAGCTCGTGAGACTGCAAGTAGTGAGTATCTCTTGAGCCCCGGACCTGGTGAAAATCCAGAGGACTGGAAAATAGCTCCTGTTGGGCCAATTTTTTAAGGGATAAACAAAGTGACCTGCAAAACGATGGGTCTGGCCATCTGTCGTTGATCCCAAACAATACGCTGGAATGGCTGAGAGTCTTACGGCAGAATTAAAGAGGACGATATAATTGATGCCAATCAAGGCAGGGTTAGGGAAAACAGATCTTATCGTATTAACTTGATATCTCTTCTCACTGAGTTCCACGTTTGGCTGATAAAGGTAAACGCTTGTGCAATTCTCTCCTCTAAGGGAGCTGCGTGACGGCTTGGTTAAGAAAATGAAGCAATAAAGCCGATTCCCGGGAGATATCCCAACCAGAAAACCGGCTGAACCCGGGTGGCGCTCACCGGTTGGCGTCTCCTTTCTCGGAGCTTTGTGCAACCGGGATGGCGGAGATGTCGCCGAAAGGTTTCCAGCCCCAGGAGAGAAGAGCCCAGGCTTGTTTCAGACACAGCACAAAGATTTTCTCCTTTAATTTGGAGATTTCTGTACCTCCGAACGTGACTCGGGTACCCAAAGGGTAAAGCACAGGCGCCGGGTGCCAGCATCCACCCGTGTCCCCGCGGAGGTCAGAAACCCCTCCAGGCTGCTCACAGCAAACTCCCTTCCCATCCCTCCCGCAACAGCTCCAGTTGGCAGAAGGCGACTTCATTTTGAGCCCAAACTTCTCATGTCTCATTTTCGACCCGCTGCAACAGCCTGAGGTTCGAATCGCGACCAGGCTGCGGTGGCGGCTCCAAGCAGAGACCCACAGGGAGGGAGAAAAGGGATTTCGACCACAAACGCACGGAGATTTCAGGGGAAAGGATGGAAAAGTAAAGATGCAGAGTGAAGAAACCGGAGGAGAGGAGGACGGTTATGGGAAGGGGAGGCGCGGGGCAGAGCTGGCATCCCCGGGCAGCTGGGTGAGACCCCGGGCTTCCCTCCAGCTGGGGCAAATAACTGCAGTTAAGGGGGTGTCAGGGTCCGCAGGCTCTGCAAGCTTCGAGAAAGCTGAACTCCATAAAGCCTTTGGACGATCCTTTACTTCTTGCTCTGTGTTTCAAAACCACCTCTTCCTCCCATGGCGTGTTCCGTTGCCGCATTTCCAAACACTTAACAAAGCTGCTCTGTGTCAGATGGGGAAACTGAGGCCTGGAGGACCTGACCTGCCCAACGCCACCCGGCTGACAGCAGACACCACAGCGCTTCCACCCTGCAGGCGCGGGATGCGGGGATGCGCGATGGCACGGACCAACTCCATCCCAAATCCCCCGGAGCGGCCCGGCGTCCCCCATCACCCTACGCTGCACTCAGCTCATTGATGGCAACCGAGCCGAAGGGCCGAGACGCCTCGCCACAAAGCCAAAACTCACTTTGCGAAGCATGTGTTCAGCCTGTCCACGCTCCCTCCCAATTTTAGCGTCCCGGGAGAGCGAGACCCCGAGCACGGACCCCGCTGCCCCCGCAGAGGCTGAGTCCCTCCACCCCGCATCGAACCGTGACACGACCCCGAAGGATTTTTCCATGTCTATCCGTGACGGCGCTTCGGAGGAAGCCAAGCAAAGCAGCTGGTGCCGGTCAGCATCAAAATAAAACCGCCCGCGCTCTGCATCGCTGCCAGCGAGCGCCGAGAGAGCCGCTCGCCCATCGAGCAGCGTGCGCCACGCGGCCGAACCAAATCTTCCCGCCCGGTCCGCGCTAAAGCTGCTAAAAATGAAGCGCAACAACTGTAGAAAAGCAACAGACGTGACGGAGCTTAACCAAGCGCCCGAATCGCAAGTCTTAAGGAAATGAATCATTCCTAAACAGCGCGCAGCGTCGGCTGTCGCCGAGCTGAGGGTCTTCGTATGAGTGTGCAGCGCCGTTAGGTAAAGACTATTCCCGTTATGAGTAGGGGAAGACCAACGATCGGGAAGTATTTTAGCTACTCCTGACTCCACCGACACGCTGAACGAGATAGGAGACAGGTTTTAATTTACTTGAGCGTGTCCTGGTTCATAAGAAGGAGAAAAGTGACGGTGCCCCGCGGGGAGGTTCGCGCGCGGAGGTTTCCCGGCGCTGCTGCAGAGCATCCTCAGCGCCGCAACCTCAGGCTCCGGGTGGTGATGAGACACAGGCGGAGCCCAAAATGTGTGTGTGTGGGGTCTCATAAAGCAGAGCCTTGTTCGTGGAAGGAAAAGCACACGGGGGATTTTCTCGGAGTATTTGTGGCTGAGTTTTGCCGGCAGCGGGGATAAAAGGGCTCCAGCTACAAGGGCAGCGCGGGACCCCGCACACATCCCTCTTCTGCACGGGGGATGGTTCTCGTGAGCAAAAAATGGGATCCACCGGGTGACGACGAGCAGGAGCCCCGACGCCTTCCCCGCGCACAGCAGCAAACACGTGTCCCATCAGGTGGGATGAATACGGCTTTGACGGAGACACCATTACTCATTTTCCTGTTCGGGAAGCCAAGAACGGGAGTAAAAGGTCTCGATTGTGTCCGGGGCTCGACCACAGCGGAGCCGGGAGAGCTTTGACCGGGGCAAAAGCCAGATGCTGTGGATTCGGGGCTGGGGCCGCTCTGCAGCGCTCCCCCCGGCAGCGAAGGTGCCCCCCGCCATGGGATGGCTCTGTCCCCCTCCTCATGCCAGTCCTCTATGTGCCCTAAGAAAACCCTCTATCACCACCCCCCAAAACAATGCCAAATCCTTCCCACTGCCAGAGAAGCAATTCCCGGCCAGGATGAGGCCCCTCAGGGCACCCACCCCGGAACATCCCCGAAATGTGGCCAAACCCTTCCCGCTGCCGGAGAAGCAATTCCCAGCCGGGATGAGGCCCCTCGGGGCACCCACCCCGGAACATCCCCGAAATGTGGTGCCGCAGTCCCGCGGCTGTATCGGAGGGCAGCCTCCCGCCGGGGAAGCGCAGGGCTCCAGCCCTCCGTGCTCAACGCCCGACTCCCACCCCTGGCACGGGGAGAGGGCTCCCACCACCCAGCACCCGCCGCACAGCACCCACCGGGCTCACCAGCACCCACCGTTAGTGCCGCCTCCGCCATATAAACAACACTGCAGGAAACTGGGAAAGGCAGCAGCATCCCATCCATAACACATCCTTAACACCCCCCAAAGTGGGGCCAAACCCCCCCGTTCACACTATGGGTGCAGACCCATAGCAGGGAAGGGTGCAGAAGAGCAGCACCGGCTCCGTAGCAGCAGAGGAGACAATTTACAGGATATTGCCCTGCCCACAGCGTCCTATAATATCCAGAAAGTCCCTATTTCCCCGCGCCCATCGCCCACACGACTGCCTTTGCACGAGGATGTCGGTGCTCTGAGCTCTCCTTCCCGGTACAGGGAGCAATTTGAGAGCGAAGGGCAAAATGAGCGGCGTTTAAATCCTATCTGTCTGTCTGCACTTGCAGGTTTGCAGCCTACCCAGCGATGGCTTGTTAAAGCATTTAAAACGGGGGGGAAAAAAAAAGGCTCTGCCTTCCATCCTTCCACCAGGCTGCGACGGCAGCCTCCACGCGCCCTCACCAAGATATGCATATTTGAAAAGCTTGGCAGGAAGAGGGCTCCAAACTACACAATTCAAGAGATTTCAGGCAGAACGCTCTCCCTACGCACCAACCCCGCCAAGAACCCCTTTCCCGGCGCTGCAGCTCTGCCGGGAGACCCCTCCGCAGCCCACGAGCTCCTTCCCTTCCGCCGGGGAAGCCGCTCGCCCGCCCTTCGTCTCCTCTCAACTGTCTATAAACTGGGGATTAAAAACAAAACAAACAAAAAAAAAAACCCCGACTTCTTTTGTCAAGTGATGGAACGGGAACAATTGCCCGGAAAGAAATTTAACCCTCCTGGAGGAAAGAGATATCCCCAGCCCTTGTTTGTGGGGTGGGATGGATACTGCTCTGCTCCTCCGGCCACCCCAAGCACCCGAAGGGCATCTATTGTGCTGGAGAACAACAGAACCTTTTTAGAAGAGTTCAGGCCTGAAAACACACGCGCACACACACACACACACAAAAAAGGGCAAATAAGCAGGAGGAAAAGGTGACGGTGTCAAAGCACCGAGCGGAGGAGCCGGGGTTGGGGGCTGCTGCGTGTCCCCTGCATCCCCCTGTGCCGGGGATGTGCGTCGAGGTGGCAGCAGGGCCGAAAGAGGGGAAGGGAACGGGTCCTAAAATACAAGCAGAGGGAAAGGGAAAGGAGCCTGGGAAGGGAGGGAGGAGGCTGTACAAGGCTCTACATAGCCCAGTGCCCCTATATAAACCATAAAGCATCTGGGGAGGCGGCTACAGCCTCTCAGGGCCGCGTCCCCCGGGGGCAGGAGCTGCCGGTTCCCATCCGTGCTCCCACCCTTCGGTGCCAGCAGTGTGGCTCTGTCCCTCAGACGACAGGTTGGAAGGAGAGGGGAGGAGGAGGACACCGCAGAGAGCATCACCGCCGCGCCACGCGCGCAGGCGACGCGCCGGGGACGCAGCCTTCCCCCCCGGCTTGCTTTCGGCGGGATGTTAAGCGTCAGGCGGCAGCTTTCGGTAAAAAACGGCGCTTTCCTGCGTGTAACGTAAGAAGCTGAGTCCGGGCGACCCTTGGCCTCGCCTCGGGAAGGCTTCGCAGCGCGCTGCCAGACAGCAGCCGCTCCTCCCGAACCCCTCACGCCGCCCCCTCGAAGCGCGTTACAGACAGCGGAGCCCAACACGCCGCCAAGGCTGAGGCGCGTCTTCAACTCCCCAGCGGCCGTTCAAACCGCCCCAAATCCTCCCCGGGAGGCACGCGGCGGGAGAGCAAAGTCGGTTAAATAAGCAGGCGGCTGCAAAGAGAGCAATCTTTCAGCCATCGCTGCGATTCCTGGCACACGGCACGCGGCAGCCGGTTTCGGAGAAGCCGTCAGACCGTGCAATAACAGACCGCCTTTGTCTCGCCGAACGGTCCCTAACGAGACAGCGCGGAGGGAAGAGGCAGACGGAAACGGGGCAGAGCACCGAAAGGATATCCCCGGTTTCCCGCGCGTCTTAAAGACAGAGCAGCGGCGCTTTCGTATTTTTTCAGCGATACCGTTCGGTACTGGAGCAAAACCGCCTTCGACTCCAGTGGATGAAGTGGTTTCTCTGCCACCTCTCCCCTCCAGCATCTTTTACCGTCAATAAAATCCATTTGAAATCATTCTGCCCCTACAAAAGAAGGTAGGGAGTAGTCAGGAAAGCAAACTAACAACCTGCGAGGTTTCTGCCTTTTTTTTTTTTTTAGACAGAGAAACCGAAAATTGCACTGTGCCATTTCCAGGAGAACATGTGGTTTCCGTACCCCGTGCAGCTGCCGCGGAGAAAAGGCAGAGACAAAACTCATCTGCAAACTCCGCCGAGTGGGACCGTTTCCCCTGGTTTTAAACTCAAATCCTCCCTTTAGGCACAGGCGCGGGGGAAAGCTTTAATAACAATAAAAAAATTGAGAGCTCGTAGGCAGAAACGACGCTCCATCCTGGGGAAAAGGCACACTGGGGTGTTCCCAGTTATCCCAGATGAGGGATCTCAGTTATCCCGGACAAGGGATCCCCCGTTTGTTACCTCCCGCGACGCTCCAGCGCATCTCCCTAATAAAGATCATTTGTTAGATCCTCAGCTGCTGAAAACCAGAGGAGCTCCAATAAAGCTGTCACGCAGCATTAGCTGAGAAGCTGCTCCGACTTTTTTCTTGGTTCTAAAGGGTTTTATTCCCCGGGGCTAAGACGGGGCCGAGGGAGAGGGTTACAAACTGTCCCGACCCTTTGAAGTCTGGGTAAAACCCCACCTCAGCTCCGATTTCGGCGCGGCCGGCATCACTCAGGCCAAATCCCCCCCTTTCTACACACTTTGGCAAAGGCGCGACTCGCGCAGGTCGGGGGTCAAATCTGTCGTTGTCGTAGGAGGGATTTAACAGCGTCGCTGGGCGGTACCCTACCTCGAAGGAATGGGGGGTCATTTAACCCAAACCCCAGAAAAGCGGAGCAGAGCCGGAGCCGAAGCGCCCGAGGCTGAGCAGCCAAGGCCCTGCCTTCAGCCCACTTCGACGGCAGCGCTCGGACCGAAGCGTTAAACCCCTGAAAATAACCTTTTTAGCACAGAATCGTGGAAATCCAGCTGTAAAAGATATTAAAAAAAAAAAAAAAGCAGCAGCAGCAGCGGGGTTTTTCCTCCTGTGCACAGTGCTAAAAAGCAAAGCGAAACGCCAATATAAGCGGAGGAGCTATAGGTTGTTATCCCACTTTTCCCAACGTGCACAAAAATACCCCAGAGCAGCAGGATAAGCTGGAAAAAAAAAACCACCTAAGCAGTGGAAAACACGAGTTTTTTTTTCCCAAAATAGCAACATTACTTTATGATGCCATTAAACTGTACCCCGTGCGAGGCTCACCTGATCCCATCAGATGTCCCGTGGCCCCCGGTGCACACGTAAGGATGAAGCCGGTGTGTTTTCCCCGGCGGGGTTTTTTGGTTATTTTTCAATCCTGTTTTTTTTCCTAGATCTGTGTGTGTCCCCCATTCCTCGTTTCCAAAAGCTGCCATGGGTTTCTCAGCCCAGCTTTGCCGCTGGGAATTTCGCGCGGGGTTTTGGGGGGAGACGCCGGGTTTGGTGCGGCGCAGGGACGGGGTCGGGGTGGGGGGGGGGAACGCCGGGTGGTTCTCGGCGGAGCGGGCGCTCGTGTTTGCGGGGTGAGACACTCCATCCCCAAATTTCACTGCCAAGGTGGGAGCTCCACTGCCGGGGAGAGCTGGATTTGTGGTGTGCTTATTGCCTACGGATGCTTCATTCGGCACAGGGGAAGCCGCGGGGCGGGGGGGGACACACGACGTGGCCCGGGAAGGGGGTGTCGGGATGATGGGGTCACATAGCGGGACAGAGCCGCCGTGTCCTGCGGGATGACGGGGCTGGAACCATCTGGAAAGGGTTGGGTTGGTTGTTTTTTTTTTTTGCGGGAAGAGCGAGGACCGAGGGGGATGGGAGAAGGGATGCCATGACAACCTTTGGGGGTTTCCCAGGAAACCAGGGTCGCCATGGCAACTGCATCACTCCGGTCCGAATCGGTGACTTCCGCTGGAAGGCGTGTTCGCCACTTTAATCTTCTTGCGATAAAGCGGCCGCANAAAAAAAAAAAAAAAAAAAAACCCAAACAAAAAAAGGAGGAAAGATCCCTTTGTCTCCAGCCGGGTGGGTTTGAGGCTGCACAGCCGCGGCGAAGAGCCCGTCCCGGATCCTGCATCCCCCGGTCCACGCCGGCATCGCTCCCCGCGCACCGTCGGCTCCTGAAACCGGTCCATTTTGCCTCTCGCCTCCCTCCTCCCCGCACGCAGACCCGCTGCACGGCCGCACATTTGACGGCGGATGAAATAACGCCACAGGGTTGCAGGGGAAGGGAATTCAGATTAGAAAATAAGGGTTTGGGGGGTTTTGGGTTTTTTTTTTCTATTTAAATCAGCATTGATTGCACTCGGTCTGTAACCAGATTAGAATTTCATAAACGATCTAAGGGGGGAGAAAAGGGAATCTGTGATGTGCCCGTAATGGCACACCACATGTTTCAATATTAAGCGTCATTTAACAATGTGGTAACAGAGACTCTCTGCAAAATTAAATGGTTATTTCCTCCCAACCCCCTTCCAGTACGCTCTGCAACATGTTTTCCTCCTCTCCCCACCCAATCCGGGGTTGTTAATCCAACAAGTGAGCTTATGCGATGGAANCCCCCCGCCCCGGGGGGGGGGGGGGGGGGGGGCAATTCAGGAGGAAAGCGAGAGGTCCCCAAAACCCGAGAAAATAAAAGCAGCCCTGCAACACGTTGCAGAACAAACACCTGTTTCGACGGTGAGTGTGTTTTGTCTTCATCTTCCTTCTCTTTACCCTTTAGCTGTCCTCTTCTTCGGAGAATTTTAAATCCTTTTTTTTTTTTTTTATCTGCTCTTTAGAAAGGAAGGATCTAAAAAAATAAACGTATAAAAACGAGGGCACACACAGACCGACGATGGTGCATGTTCCACACAATACCGAGTACACAGTCACTTTGCATTATTACTGTTATTATTGGTTTTTTTTACCGCGTCCTCAGATTTTGTTGCCGTTTGTTTTGGTTTTGCTTTTTTAAACGTCCGTAAAGATCTTTTTGATGTTCACACAGTTGGGATTGTTTGTGGTTGTGCAGTTGCCTGTCTTAAAGGCAGCCTGTTTGAATGCACTGTGGTTGATCCCCCCTTCCTCGATCACCATGTACTCCGACTTGCTGAGGGTGGAATTGCTGCGAGCCTTCCTCATCTCCTCGCTGGACGAGAGATGCTGGCAGCTCCCGACGTGCATGTATTGGGCTTGCTCCTCACCCTCTGTCTCCCGGTGGTAGAAATAGTTGAAATTGGAGACTATCACGGGCACGGGGAGAGCGATGGTTAGCACCCCCGCGATGGCACAGAGGGACCCCACAATCTTCCCCCCAATGGTGATGGGGTGCATGTCCCCGTAGCCCACTGTGGTCATGGTCACCACCGCCCACCAGAAGGCATCGGGGATGCTACTGAAACCCGAACTGGGGTCATCGGCTTCTGCGAAGTAGACAGCGCTGGAGAAGAGGATGACGCCGATGAAGAGGAAGAAGATGAGCAAACCCAGCTCCCGCATGCTGGCCTCGAGGGTCTGCCCCAGGATCTGCAGCCCCTTGGAGTGCCGGGAGAGCTTGAAGATGCGGAAGACCCTGACCAGCCTGATGACTCTGAGGATGGCCAAGGACATGGCTTGCTGGCCGTTGCCTTGCCTCTCAGCCAGCTCGGTGCCCAGTGTGATGAAGTAGGGAATGATGGCCACAATGTCAATGATATTCATGATATTCTTGGAGAAGGTGGCCTTGCTGGGGCAGGCAAAGAAGCGGACCAGCAGCTCGAAGGAGAACCAGATGATGCACAAAGTCTCCACTACAAAGAAAGGGTCGGTGAAGGACGACACCATGGAAGAAGCCGAAGATGAAGAGTTGGTGAAGACATCAGGTGGGACAGGGCCACCACCCGTCCCGAAGGTCCCCCCAGTTCCCTCATAGTCATGGTCATCTCTGAATTCAGGCAGGGTCTCCAGACAGAAGATGACAATAGAGATAAGGATCACCAGGACAGAGACGATGGCAATGCCTCGGGCCGGCCCAGAGCTCTCGGGGTACTCGAAGAGGAGCCACACTTGGCGCTGAAACTCCTTGTCGGGAAGCGGCCGCTGCTCCTCCCGAATGAAACCCTCGTCCTCCCGAAACTTCTCCATGGCCTCCTCCCCTAGCTGGTAGAAGCGGATCTCCTCGGAGAAGATATCGATGGGGACGTTGACGGGTCGTCGGATGCGCCCGCCCGACTGGTAGTAGTAGAGGATGGCGTCGAAGCTGGGACGGTTACGGTCGAAAAAATACTCGTTGCGGAGGGGGTCGAAGTAGCGCATCCTCTTCCGTGGGTCCCCCAGCAGCGTCTCGGGGAACTGCGCCAGAGTCTTCAGCTGGGTCTCAAACCGCAACCCCGAAATGTTGATCACCACCCGCTCGCAGCACTCGTGCTCCCCACCGCCCGCGGGCTGGCCGGCGGGGACAGCGGCCGGAGTCGGGGGGTGATCGTAGCGGTCCCCCCCGAGCAAAGGATGAGGATGCTGTGGTTCTTCCAGCAAAGGGTCTCCGCCGCCCCCCACCACGGTCATGTTGCCTTCCTCCCCTTCTTCACCCTCTTCCTCCTCTTGCTCGGGGACCGGCTGGGGGGCGGCGGGGGGCAGCTGCTCGGTGTAGCCCAGGTTGTGGTGGCTGCTGGTCGAGCCGCCCCGCGGATGCCGGCCGGTGGAGGAGGCAGCCGGAGAGTAGAGCAAGCTCCGGCGCTCGTCCATAAAGGTATGGGGCGGAAGGGGAAAGGGGAGGGGGGGGGGAGGACCGGAGAGGCGGCAGCCGAAGCCTTTTCTTCCCCTTCTTCCTCTTCTTCCTCCTCCTCCGAGCGGAGAGGGAGAAACAGCCGCCCAACTCCTCCAGCGGCCGCCGCTGCTCTGATAGAGCCGAGGCTCTTCTCAAAAAATCCGCCCCCAGCCCTGGCGCCGCCTCGCTCAGTCACCGCTCCCGGAGACACCCACCAGCACCCCCGGCCCTGCCCTGCACCCCC
>VUYV01000194.1:1358597-1371811 GCA_008711295.1 Anarhynchus alexandrinus | reverse complement strand
TTTTTTTTTTTTTTCTCCCTTCAATTGATCTTCTTATGCAAATAGTTCAATTTTGGTCAAATGGGATTTTTTTTTTAAGGCGAAAGCCTCCTCCGCAGGAGCTGGAAAACGCTCCATCCCCGGGAGATGTGCACCAGGGACAACCCGGGATCGCCTGTGCCCATCTCCCCCCCTCCCCCAGCACCCCCCACAGCTCCCCATTTTCCCAAAAATCCCCCCCCAGCAGAAGCTCTTTAATCCCCAGCCACGTGCCAAGCGGGGTTTAGGCAATTCAGGGAATTCCCATCTCGGGGGAAAACCCCCCCACCAGGATGGTCGGGGAGAGGCGAGAAGGGTGACCGCGCTGCCGCTCCCACACCCGCCGGGTGGTCCCACCGCGACGGAGGTTCGAACCCCTCCGCCAGCCCCGCGTTAGCTCATCACCGGGGTTATTTTTAACCAGCGCAGCCTCCAGAAGGTAGGGAGAAAAACAGATGAAAAGATCAAACTTATTTATACTTTCAATGAGAAACAAGCTGTACAAAATATACAAACGTAGGGGGGGAAACAACAATAAATATTGGTGCGAGAGCTGACTCCGGACTGTAAATGGCAGATTGACGGTGTGGACGAGGGGTGAGCGAGCCGAGCCCACCTTCCGCTTCGCTGACAGAAGGAAAAACCCTCTGCCACCAGAAATCAGGGAGGTTTCCTGGGGGAATGAGCCTCAGCAAGGTCCTGCTGGAGAGCAGCTCTGTGGGAAGGGACCTGGGAGTCCTGGTGGCCAACAGGATGGCCATGAGCCAGTGATGTGCCCTGGTGGCCAAGAAGGCCAATGGCATCCTGGGGGGCATCAAGCAGAGTGTGGCCAGCAGGGCGAGGGAGGTCATCCTCCCCCTCTGCTCTGCCCTGGGGAGGCCACATCTGGAGCACTGTGTCCAGTTCGGGGCTCCCCGGGTCAAGAAGGACAGGGAACTGCTGGAGAGGGTCCAGCAAAGGGCTACGGAGATGATGAGGGGACTGGAGCATCTCTCTTACGAGGAAAGGCTGAAGGACTTGGGGCTTTTTAGTCTGGAGAAGAGAAGACTGAGGGGGATCTTATCAATGCTTATAAATCCTTCAAGGGAGGGTGCCAGGGGGATGGGAACAGTCTGTTTCCAGTGGTGCCCAGTGACAGGACAAGAGGGAATGGGCACAAACGTGAGCATAGGAAGTTCCATCTGAACCTGAGGAGGGCCTTCTCTCCTGTGCGGGTGGCAGAGCACTGGCACAGGCTGCCCAGAGAGGTGGGGGAGTCTCCCACTCTGGAGCCATTCCAAACCCGCCTGGACGCCGTCCTGTGCCACTGCTGGAGGTGCCCCTGCTCTGGCAGGGGGTGGTACTGGGGGAGCTCCAGAGGGCCCTTCCAACCCCCACCAGTCTGGGATTCTGTGAAAAGGTGGACCTGGCCGTGGGACCTAACCCAAACCAGCCTTTAGGTGAGCTGCCCACTCTGCCTCCATCTCCTCCAACCCATGGCCAGCGGTGGGTTTGTCATACCAGCAGTAGGGCAGCAGCTCGGTGTGGCCGTTGGAAGACATTCACCCAGTGATCACACCCAGAGACACTCATCTCCAGGCCACGTCACCTTGCCCCAGACTTGGACACATGACCCTTGTTGCCACCTCCATCCTTGGCTTTAAGCCCCACTCATGAGTCCTGTTTTGCTTGAGGCTGCAGATCTCCTGGGATGAGGGAGTTGGGGCAACGGAGCCCAAGTCTTGCTCCCCCATCGTTCCTACAGCAATTAATAGTGCTAATCAGCAATGTGCTCCCACCAAGAGCATCCACTCCTCCCTTCCAACACACAGACATCTCCCTGCCATGCCAAGCCCCAGAGGAAGCAGGAAGCAAAGCCCTGGAGCATCATTAACCCTTGAGCTGCCCACGTTGCTCATAGGTTGAGAAAAATTCCTGGAAACAACAGCTGACATCCAAGTTTGAGGCTCTGTTCTCTGCAGGTTTCATGATCATGAAACAACCATCATCTCCTCACTACATACATGTGTGCGGCAGTTAAAAACTTGTCTGGCTCATCTCTTTCCTCTCCTAGGATTTCTGCCAATAAATCACTGTCATCTGGTCTAAGGCAAACAAACAAGGCTGCTTTAAGCCATAAACATTTATTGATGACAAAAGGCTCGAGGCAACAAGGCAGAACTTCCATAATTGCAACAGTTTCCTCTGGATCTCAGTCAGGGGCAAACTCTTCGGAAATTATTGAGCGCACCACAGTCCTTTGGGACGCTGCTAGGAAAAGCCCTTCCCTTAAAACCCGGAGGAGGATTAAGCCCTTACCCCCCAGCAGCCGCCACACAGCCGCAGACGTTAACCCTTGAGCTCCGGGCAGCTTTGGTCCGGCATCGCCTTGGCTCAAAGGATTTCTCCGGGGGCTACAGCCTGGTGGCCCCAGGCACCACGTGGCCTCCTGGCCCTGTTTACTCCTCCGCCGCTTCCACGTAATCCTATCAAAGCCAATTAAGCTGTGCCAGACGAGCAGGCAGAGAGCGGCCGGAGGGGCAGATCACCTCCTCCCCGATGAAGTCCCCTCAGCTCCTTCCTTCCTGAGGTCCCCAGCGAGGTTTGGTTCAGCATCAGGGATCCAGCAAGAGCATCACCTCCTGCTTGGCACCCCACCACCAACCAGTGGGGTTTGCACACAGGCGCTGCACCGAGCCCCACATTTGTCAAGCAGCACCAGAGGTGGCCCAGTTCACGACCCAAAACCAGGAGGTGTGAGCACAAGGGCAGAGGCAGGGGAATAAAAGCCCCGAGGAAGGGACATCTCTGCCACGTCCCACCCGGCCGGCACATCAAACCTGCTCCTCCAGGCTGTGGCTTTGCTGTCTAATGCGAGACGCCCCAGTCCTCCCTCTGCAAGTTTCTCTCCGCTTTTTCATCCAGCTCTTCTGCTGCATCTGGTCTCAACAAATTCAATTTTATTCCTAACGGCCATTTAAGAAATCCCCCTGTGCAATGATCTACAGGCTGACCTGTAACATCAAATGCGGTTTCTACAAAGACGCAGAGAAAGCATCACTCTTTTCCTCCTTTAATGGCCTTCTCAGGGCAGATTTCCAAACAGAGGGGACACACAGCTTCCCTCTTCCCACAGCCAGACCCGCGCCATGAGGGGAACCCCCCCACCATCCCTCCCCAGGGGGACACGGGCTGTAGAAAACATCTCAGGACCTTCACCCTGACCCTCAGCTATTCCCAGGCATGGGGACACCAGAGAGGCACACCCAGAGGGGGGATCTCAGCACCCCGCCTCCACTTTGAAATCGTGCCTCCTTCTTGCTGAACCCCATCGCCTCCCAAGCAGCCTTTTGGGGCTGTCCTTCTCCCACCAAACCCCCTCCTTGTCCTCCATTAGCACCAGGCAGTTGGGCAGAGCCGTAGGGCATCCAGCCTGGCTGCTGCCGAGAGCGGGACGTCACCCGCTCTCCCCTCCCTCCCGCTTGAATGGGAACGCTGCCTCCATTGATAAATCTGGGACAAATCTGCCATTCTTTATGTTGGAGGATCAGAAACCTTTCAGCACAAGCGCTGTTGCAATAATACCTTAATGCACTGTAAATGTATCGTCTCTCCTCCCACAGCGGAGGGAACGCGCAAAGCCCCAACCGCTCCATCAAGGCAGCGCAGTATTAACGCACTGGTGAGGTTCCTCATGTCATCGCGGAAACGTGAGCTCTGCCTCTGCCGCTCATCGCCGTAACGTGGATAAACGTTACAGATAAAGGCTCCAGGTTGTCACTCGGGTCACTAATCACTGCCTGAAACCTTTGCAGACAGGACTGCAGAGGACTGTTGGCGTCAGACGGGCAGTAAAGCACCAACTCAACTTTTCAAGGTTAACTTGGAGCAATCCATACGTTACACAGCTAAACCAGATGAACGGATGCTCTAACCCTGCTTTGCCCAGCTTGCTTCAGCCACGTTCAGCTGCTTGTCCTCCCTGTAGCCTTCAACTGGTTCTGCCCCACCAGATTTGAGACCCCACCTGGAGTGCTGCCTCCAGCTCTGGAGCCCCCAATGTAGGAAAGACATGGACCTGTTGGAACGGAGGCCCTGGAGATGCTGCGAGGGCTGGAGCCCCTCTGCTGGGAGGACAGGCTGGGAGAGTTGGGGGGGTTCAGCCTGGAGAAGAGAAGGCTCCGGGGAGACCCCAGAGCCCCTTCCAGTGCATGAAGGGGCTCCAGGAGAGCTGGGGAGGGACTCTGGATCAGGGAGGGGACTGATGGGACAAAGGGGAATGGTTTTACACTGAAAGAGGGGAGATTAAGATGAGATATGAGGAAGAAATTCTCTCCTGTGAGGGCGGTGAGCCCCTGGCGCAGGTTGCCCTGAGAAGCTGTGGCTGCCCCATCCCTGGAGGTGTTCAAGGCCAGGTTGGACGGGGCTTGGAGCAACCTGGGCTGGTGGGAGGTGTCCCTGCCCAGGGCAGGGGGGTGGGACTGGATGATCTTTAAGGTCCCTTCCAATGTAAACCATTCTATGATTATCCCTGATTTAATTATGATTGTTTGCTCAGCAACTGGGGAATAAGTTGAACAATGCTCCAGACTGACCAGTGCTGCCATCCTCACCTTGTGGAGACAGGAGGTGGGAGCGTCCCCGCAGTCCCCGAGGCTCACAGCCTTCCAGGAGAGCCGTGCTGTTATCCCAGCGTACACTGAGACGGAGTCACCGACCCCACTCCCAGAAATCAGGCATCCCATCTCATCTCCACGTCAAGCCACGAAAGCATCTGATGAGGGTTACGCCTCTGGGGTAACAACTAGAGTAAGACAAATTCTCCGCCGTTGCCACCAGGGAGGCAGCAGGAGGGGCGGGAACCGCATCCTGATTTCCCAGGATGAATTTAGCGCTGTAACTCTGGAGCGCACAGTCCCTATTCCTGTCCTCGTCTTAGTCAGACTCCGGGTGTAACTCAGCCGCGGAGCGAATCCTTCAATCTCTCCGTGCCTCAGTTTCTCATCTGTACATTAAGAGAATATTTCTCGCCTCCCACCTAGAGTCTATTTAAATCCTACACCAGAAGCCTTTCGCTGCGCTCACGGTTGCAGAAAATGAGAAAGAGACTGAAATTTGGAAGAGGGAGGAAAATGCGATGCTGTCTGAACACTGCGGCTTGCTTAGCCCTCAGCTCGGGGGAAGAGCATCGCTGTGAGCTCCGGAGGGATAACCGATGCCTCTCTTTAACGGGGTACTCACACCAAGCACAACCCCAAACACCCCGGGATATCCGACTGCTGCAGTCCACCTACCGAAAGCAGCACATCTTTAGAGAACAGTCATTACTGTTAATAGATGGGGGGAAATGAAAATGGAACCGCTAACCCAAAATAACTGAGCACGGACAGGAGCTATTTTTCATATTTTTTTTCCACGATGCCGCGGATCTCTAAGACTTGGCCGGCAAAGAAGAAGATTCGGTGGCTAAAAAAGATCAGCCAAGTTTCTCTGCATCGCTCGGTTGTTTCATTCGGTGACTCCCGTCGGCTTTAACGGAGCTGCCGGAGCTAAATCCCATCCAACCTTTTGAGGATCTAGGGGTTACAACTCAGGATATAGTTAGACCTATTTTAATATCCTAAAAATGTGATTAACTGGGTGGGATTATGGTGGCCAAACAACGTTAATGCAAATTCCGCTGTAATGGGGATCATGTTCCAAGGCCTCCACAATGACAGCAAAATGATACCCGGCGACTTCTTACGCAGCTCCTGTTGCACGCCATTATTCGGTCATTAAGATATAAGATTACATTGACAAAGCAATTTAACCACAAATCCAGGGAGACAACGGGGCAACGTTACCGTGTTTTCATTACGAAGGTAAAGATGTCCGCAGGAGTGGAAGACGACCTGGATTCCAGCGACGGAGAGGAGGAAAGGCAGGGGGCTCCGCGGGGACTCGAGGTGATGCCGGGAGAGCATCAGTGCCGAGTCAGACCCGGCCCCGGCGCAAAGAGGCGAAACCCCCGGGTTCTGGCAGCAAAAAGCATCGCGCGGGTGAGGAGTGACTGCTCACCCCCTGAATAATTTATTCCACGGATGTCACTCCTGGTTGGGGTTGGTGACAGTCCCCCAGCGAGGCGGCACGAGGCAAGGCGCAGCCTTCGCAGCCTCCTTGAGCCGAGCGAACCACAGTGCCATCCCACGGCAGCGAAAACTCCTTGATATCAGCCCCTACAGCCAAACCCCGCAAGTGCTCTCCGTCTAAAGGAAGGGGGTCGGAGCAGTTTGCCTTAAAATACGGGATCGGTCTCTTCACAATAGTATTTTAAGATGAATTGTCAGAGGATGCTCAAGGTACTCAGGGTGCATCGGTGCCTAACTCCCTTCACCTGCACAAAGAACTCCGGTTTTAAGTAATATGATTTTGCTTTTGCATAGAAAATACTGGAGAATCTGTAAGTCACCGCTGTGCCACAAAGCATCCCTTGTACAGACTAAAATGTTTATTTTTAGAACGTGCACTCTTCACCTTTTGCCCACTCTTTAGCCAGTAATATTCAGAAAAATAAATTGCATCAGCGAAATGAAGTGATTTTTTCCTGCGTTGGGTAGCTGGGATGGAGCCTGGCTCAGCCCCCCTCTGCCCTGGCACCAGGCACCGGGGCCTCCCGGCAATTAGATCAGTGGGAGCTGAGCACGGAGGAGATTTATGGAGGGCACAGAGCTGTCTCACCCGAGCACAGGATCCCCGTGACAGCCGCTGCGCCGCCTGGAAAGCAGGCAAGGACTTTCAAACTGTGTTTTGTCTCTTGGATTTCTCCGCCTTTCCCCAGTCCTCCCAATTTTTCCATGACTTTTCATTTGCTAGTTGAGTGAACATCACGTTAGAGAGGGGAGAGATGAAATCTGAGCTTGCAGGAGTTTGATCGACACAACCCAGGAGCAAATAACGAGGGACGAGGCGTCGGCATCACGTTGTATTCAAATGGGACACGACTTCCATCGGCATCGCTGGGGAAGAGCCACCATTTAGCAAATTCGGTGTCAGTAAGGAGCCAGCACGAGGAACGCAAGCGTCAATGCATTCAGCCTGGGGACAAACCAGCTCTTGGAGAACCAGAGCATCCCAGTCCCCTAAGGGCGAGAGGGACTGGGCGAGCCCGACCCAGCTCTGGGTACCCACAGCCCCCACGCGACTCTGCTAACCCCAAAAGCCAAAACGAGGAAGCTCTCTGGTTTCCACCGAAATCACACATCAGATTTCATCAGAGGTGAAACTGCTGGTGGTTAAAATGAGGAACCCAATGGGTAGGGGAGAACTGAAAGGGGACGAAAACCCCTTTCGTAGCTCATCACTTTACGCCTTCTAACAAACACCGGAGCAAACTCACTGTGGGGTAATTATTCGGAAGCCATCAAAGTTCCATTAGAGTTTAATAAAGTCATGGAAAGAAACATGGAAAGAAACATGGAAAAAAAAAGGGTGACTGCTGCCCAGCTGCAAGGAGAGGGGCAGGTTACAAAGACAAGGATGCTCAGCGAGCTGCATCCCCCAGCGACACGGTCCCCGGGCTTTTGGTTGCAAAGGAAACAGCTAAATAGAAAATGAAAACTTGCCCAGGTCACCAGGCAAAACGCATTACTGCAGCCCCGGCTTCCTGCCTTAAGTTAATTAGTTAACGTTCCTATAATGCTTTGAAACAAAAGTGCTAATATTGTCATCATTTACTTCCCGGCCGGCAATCCAGGGGAAAGTCTCTTCTCCCTGAGGGCCCTTCTGCCTGTCCTCCCCATCTTCACGGCCAGTTTGACCCTCGATCACCAGCGCTGGGAACAGGTTTGTCATAAAAAGCCCTCCCCCAGCTGTAAGGTTATTATAAGGGGGGTGTTTTCTGCAGGGGAGAGGCATTTCATAGAATCGCGGAATCATAGAATCGTTTTGGTTGGAAGAGACCTTTGAGATCATCAAGTCCAACCGTTAACCCAACACTGCTGAGTTACCGCTAAACCGTGTCCTCAGCACCACGTNAGTTACCGCTAAACCGTGTCCCTCAGCACCACATCCCCCCGTCGGTTAAATAAACCTGCAGAGGGCATGCAGTTTTCAAACACACGCAGTCAGTCCGGGCTTCGCTGTTAACAGCTGGATGCTGGTAGATGTGCATTTCGCTGCAACATCTGGGCGCTGGTAGATGTGCATGTTGATGCAACATCTGGATGCTGGTAGATGTGTATTTCGTCACAACATCTGGATGCCGGTAGATGTGCGTGTTGCTGCAACATCTGGATGTTGGTAGATGTGCATTTTGCCGCAACATCTGGGCGTCAGTAGACGTGCATGTTGCTGCAACATCTGGGTGCTGGTAGCTGTGCATTTTGATGTTAACATCTGGATGCTAGTAGATACGCATTTCAATGTTAACATCTGGGTGCTGGTAGCTGTGCATTTTGATGTTAACATCTCGATGCTAGTATATACACATTTTGATGTTAACATCTGGGTGCTGGTAGATGTGCATTTCGGTGTTAACATCTGGAGACTGGTAGACGTGCAGTTAGCTGCAACATCTGGATGTCGGTAGCTGTGCATTTTAATGTTAACATCTGGATGCTAGTAGATACACATTTCGATGTTAACATCTGGGTGCTGGTAGATGTGCATTTCTCCGCAACATCTGGACGCTGGTAGATCGGCAAAGCTGCAGGTGAAGCCGGAGCTCCTTAGCGCTTCCCAGCCGTTAGGAAAAGGTTTTATTTCTCGCTGGGAAACCCAAACCGGCAAAAAAAACTTGGAGCAAAGGAATTTGTGCGGCGTCACGGGGAGTCTGCAGGAGAGCTCAAAGACCTGAGCTCTGCAGCTCAGCCCTGCGATTTCTTTTTAAGCAGATTTCCTGCTTTTTAGCGACAGCACTTCTTCTCCGGGATCCCCCTTCTTGCACAGCCCCTCTCTGAGAAACCTCCTCAGAAATCCCCTCGTAGCCCGGGCTGTTTGCAAGGAATTTGCACCGAGAACAGGGTGCAGGGTGGCAGATGAGTCATTTTTTGGTCTCCTTAACCCCTCGGGTTGGGACCAGGCGGTGCCACGCTGGGCGGTGGGAGACACAGTCCTGGCGGGACGTCACCCATGGGTGCCCCTGGGGCTGTGCTGGTTTTGCTGACCAACGCTCTTTTTGGCAAAAGCTCGTAATAACGAACGCGATGTGCCAACAAGGCAAAATTCCCCCTAATGACTTTTCTTACACAACCCCCAAAGCAAAAGTAAAAGCCGCCCCGTTCCTCTTTCCCATTTCTCTAAGCCCAAAATGACAATATAACCGATTTGGGGATGTTTTCTTTGAAAGGGGGAGAGCTTCCTGGAGCCTGGTTTGTTGTTTTGGGTTGGTTTTTTTTAATTTGATGTATTAGGAAAAACAGGTCCTCGCTCAGCTTGGGGACACCGCGAAGGCTGATCCGCTCCGTCACCTGTGACAGTAACCCCAGCAACAGCTTGGCTGCCGGCAGAGGCAGGAGAGGATGCTGACTCACTGCCTGCTTCGCTTTCGCTGCTCACCCTTCATAAAAAGCAGAGCTGGAAGAGCCTTGCTATTCTTTTCCTCTAACCTTCCCCTGGGGGAAGAAAAAAAAAAATAATAATAACTGAGAAAGCTCAATTATAAATGAACGCGTGGGAAAAAAAAAGTATCAGTGAATATCAAGGAAAAGTTTAATTCCGCGAAGGAACTCATTTGGGTTCAAAAGGCAGAGCCCACCATTAACTCGCCGAAGTCGTTACAAACAGAAACGACTCCCGAGATGGAAGGTTTAGCTGCAAACATAAATCACTATAAGAATAAATTATTAACAGCCTGGAGAGAGCAAAAAAGGGGAGGAAACTTGAGAAGACCTTCTTAAAAGGAGAATTCTCCCCGAAATGACTGAAAGTCTCTTCTCTCCTTTCCTTTGCCCTTATTTCTTTGCTGCTCGCTTTCTTTTTTAATGCAAATCTCGTGCTTTCTCCGCTGCTTTGTTCCCCTTCTTCTCTTGGGGAAGCACAAAATGAGATCCAGAACAGCCGAGAGAGAGGAAATCAGTGGACTTTGCCTTTTTCTCATAGCTCTTCCTCCTGGTAAAGTCATTTTGGCCGGAGAGCAATGGGAATACGATGCAGGCAGAGCACGGAGATGCTGGTGGCAGCGGGACCCCAAGGGCATCCCGGGGAGGGGGCTGAGACATCGCTGGGGTCCCCACCAGGGCACAACTCTGCCACTGCCCCCTTGGGAGCAAAGCTATGTGACACCCCTCCTAATTAATGGTGAATTTGGCAACGCTTTTTGAATTGCCAGGATTTATTTCTGCTTTTGAGTCATCTGTTCGGTCCATCCCGAGGAGTATGTCTAGGTACCCCCCCACACACCATGAAGCTGCCTGGATTGGGTTGGGATGGGTTCCCTCTCCTGATAACCCCAACTCCTGCCACCCAGCAGCAATGGAAGACCCTCACTCCAAGGGTGAGTTTCCAGCCCTCAGGCAGAGCAGAGCCAGCAAAAACCCAGCACAAGATATCATCATCATCATCATCATCATCACCTTCTTCTTCTTCTTCTTCTTCTTTTCTTTTTCTTCTTCTTCTTCTTCCAAAAACCTCAGGAGGCACCTGATGATTTTAGGGAGGGGGAAGAGCAGAGGGTGAGATCTGACTCATGGATGGGAAACGCACGAGGGTGGTAGAGCCTGTTCAGAGAAAAACCAACCCGAAAGATGCCTCCTTGCTCAACAGTTATCACAAGCCAAAATCTAACAGGGAAATCCTGCTAAACCCTCCGATTTCTGCAACGCGTACAACCACTGCAGGAGCCCAATGATGGATATCGCGGGGTTGGGGATACAGTGGGCTATTGAAGAAGCTCTGCCGGCCATATAGACCCTACACACACCCTACACACACCTTTCTTCCCACCTCAGCCACGCTCAGGTGAGAACCATCACCTATAGATAAGCCACCCCAGGAGCCCCTGTGCCATACCATATGGGTCCCTGGGTGCCCAGCAAGCAGCATCCATGCTGTGGAGATGCCACCAGCAGGTCCAGCCTCCTCCTCCTGCTCCTGGCATGGGAAACGGGTGAGAAAAGGTGGTTTTCACCCCATGCCCTCCGCGGCGGGGTTTCAGGCTGTACCTGCCTGTGCCTATTGTCTGCCGCCTGCCGCACACGGGAGCTTTTAATAGCTCCGTTATGGCAGCGAAGACGGCGCGAGGCACCTCGGCAAAGCTGAATTGGAAATGCTTTTTAATGAGGATGATTCACGGTGGCTCCCAGCCCCGGTATCAGCCGCGGCACTGCCGACGGGGCGCTGCCTTGTGCTGACATCTCAGCCCGAGGGAGCTCGGAAGAAAAGCTTACGGCTACCAGCAACTCCCGGCTTCTCGCAGCGTGGAGGAGAGACCGAGGTTTGGACCTGAGGCTCTTCTCTGCTCATCTGAATCTCCGAAGCAAAGAGGTAAATAGGTTGTTTGAGCTCCAAAGTTTGCAGGAATGCCCCAAAACATGATGCGAACAATACTGCAACCACCTCCCCCATCAGCCCGACTCAAGGAGAGGGATAAAGCCACAGAGCAGGGATAGAAGGAGGTCCTGGACCTGTATTTTGGAGGCTGTTTCACCATTTAAAAGTACCTGAACTGCAAATCAGGGTCAGGGAAAAGCCAGGAGGCTCAACACGGTGCCCACATTTGGGTCTGGTTTAGCCCATCATTCATTAGTCCATTAAACAGGTGACTTCGAGACTATTCCCCAAGGTGATGCACAAAATTTTGGGGAAAAAGGACTAAAGCCAAAGTCCCCTCATCCCTGTCACCAAAGCTCTGCAACGCCCTCGGGGAACGGTGCCTCAGTTTCCCCATCAGTAAAATGGGCTGAAGGTATCAACCTTCCTTCATGGAGTGCCCTGAAATCCAGGGAAGACGTGATTAGGGTGGTGATTATCATTCTTTACACCCCCCTAACGGCATTTTAGAGCCCATCATGGTTGTGGCTGGATCTTGACATTTGTTAGAAAGAGATAAAAGCTTTTTTTCACCGGTTGGTCTGAAGGCTTTCAGGCTCTCTTTGATGTGCTGTGGCTAATAGCCCCTTCATTTGATTAATTTTCACTTCTGCCGTCGGTCTTTAAGAGCTGCCACGCAGACTTTGTGAATGGATTGGAAGAGACGGAGCAGCGATCCCCCCCGAAAGCTGCTCCAGTTCTCATTAATACAAATCCCCGCAGGGCGAACTCCCAGCCCCGCGCTCGTGTGCGAGGAAAGCCGAAAATAGCAACGTTTATAATAATAATAAATAACGGGGCGGGTGCTAGAAACGATGAAGTGCCTCCGACGGATTGTGTGTGTGTGTGTGTGTGTGTGCGTGTGTGTATGTGTGCGGGAAGGTCCCAAAACGCAAGTGACAGCAATAACGGAGGCTTTTGTCAGAGTGTGAGTGTTCGGAATAATTGAATTGCTGCCTTGTTACATACGGACCGATTTAGACCCTCATTATGCATTTGGCAAGTACTTAGCATAACGAATCAATTTAAAACGGCACATGAGACTCAAGTAATTCATAATGAAACTCCAAATCAAGATTACAAGGCAAGACTAAGCCTCCCCGGCCCAAATGAACGGGATGGAGAGGCGGCCGGTGATGAAGATGAGCTGGGGGTGGGGAACAGGCTGGAGGAAGCCTCGAAGGCTCTGCCACCGCCTCCCGCGTGGCCTCGGGTCAGGCTTTTAAGTCTCCTGCGGCTCTGGACCCTCGTACCAAAAACTGCACATGTGGTATTTCCGTTTCAGAGAGTACAATTCATCTCCGGCTCCTCTCGCAAAGGAGAGAGGCGAGGTCTGGTCGCGGTTGGGTGTCCCTGGCTGTAGCACTGCTTTTCCTCTCTTGCTATTCAAGAAACAGCCCCAAATTCAACTAGTTTCTCCTCCTGAACTTACCCCATAAAAGCCCCATTGCCACCAGGGCATACGAGCATGCTGCAGCTCTGTCGTCCCTCTCTGCTGAGCCACAATACTTCCCTGCCTCCCAAACAGAGAATCACAGAATGGTTTGGGTTGGAAGGGACCTTGAAGACCATCCAGTGCCACCCCCTGCCCTGGGCAGGGACACCTCCCACCAGCCCAGGTTGCTCCAAGCCCCGTCCAACCTGGCCTTGAACACCTCCAGGGATGGGGCAGCCACAGCTTCTCGGGGCAACCTGCGCCAGGGGCTCAC
>VUYV01000194.1:1293716-1358345 GCA_008711295.1 Anarhynchus alexandrinus | reverse complement strand
GGGCCTCCAGGGCCTCCGTTCCAACAGGTCCATGTCTTTCCTACATTGGGGGCTCCAGAGCTGGAGGCAGCACTCCAGGTGGGGTCTCAAATCTGGTGGGGCAGAACCAGTTGAAGGCTACAGGGAGGACAAGCAGCTGAACGTGGCTGAAGCAAGCTGGGCAAAGCAGGGTTAGAGCATCCGTTCATCTGTTTCAGCTGTGTAACGTATGGATTGCTCCAAGTTAACCTTGAAAATTTGGGTTGATGCTGAACTACCCTTAAAACAGTGAGTTGGGGGAAGAGTCATCAGATGAGTCGCGTGGGCGAGACGGGGTACCCACAACAGGATCGAGGTGGAAACGAAACACGTAAATCCAGAAAGGCTTCACGAACACCCCTACACAGGCGTACGCAACGAACCCAGCACACGGCGGCAAGACTTAAGAGGAGGACGGATGCGGCTGCTGTCCCGGGGGCACGGAGCGGGGCAGAGCCCGGCATCAGATGCACTCAGGTCCGGCTTCACGCACCCGAGGCGGCAGAGAAACGTAACAGCACGTTCTCATAGCAGCTGTCTGCTAAGGCTTTACCTCTTGTGCATTTTAGGAATTATCCAGCTGGGATCAAAAATGCTTCCCACCCCTTCATATTTAAATATAGGTTTTCAGGCTAACACACACACACACCCAAAAAAAAAGAAAAAGACGGAGACAAGGCTTTGCTCAACTAGAGCTGAATAATTAGGGATGACTAATACGACGTACTGTGGGAAAACGCAGCAGAGGCTCTTGCCAGGATGCAGACCCTGACTGATAAAGCCTCCTCCATCCCCAGGACGGGTCATCTGGGGTTTCTGGGATACCGCTGCTTCAAGTTTACAGCCTCTCTCTCTTCTGAGCCTCCAAACAGGCTGCTCGGCTCCAGCACCACGGGTAAAAGATGAGTCGAAGGGGAGTTCGCCGGGCTGGGACCACCCATCTCCTCCTGTTCCTATGAAGAGGTCCCACATACGCACCAGAGCCGAGCGGGTGCCCTGCAGGACGCAGGCAGGGCTGGAAACTCAAACTTGGCTGCAGCACTTGGGTTACCCAGGGAAAAGAAAAAAAGCCCATCTGAGTAAATTTACACCCAAGCGACAGCCTGGGAGTCTCCAGCGCGGGGACAGTAGGAGGAAGATGCTCCTGCAGAACCCCTTTGCTCTGGGCAGTCCCCAGTCAACCCCTACTCTCCCCTTCGAAAGATTACGAGGGGAATTTTTCATAGGTAATTCCAAATCTCTGCTCCTTGCGCTCAGCCCGACATCTCGTCCCTGCTCCTGTCTTAGCAGCGGAGGTCACCTCAAAGGTATTTCCCAACCGTGCTGCTCCATGCGGTAATTCCCAGTTACACAGGGCTGCTGCGACAGGGTGACAAAAGCAAGGGATTAGGCTCCTGAAAGGCATTAATGTCTGTATTATAATTTAAATGTCGCTACGAAAAATATTTGGGATCCTCTGCTATTCCCAGCGCTGCTGAAGTTGCTACCCAGTGCTACACGTAGAGACATTCGGTACGTGCAGCAGCAGCTCCAACGCTTTTTTTGAAGATCTCAGGAGAAAAACGGCGGTCTGCGTGTGCACGCACATTTAATGAAAGAGATTTAAAAGAACAGTGTCATACGCAGTATCACGGCGGAATAATTTGGGCTGAAAGGCACCTCTGGAGGGATGCTGTGCAGGTGCACAGGAACTCTTACGGCAGCCAGGCATTGTCCAAAAAACATTCTGTTCAACATCTTTGTCGGTGACATGGACAGTGGGCTCGAATGCACCCTCAGCAAGTTTGCCGATGACACCAAGCTGTGTGGCAAGGTAGACACACTGGAGGGGAGGGATGCCATCCAGAGAGACCTGGACAGGCTGGAGAGGTGGGCCCGTGCCAACCTCATGAAGTTCAACAAAGCCAAGTGCAAGGTCCTACAGCTGGGTCAGGGCAATCCCAAGCACAACTCCAGGCTGGGCAGGGAATGGCTGGAGAGCAGCCCTGAGGAGAAGGACCTGGGTGTGCTGATTGATGAGAAGCTCAACATGAGCCAGCAATGTGCGATCGCAGCCCAGAAGGCCAACCGCATCCTGGGCTGCATCAGCAGAAGTGTGGCCACCAGGGCGAGGGGGGGATTCTGCCCCTCTGCTCCACTCTCGTGAGACCCCACCTGGAGTACTGCATCCAGCTCTGGAGTCTCCAACATAAGAAGGACATGGACCTGCTGCAGTGGGGCCAGAGGAGGCCACGAGGATGATCCGAGGGCTGGAGCACCTCTCCTATGAGGAGAGGCTGAAAGAGTTGGGGCTGTTCAGCCTGGAGAAGAGAAGGCTCCGGGGGAATCTTATTGTGGCCTTCCAGTCCCTAAAGGGGCTACAGGAGAGCTGGGGAAGGACTTTTTACATGGGCATGTAGTGATAGGACGAGGGGGAATGGCTTCAAACTGGAAGAGGGCAGGTTTAGATTGAACATTAGGAAGAAATTTTTCCCTGTGAGGGCGGTGAGCCCCTGGCGCAGGTTTCCCCGAGAAGCTGTGGCTGCCCCATCCCTGGAGGTGTTCAAGGCCAGGTTGGACAGGGCTTGGAGCAACCTGGGCTGGTGGGAGGTGTCCCTGCCCAGTGCCATCCCCTGCCCTGGGCAGGGACACCTGATCAAGAGTCCCTCCCCAACTCTCCTGGAGCCCCTTTAGGGACTGGAAGGGGCTCTAAGGTCTCCCTGGAGCCTTCTCTTCTCCAGGCTGAACCCCCCCAACTCCCTCAGCCTGTCCTCCCAGCAGAGGGGCTCCAGCCAGATTAGAGAGTTTGGATAGAAAATGGTGAACTTGGCTACCTAAGCCAGCGAGGGAGCGTGTGTGTGCATGCACACGCGTGTTCACAGAGGATAACTGGGACATGGGGAAGGGCGGATGGTGCATTTTATTAGAAATTAATGTGCTCCAGTGATGGTTTTTCATTAGTATTTCACAAGGTGCATCCAGGAGGGACTGCTTTCCCCAGGAGCCGAGGAGCCGGCTCCTCCACGGACGTGCCCAGTCGGTTTCAGGGTCATGACATTGACGCTGGTTGAAAATCAAGGCTGGACAGTGCATCTTCTGTGGTTCCAGGGAGTCGCCGTCCATCACCCAGAATGAGAGCAGGTTTATAGGTTGTCACGTAACCTCCTCCTGCCATTTTGTGGCTATGTAGGACACACAGCCTCCAGGGAGGCTCCAACGCTGATATAGCATTCTTGATTTACCGAGGTTTTGGGCTGCAACATGTTGGTTGGCAGATGGGTTATCTGGGCCAAATCCTGCACTCAGGGATACCCAACACATCTCTCGATGACTTCATTAAGCCGCCTGATCTTGCCGAACGACGCAGGCGGCGTGACCCTGGGGTCTGTGTGCAGCTACTGGAACAGCCTCCCATGTGTCCCACGTGTCCCCAGCAAGCTGTCCCAGCAGACGGCCACAGGGCACGGCACGGGGACGGCGGGGCAGGAGGGGACACAGCCACCCACGGCAGGGATGTCCCTCTCGGCGTGCCAAGGAGCCTGTGCCCACTCCAGGCACCGGGAAGGGCAGAAGGAGAAGGACGGATGGTGGGGGTGTTCATCAGCTCCCCAGTGGGAGAGCTGATCAAATCCCCAGTTTGGGATTTTTTTAAGTTAAAGGATGGGCTGGGCGAGACAGATTTCGACTCCCGCTTGTCGTACTGAGCATTTACCCTGAATCCTCCCCAGATCCCAGACCTTGAGGGAAGCCAGGTCGCAGCTGCATGCGTTCAGCCTGTAAGTGCAAATGATTATAAACCCTTTTCTAAGGAGAACCTACCCTTCCATCCCCCCCACCACCCGCACAAATCGATCGCCTCTCCCTTCCTGGGGAAAGGAGCTGACCTTATTTCCAGCTCTCCCTCCTCCAGAGCAACGAGGGACGGGGACACAGGTCAGAGGTCCAACTGTGGCACGCAGCCTACGAGCCGGTGCCTTGGGCTTCTGTACAGCATCCTGCAAGAGTCGTACTAAACTACAAAGGGTGAAATTTTTGGCACCCATCGCCTCCTGCAATGAGCTCTTCTAAAAAGCTGACTTGCTACGAAAGCACCCAAAAAGAGCTTCACGCTAGTTAAAATTCTTTTCCCTGGTAAACGACTGCTTCGAAATACCGATAAACCAAAAAGTTTAGCCGTTTCTTGGGAAACATCCTCCAAACTGTGTCCCCAAAGCACAGACTAAATCCATTCTGGTTTGACAAAGAGTTTAAGAAAACGATCTGCGCTTCCCCACATCTGGTTCGACGTTAGTGCAAACCACAGACCGAAGGGCCAGCAGGAAGGCTTTGCACCGTATCTTTCTCCCTGATTGAAATAAACCAACTTCTTGGCCGGTAATTCCCACGTCAAGCCCGGTTTGCAGCGGGGCTGGAGGAGATCTTGAACGTTACACCTCATCTCAGTGCAAAATTTCCACTACTTTTTTTCCATTCCGTCTTTATTCCGCGGCTGAGTTTATTTAGCTACATCCCACAGACACTGCCAGAAAGAGCCCCTCAGCTGCTGCGGCAGATAGTCTTTGAACTGCAAATCTCAGGGCCTCAGCTCAAAACATGATGGAAAAGGAGCCACCGGTTAAAAGGAGAGAAGGAGCATCTCCCTGACAAGTATTTTAGCACTTGAGCCTACCGGGTACAGACACACGGCTTAGCCCAGCTTCGTACGAATTCTTTTTGAGATGCAGAATTTGAATGGAAAATGAAATTTTGCTTGGGAAGAAAACTTTATCTCCGGGAGTGAATTGAAGCAGAGACCGCACCACAGCCCTCAGCACCGTCCTGGGGCAAACGCAGAGATCCATCTCGGCCACCTGAGGTCGAGGAGTTTGTTTCTTATCCTATTTTAACACCAGCTAGGTCCAGGTGGCAGAAAGACAGAACAAACGCAGTCGGTCAAAGCTGTTCATTTAATTTCTATTTGTCTCCTTCAATTTCATTCGATGCTGAACCTATTCCTTTCGATACATCCCGCGAAGATGCTGCACCGCTCTTCTTGGGAAACGCTTCTCTGCATTAGCCAAGCAGAGCGAGCTCAGCAGTGACCAAATCCTTTCTGCTTCTTGCATTAATCCCCACTCTCTCCGTTTTACCTAATAATCTCAGTGTTGCTCTATTTATACCGTTCTGCCGACCTCCAGCTCTCCGGGCTCTCCCGCACTCCCCGTCTAGGAAAGCCAGGGATTAGGCTTGTGAATTTTTCAGCCGTGCAGGCATATACCCAGGTGATGTGTTAAAAATCCTGGCTTCGCATTCACCATCATCTCATCTGTTCCCTTTTTTTCATTATTTTTTTCCCTGTTTTCTGAGACAGCGACGAATTGTGTGAGCTGTGGGGTTTGGGCAGCTCCCAGCCCCGTCTGCAAAAGGTGGGCACGCAGGAGCGATGCTGGGGACAAAAGCTGAGGATCCCCTGGGTGGCCTTTTCGCCTCTCATCCCAGACCGACCCAACCATATATGTATGCGGAGAAAATAAGAGGAAAAAAGACTATTTTTAGCCATCGCTGGGTGGATGGGAAGGGTCACTTCTCAGGCTCGAAGAGAGACCTTTGCGGGTCCAGGGACTGGAGCTCAGCCGAGCGTAACGAGTTCATCCCGAAAACCTGCTGCCCTTGGTTATTAGCTGTGCTTTAATACAGATGCTGCAGGACTCGGCTCTCTGCCTCGCCAGTCGGCAGGTCTGTCCTCAGGGAGGCTGTGAGGACGCACGGACACCCAGCCCGGTCCCCTTTAGACACCTCCCTACACACCCGCACGATCCCCGTCTCCTTCTCCGAGGCATCACACAGAGCCCCAACGCCTCCCGACTTCTGCTCGTGCGCCTGGGGGCTGTGTGTGTGACAGGCACGGAGATGTTTTCCAGAAAGCAGAAAACCTCACAGATTTCCCCGAGTCTTCCCCCAGACGCCTTCGGCTCCCAACCAGACTCTCTCACAGAGCCGCACGCATTAAAATCAGATGCAAATCTCCCCGCTGCAGAAACACCCGACTGATACGAGCCTTTGTTCCTTCCCAGGCGTAATTGCAATTTGAGGAATGCTCTCCTCTAAGAGAAATGTCTATTTAACCTCCGCATTATCTAGAGGTGGTTAAACTCCATATGTCCATCTGCAGCAGCTGATAGGGAAACACTGAAGGAAGCCGATACCATCTTTCATTTCTCGTCGGTAACCCCACGGCTAGCCTGCTGCCAGCCGCCTTATTTTCCATTGTAGAAGGCACCAGCTGCATCCTTCCGGGTCCTAACAGCCCACTTTTATATCTATTCAAAGCCTGTCATTTCTACCGACATCATTAACGACGAGATTTGGGACAAAATGTTTTGCACCTTGGTTTTTTGTTCGTTTTACAGTCACAGCTGGGAGAAGGAGGTTTGTTTTTCGCTTTGCAGAGGAAGCCGCTAGGAGAATGACAAGCCTTTGTTCTTCCTAGGGCGCTCAGCGAATTGGCACTTCCAGAATTCCAGTCCTTAGGAGGCCATTCAGACCCAAGGCTGTTAAGAAAATTGATTATAAATTCCATTAAGCAAGTCGAGGCGAACCGAAGCTGGCAGCACTGACTGCCAGCCCTGCTCGCCTCGAACCGATGCTCCCAAAAGCCGGAGAAATCCAGACAGCGGCTCTCAGAAAAACCCTTTCTGCAAAGTTCAGCCACGCAGCTGAATAGTCCCGACTCAGAAATCCAGGGCCGAGCCTTGGATTTGGCCCCTGCATCTGTGATATGGCCGTGACAGTCGCGCAGTATGAGGCAGTCCGGCTGTGGCAGACTCCAACCCAAACCCACTTATCCCCTCCCAGATTAACAAAACATCTTGCAAAGTCTCTAGCAAGAGCTGGAAAACGAAGGGCAGCCAACAAGCAAACCCACCAGCCACGTCCTCGGTAGGGAGTCTGGCACTGGGATGACGATGGGGCACTGAATGGCACAAGGGGACTGCAGCGGATGCCCCAAGCTCCTGCCATGGACCCCACACCAAGGAGAGGTTGTCCCTCCTTGCCAGAGGTCCTGGCTGCCCACGAGATGTGCCCGTAACTCCTGGAGAGCTTTCCTGGAGAGCTTGGAAAGCACCGCATCACCACCAGCATCCAACATGGATCCCTAGCACGGCAAGGAGACATCTCTGGGCCTTTCATCAGTCCTGTGTGCAGTGGGAAAATCTCTTCTTCTGTGGGCTGATGCTGGTAACCCCCACCACAGTAAGAGCAGAGTGTATCCACCCTTATCCAATACCCAAAAAGCCCTCCACCAGGGTCTGATGCCCACTGTGTCGGGTCTTGCCTACACACCTACTGAAAGACCACTTTCGTTCCAAAAAGCTACAGTTGAAACTGCTGATCCTGCTTCAGAAACAGGAAACTGAGGCACAAGGTTTCCTCCAGCAGCCTCATCTCAGGAACTACGAGCAGATCTCTCACATCTGACCTCAACGTCCCTGCCACTAAACCACAGGCACCTCTCAGCCCAGCAAGACACACACTTAGACTTGCCAGGGGGAAGGGGGGGGGGGGGGCAAACAGCAGCTCATTTTGGTTGCTTTTGCATAAGGATGGCTGAATTCTCTCCATTTCTGTCGCTCCTGCTGCAGCAGGATCTATTCCCAACCCAAGCGCCAGGCCAACATCATCTCACCAGGTGAGATGCGATGGGGGATGTGTGACGCAGCAGCACGCCTCTATTTTAAGGTGCTGCTGTGCGACTGCTGGAGAGGTGTTTTTCTTTTTCCAAACCTTCAGCGGTGTGAAAGTAGCGTCAGGGAGAAGGTGGAGACGGCCGCTCCAGTGCAGTCACGCGTTTAGCTGCGCAATGGGAACAACATTTACATTTGCAACCTGAGTCATCACAGACACATGGAGAAAGAAGCCTTCCCATTCCATCCCATCCCATCCTAAACCATACCCATACCCATCCCAACCCATACCCATACCCATCCCATCCTATCCCATCCCAACTCATACCCATCTCATCCCGGCCAGCCCAGGGCGTGGAAGAGAGCTTGGGATGGGAGAGCTGATTATTTCTCATGGGTGAGAGAATCAAGTGTCCAGTAACATGCAAAACTCCATCAGCCCCTTGGTGTCACCAGTGCCCAACGACAGCATCTTCAGCCCTTGGTGACAATGGTGCCTGACGACATCTTCATCCCTTGATGTCACCGGTGCTTGACAACAGCATCTTCAACCCTTGGTGTCACCAGTGCATGACGACAGCATCTTCAACCCCTTGGTGTCACCAGTGCCTGACAACAGCACCTTCAACCTTTAGTGTCACCGGTACCTGATGACACCATCTTCAACCACTTCCACGCAGCCACCTGGAGACCACCACCCAAAACTACTCGTTAGGCAAGAGTACGTCTCAGCGCGCAGCTCAGAGCTGACTGCTCCCATCCCTACTCCAGAGGCTCCGTTTTTCTTTCTACCCACTCCGCCAACTTACACACCCGGGAGCGCAGCTGAACTCGGGGAGGGGAAAGGTATGTGCCCCACCAGCCCCGCCATGAGAAGACACATTGTGCTCAGCTCCCTTCCTGGCTGGGAGTTATTTGTCTTTTGGCATTCGGGAGAGTTATTAATACAGAAGCAAAACTAAGCAGACAATAAACGCACAGTGTTAGAGCAGCAGCACATGTTGTTTCAGGAAACTTAAAAATCCCATCAACAGGGACTCCAGCCCAGCGGTGGCTAACCCCGTTCTGTTAAGCGGGGTTATATTTATTTTTAATAATAATTCGTCTATTAAATCTGCAGCGATTGGAGGGTGCAGAGGCAGGAAAGTAAAAAAAAGGGGATATTGAACCTGGAAGCCCAGGCAGGGACCGCCACTGTTTTCCTTATCCTCATCAAAATAATCCTAAAAACAAGAAAAGGCTTGTCTGCCCAGCAGAGAGGGAGGGGGGGGGTCCACAAAGCCTTTGGCAGACCCGGTACAGCAAAGGAGAAAGCCCTATACACTGACCTGCCTCTAATAACTGAGTAAAACCACATTTATGGGATTAGCTCAGCTAATCCCTGGTAAATGCAGTTTTGTTGCACCGTGTTTGGATTCAGAAAACAACCGAGCATAAAAACCAGGACAAAAAAAGCAGAGGTATATCTATTCGGATCCCAACAGGGAGAGGCTGGGAGGGCAGGCGGTGGGAAACACTAAAATCCAGCGAGCAACTAAAAATTGAGCCTAGAGGAGAACTGATGGCAGATGAAGGCAGCTGAGGGAAGGTTTCAGGGCTGCTGCCTTTACACCTGGCTGTGCATTTAGTGCTCAACTCTGCGACAGCCTCCCAGAGCAAGAGAAATGGGGCTGAAGGCATCGTTTTATCTCAGATTGGGCCCAAAGCCCCCCAGAAATACGTTCAGAGGGGGCTGTCACACACAAGAAGATGCTTCCCCACCTCTTCACAACAACCTTCGATGGGGAAACCCAGCAATGCTCAGTACCCCGGTGCAGCGCTGCTGCTAGCGGGAACGGATTTCATAACTCGGCTGACGGACCAGACGCCCCGGGGATGTCTCCAGTCCCCCCTCTACGTGCTCCAACACCTCCTGCTCCCTGCCGTGCCCCAACCTGCACGTCCCCCTGCGAAGGAAACCCGCAGCAAGGGATGCTCCTTCCCCATCTCGACACCGAGGATCTCAGAATGGAAAGAGCGTGACGCCATCCAGCGCGTCTGCAGCCACATGAAGAATGCAAATCCCTTCTGCAGGCAGGGCTGGACGTGTTCCAAACCCCACGAGACCTCACCCCAGACACTGCTTTCCTTTCAGGCCTGCAGCAACTGATTCTCTTGCTTTAATGCGACTTGACATGATTTTTAATTTTTTTTTTTTTTCCAGGTACGCTGTCTGTCTTTTCCTCTCTCTTTCTGGTTTCTTGATCGCTGCAAAGCTGTCAGCCTCATCCCGCTCTGTGGCAGATGTTTGGGGAGGGCAGAGCTCTGCGATACCAGGGGGTACGGGGGAATTTTCAGAGGAGGGAGAGCTCGAGATGTTCATTTCTTCCCTTTAATTGCAAGAGGGGGGTCATCCCTCCCTTCTTTCCCATAGGGCCAGCTCTTCCTGGGGACTATGTATTTCCATAGCATCTTGCACAAGGACATCACGAATCACAGCTAGATCCCCCCAAAAAATCCAGACCCTGCAGATTTTAATGCAAAATGGGGCGCTGAATAGCTGGAGAGACCCTGCGATGCTCCGCTGTTGCGACTGCGGAGATGCAGGGTTACACACACCAACCCAAGACTCGTGACCGGTACGGCTTGAGATTCACTTTGAAGACAAACACCTCTCCCCGCTCCCATCCCCTTCGCCACGTCCCTTCTCGGCAGCAACAGCCCGGCGAGCTCAGACTCGGCGTGCCAGATGGAGGACCTTCAGGCGAGCAAGCATAGTTGGATTTAATGTGCTGAACAATCCCGCAGAGATCCTGGGCCCGGATCCCACATCTGCTCTGGTAGCCCGCCGGCACCCACAGCCAGCCTCCGCGGGGTTCCCTGCGTGTAGGGAATCCCGGCACGACACCGATACCCAGGGTGACGAGAGAAAACGAGGTTCGGGCGGGGAAATCAAGCTATTCCCATAAAAGCACCTTGGGGACGTACTATGGTAACCTTAGAGCTGACTTAAGCAGCACGTGGGGCCACCAGCCAACGTCAAGGCCATAAACCAGGGCTGGGCTGCTGCTCCGCTCTGGCAGAGGCTGCGTATCAGTGCTGCGACGCAGGTGACGCAGTGGGGCTCGGATAAGGCTGAAATAGCCCCGTGCTCTGCACTCCTGCTTTATGCAGACCCCCCCCAAACCATACCTGCAGCGCCAGCGGCCAGCGAGCGCCCCAGCCGCCGCCGCTGCCTGCGTTTTCAGGCTCCACGCACGTGTTTTCTAGTCCACTGCAGGCAGCAGGGCAGAAAAGTCCCAGGAACTCCAGGTCTGGCGTCCTCCCAGCGCGCCGGGAGACCCGTCGCGAAGGGAGGGCGATGGAGTTGTTGTGGATGCCGAGTGTGGCAGGATCCTTGATGCATGCTACAGCGTGCTATCTTTAGAAGGAACACATGCTATGCTCGATTCCTTCTGCTCTATTTCCTACATGAAACCCTTCCCGGTGCACGCTCGCAGGGGCGCGGAGGGAGGAGGGGGTTCTCCGTGTCCCACAGCTCGTGCGAACAAGACCAGTCAATGAGCACCAAGCAGGTCGGTGTTTAAGCTACGAGACCGTAATGCATCTCCTCCTGCTGGGGACTCTGCCGTCACTTTATCAACAGCCACAGGAGCATGTCACTCCAGTGGGGCATGGAACGGAGCCCCCTTCTGCACAGCCACCCTCGCCACCCATGGCCAGCTCTGGGGGCAGCAGGCTGGGGTAAGCCCTGGTGCAAAGAGGATATAGGATCCATCCTCAAACTCATAGTCCAGCATCCAGACTCCCCCAAGTCTAGGAGCTGGTGACTTCCATCCTTTTATATACTCATAAATGTCAACTTTTCAGTAACAGCTATACAAGCGTGCCCTATGGAAGTCTATAGGGGCAGTTCTTCCTGCATGGAAGAACTACCCAGGAAATCATATCATCTGCATGGAGTGCGTGCTGTTAAGTGAGGTCCTTCCAGTAAGTTTCTCCATCCTTGGTAGAGATGAACTTCAACACCCTTGGGTTGGAGTCCAACCTCTGCTTCCTGGTGGAGTGTTTTCACTGTTAGACTCTGCTATAAATGGGACAAAATTGTCTTGCTTGCCTTGCAGAGTCTGCAGGGAAAGCACTGATGGGTTTTGTGGTATTTGGGTGTGATCTCAGCCTTCTACCTCATGGTCCTCCTGAGGCTTAGTCATACAGTGCCCCAGTCTGCAAACCCCAAAGAGGTCAATGCAACAGAGAAGCTCTCAGCACAGACCAGCCAAGACGGCTTCACCATCTCCCCTAGATTTCAGGGGCTTCCCCTGCTTTATGGCAATCTGTCCCCAAAACCCATGTCAGGAGTAAATGGCAAGCATTTGCACCACCTGGGAAGGGAGACAGGAGAAAGAAATTCCCCTCTGGGGGACAAATTAAACCCTAGCGCAGCTCCAAAGGAGAAACAGGAGTGAAGAGACACCCCCGCCATCCCTGCCTTCTCAGTCTGCCCCCACCTCTGGGGGTTACAATCTAGCCAAACCACGTGAAGTAGAACGAAAAACGTTTGGCAAGGAGTCAGAGGTTGCTCTTCTGGGCTGCCAAACCTCATCAGAGCTGCCTGCGGGCAAAGCGGGGCTCTGCCACCTCCGTGCAGCGTTGCACACAGCCACCCACCAGCCCCACGGCGGCTCCGGGGCAAGAGAAAAACAGGCTGCCAGTCGAGGTGAGCAGAAACTGCCCAATACACTTGGCTCCCGATAGACCCAAGGCGGGATTTTTAACAGCAAGACCATTCTCTCTATTTAAAAACCCCTAAATAGAGAGATGGGTCATTTATCGTCTTCACTGAATTTAAGCACAATCGATACCGCGCTGCTGCGTGATTTATCAGAGGGGAGACAAGGCTGTCACCCGTAATAACCTTGCCCGTTGTGCGCTGACAGTCACCCAAGGCGGGAGCGAGCGCGCAGCCCCCGCTCAGGCAGGGCTGGCGCACTGGCGAGACAGCTCCGATGACTTCTGGGCCATTGCATCAGCAGAAGGGATGCAATCACGGGAGCTTATTGCGGTGAGAGAGCTGCTCGGCGGAGTTTAAATTCCTCTTTTGCAAGATGTTGCTCATTGCGAGGTGCCAGCTCCTGTTGACTTTGTAGGGGTTAAGACAGAGGGAATGTGGGAATCTTGCACATGAATCCAAACTGCCCCAGTCCGGGGAGGGAGCAGCATCCATCCTCGGTCCCAGCAAAGAAGGAATTTGCCTCCTCTGCTCCCCAAAGTTGTGCACGTAGGAGGAGTTCAAGGGGCTTAGTGGTTCTCCTGCTCTCTGGGCATCCCGAGGACAAGTCCAATACACCCCATTTCCCACTGAACCCAAGAGGGATGGGGAAAAGCACAAGGCTCCTTGCAGATATTTATTTCTCCTTTCTAAGAGGAACAAGAACAAAAAAGCCCCCGCTGTTTCCTGCAGCAAGCAGCCCAGCAGACCCGCTGGCCAGGCAAGTAATTAACACATTGTCAAGGAAGCAGGAGAACAGCCCTAATGACTGCAACTGCAGAGCAGCCTCCAGCTTCTCCCCTTTTGTTTTGGAGGCAAAGGAAAACAGAGGAAGGAGTCGCGCTCGCCCTGTTGGCCAAAGGTCCAATTCGACTTGATCCCGTCAGCACAAAGCAGCCCGATGCACCCTGATGGCCAAGCTGAAAGGGATGTAAGGTGGCCATGGTCAGGCAGCCAGGGGCTACGGCACGAAAAGGAGCTCTCCTCTGCCTCTGCTCTGCCAGGGGACCTTAGAAAAGGCCACTTCGCCATCCCAAAATGTTCAGCGCTGCCTCCAGCCAAGCGGGGTTGCCCTGACATTTCTTGCGGCTTCCTCCGCCCACCACCAGAACTCCAAAGGGATAAAAACAAAGTCTGGAGGTAGGATGAGAGGAATCATTTCTTGAGGCATTCCTACTGAAAATTATTTCCGGAGTTCTGGTTTCAAATCTCTTCTGGCACTGAGGAAAGCAGACAGCAGACCTGTTCTCCTGGGGGACACCCAGCGCTGTCTGAACCTCTTGCAGAAGGCATCTCGCCCCGCTCTGTTGCTGGCTTTAATGCCACGATCCTGCTCCATCGGATAAAGGAACCCAGGCTGGGAACGGGGTTTCAAACTGGGATTTTCAATCTCTGCAGGCATAAAGAGATTTCGGACAGCCTCGTGGGGCCTGAGCACTGTTCGCAGACAACACAAGGAGCAAGGGCAGGGCAGGGCTCCCACCAGAGCGGGTGCTCTGACCCTCTCCACATTGGCAATAATAAAAGCAAAAAGAATTACGGAGCCACAGAGGGACAAGTCAAGGCCCTGAGACAGGGGAGGTCACAACGCAGGGCTGGTTTTTTACACGGCACAGCAGTGAGTTTGGCTCCTCCTGCCCAGGAACACACTTGAACTTGGCTGAAACAAGGAGGAAAAATTAAACAGGGGGGAGGAGGCGGTGTGCTTGATGAAATATTCATACGGAAAAGCATTACTCTCCTTCATAAATAACAGAAATGTGTTCCTCCTCAATTAATATGCATCACTACTAACTTCCCTAACGAAGCCAAGCTCTATCCCAGGAACTGAACACTAATGCTTTCTGTCAGGGACATGCAGCAGCACTCTGAGATTATTTTTTGGTCCCTTTGTTTTTTCCCCCCGATTCTCCTCCCAAGGTTCTCAGCTTGTGTCTGTCCCGAACAGCACAACCTAAGGCCTCGTAGCCACAATATGTAAGAAAGAAAGACAGAAGCTGTCACGCTGCACCAGGCGGTGCCACCCGTCCCTGGTGGGTTGCGGTTTTTTTCTTCGCTAGAAGTATAAGCGATCCCTCTTGCTGGCCTATATTTGGACTAGGTTATTTAAAGACGTGAAAAGAGGAAGACACGGAAATCCCCCTGCAGGAAGAGGCTGACATCAGATAAGATGAAGGTTGGGGGCAGGGGGGCATTATGTGCCCTGTATTTCTATGTTGCAGCCCCCGAGGTGGATGATGATGCTGAGGTCTGTACCCAGACCCAGCGTAAATCACCTCAAGGCAGAGCTGAGCTCCACCCTGCACCACTCCAGACCCTCTCAGAGGGGTTTTGGGATGTTCCTGGGGCAGTTGCGGGCCCGTACCCGAATGCAGATGGATTATGATTGAGCTGAGACGCTGCTTCATGCCTCACTACAGGTCCTTCACAAAGGACCTTGACCAGTTGCTTGCTTGAATCCTTGCCCTGCATCTTCCACTTTAGCTACACTCTCTCTCCCAGAGTCCTTTCGGATTGCCCGGATCTGTCCTTTCACAAAAGGCCAGTCCGCTGTAGTTGCTGCCTGCGGCAGCTCTCTGTCCCCACCACGTACGGCAGCCAGGTGACACCACCGTCTCTCGCCTCCCCAGCCGCCGCGTGTCACCGCCTGACTTCAATCACTGTCACTTGCAGCTTGTGCGAACGGGGCAGGCTGTGAACCGTGGCAGCAGGATGCAGACACGTGCGAGCGCTAAGCTATCCCTCCTGCAGGGACAGTCACCTCCAGGCAGCCGGAAAGGTAGCTCCTTCCAGAGCACCAGCAAGGCTCAGCAGAACTGGGCTGTCAAAGTCTTTCAGCCCTGGAGATCACAGCTGCTCCACACGGGTTCACTGACGTCTCCTCAAACCACCCCGAAGCCTCCGTGAGGGGGTTTCATTGGGAAAACTGCAGCTTCTGTCCTGCTGGTCACAAATCCCCATTGCTTTGACCACAGCGAGTTGACTTTGACAGACAAGCCGGTAAGCCGTGCCCAACAGCACGTCACCATGGGTCACTGCTCTCCACTTCCATAGCTGCTCTGTCCTCCCTCTCCAGAACCCCCAAAACCAGTCAAGAGATGTGATTTTAATCCTGGCCCCGCTCTATGTCCAACTGCAGGCAGGAGGCATAGCACCAAACGCCAGCAATAGTAGTCCATCCTAAGGGGAAATTTGGGGTCTTTGTAGTCAAAGAGCAGATGATGAACACCGTGCGGGCTCAAGCCCATGAGCAACTTTGAAACTGTCGCGCTGGTACCATCCTCCTCCTCCTCTCTCAACTCCTGCCCCAGGGAGGGGAGCCGCAAAGGGTGGGCAGAGAGGAGTGCAGGAGCCAGATCAGTTCACAGCAGCTTTGGAGAGAAGTATTTGAGTGAGTTTCCCCATTTAACCCCTCAAAATCAGGCTTGCATAGCCAAGGACTGAGGCGTAAGTCTAATTCCTACTGACAGTTCACACTACACGGTGCTTACACCACCACAGCGCCAGAGACTGTACAAACAAACAAAAAACAGTCCCTGGTTTAAAACCTCCTTACACAGGTCCCATTCAGGAGGACCTGGAATTGATGGATCCCAAATTTTCTTTCACCGGGCTGGCCAAAACCTTGTATCTGCTTGAGAGAGCATGCGATGTTACACAGCGGGAGAGCCAAGAGCGATACTTCTAATCCTGCATTAACAAACATGACTCACCCATTTATTTTCACTGGTATGTTCATGGTTATTTTAAGCTTTGTCTAAAGAATGCCAGCTACTGTATAATAACTGGAATGAAAGATGGCAGTGTTTTTATTTTGCTTTACAACTAAAGATTTATTTTTAGTACCTTTAAAAAAAAAAAGTGAAACTGGACTGTAAATTATTTTAAACACTTTGGCACTGATATCCTAAAGCAGATCCATGTGACTGAGTCCCACCTCCAGGCCAGAGTCACCACCAGGGAAAACTGGTGGCCCAGGTGCCACCAGCCCTGGATCAGGCTCTGCACTTCCCTGGGAGTCAGCCTGGCTTGCCAGGACATCCCAGGCAAAAACCTCCTCACAGATGAGGGTTGAAGAGATAAGACTTTGCTTTGCAGGATGTTTAAGTTCATGCCCAGGTCCAAACAGCCCTGCTGCGCTTCCCCAGCCCCATCCTAGCACTTAGAAAGGATAAGTTTAATTCTTGGCGTGCTGGACCCGTCCTTGGTCTGCTCCCCGTGGTGCCGGTTTGCAACCCGGAGCGCTCCCCACCCAGGGGCTGCCCCGCGGTGCCATGTGAGGTGACACCATAAGCTCGTTTCGGGCGGCCGTCTGCTCCGCACGGTTCACCATCTGCTCCCGTGGCGAGTGGGTGGGCGCTGTCTGGGGGTTACGGGCGGCAGGGAGGATGCCAGTCAGGACTCCTGGGCTCTGCTCCTGTAGACAAATCAATGGAGGGAAGTGAGAACATCCAGAGCCTGTGGTGGTCTCCTCCGCTTCAAAAGGAAAAGAACACAAAACACCCACCCCAGCCCCAGAGAAACCCGTTACCAAGTAGTTAGAGCCCAAGATGCAATGAGTTTGTTAGAAAAAGAGCAGGAGGGCAAAATCAGCACTCCCAGCTTCCTCCTTCTTCTCAGGATTCAAAGACGTTTATTTGACCCCGGTGCTGGGAGAAGGGCTGCCTGAGGCTCGGTCACGGCCTGGAGGAAAGGACAAGCTGGGACCGGACCACTGGCTGCTCCTCCCTGCGGTGCCAGACTAAGGCCACAGCATCGCTCTGTGCCTCAGTTTCACCAGCCAGGTTTGCTGGACGGACATCTCAAAACACCCTCGATACCCTTGTCTGGCAGGAGCTGGAGACACGGGGGTTAGGCGCCTGTTCGCACGGGTGATGAATTTAGTTTTGCACCTACAAATTCCTCTTACAGCTTCCTCAATGCTGGCAAACGTGGAGCTCCCCAGGGCCAAGGCTGGTCGCTTTGACCTGCCCAGGGCAGGGTTTTCCCTCAGCCAGATCCAAGCAAAGCAAAGAGCAGCCGCCCTGAGAGCCGCTGTGCACACTCGAGGCGATGGGTCTCCCTGGACACTCCACCGTGCACATCTGGTGATGGTCGGTGGTTTGCATGCACCAGGGAGAACGTACATCTTCTCCCGCCATCACACCAATTCCCAGGCCAGTTCATTGCTGTAAACCACAATTCCTGTTTGGGAACTGCTGGAAACAGGAGAAGCAGAGTGTTTGGGACAAGAAGGGCTGAACTTTAGCCGAGCGAGGGAACAGCTAGCCACACAACCGCGTCCAACCATCCCTTCTCCAACCTCCCACAACCTTGAGTGAACATCCTCCTATAGCTTCATTTCTCCTTCCCACTTTCCCCATACTTGTATCTGGAATAAATCCCCTTTGCCCTCTCCAAGAGACAGGGGGATGAGGGCAGCTGTTGACTCTGCTCATACGAAATGCGCAACCGTTCACACAGGGTGCTCACTGCAGGGATGCTCCTCTTGTTTTCGCTCTCTGCTACATGTTTACGCAGCTCTCCTGGCAAATCCGCAGTACGCTTCTGCCTCCGAGCAGACCAGAGCGTCCCTAAGAATTTTCCATCAGAAAGTCACTGTCAGGCTCCCAGAGCCACACGCGTTTCTGCAGCTGTTTTCTGCCCTCTTGTGAAGCTCTGCAGAAATCCACGACTAGAGCTCTGCAAACCCACGCTCCCACACTCGCTTGTTTCCCGTGCAGAAAGACGAAGAGATGATGACTGTCCCCAGCTTACATTGCTCAAGACTTCTTGCGGGTGAATGAAGGGCTTTAAGGACCATCACCTCTCCCCAAAAAAAGCATTGCTACCAGTTCTGCAACAACCCACACTGGGTTCAACCCTATTTTATCCTATGATCAATCACTTTTTAAAGCCCTGTGCCAGGAAATTCCCCTTTTCACTGCTGGCTGAGACAAAGCTCTCACTCTCTCCATCCAGCCTAGCCCAGGGCTTCTCTGGGATCCCGTGGGATTAAGGGTGATCAATCTATTGATTATAAAAAGCCTGAGTATGTCTATATACTCTTCCTACCAACAGCTCCCCAGGTGCACCAGGCAGGGTTCATTGCTTCCTCTCCTTTTCATGACCTTAACTTGGGTATTGCCTCCACGGGACGCCAGGATTTGGTGGCTTATCCCATGGGATACGGCTGGGAAAGGGCAGGGATGCAGTAAGCAGCCTGGGGCTCATTGTGTTCCCGCCTGCTAAAGATGAAAGTTATTTGCCCAGAAGGTGCAGGAACCTTTGGCTCTAATCCACATTTGGTGCCAGTGTGGGCTGTACCAGCACGGCCCAAATTTCCACTTCAATCCCATCTCTCTCCCAATGGCCACACGTAGGGACAGAAGGGATGTGACTCATACAGGAACAGAGACAGACCAGGGACAGAAGGGGAGGTCTGCTGCCTTGCTGTGCACGCTGCCCTCCAAGCACCCCCCCTCCCCTCTCCCCGAAACCCCGCCGCCCCGCCATCTGATCAACAAGTCATTCTCTTGTTCAGAGAAAATGGTACATCTCGCACCAACCCAGCCAGACGGGCCCCTCCGTAAATCCATAGCTGCAACTCCCCCCATGCCTACAGCATCCCCTCCTTTACAACAGGGAAACTGAGGCACAAAAAGGGCTGTGACTTGGAAACACCTAGCCCTGTTAGAGACCGGAGGGATTCAGCCACACGCCCTGGTTACGAAAGCCACCCCAGGTTAAACTCTGCCCAGCAATTGATATTCTCCTCCTTCCCAAAAGTGTCAGTGACAGATGCCAAAGGCTCCCTGGGGTCTCCTTCATCTTCCCGAGGCATTTAATGCTCTCATATAGATAGTTACTGGTTCCATCAATTACTTGACTTTGGCATGATGACGCAACACAAAACACAAGCTGCACAGCCCGCTGGCTTTTAAACGCCGTGGACATAAGGACAACAACTTCCATTTGGTCTCCTCCAGTCATTTGTCACAGCCATTGCAGGACTGTTCCTTAAAATTTAGGGTTTTATTCTGGATTGCGTGATTGCATCTGACGGCACAACAACACCGCGCCGAGTCTTTTCCCTTCCAAGAGCCGCTTTTCATCGCTTGGGCTCTGAACCAGGCAGGTGCTGCCAGGGAGCTGCTTGTATCGACGCCGGATCCATCCCAAAAGCCGACAATCAGCGTGATCCAGCGCGTCCGGAGCCACACGCCAGATGGCACGGCCACCCCAGACAAACACTCAGCAACTCACAGCCCAACCCGCTCTGACAAGTAAGACAGGAGGAAGGTCAAACCATCTGTTTGCTGAGAGCTCAGTGCCGTACTTAAGTACAAAGCATTTAAAGACTGGAAAGCTGATCTTAAGGCTTCCCTGTAATTGCTTTAGTCTTGTTTCTGCCGAGTCTCCAGGAGCGCCCACTCGCTTTGGGTGCTAAAGCTGAACAGCCAGAACGGGAATAGGGAAGCACCCAACACCTCCAAGGAGCAGCAGGACAGTTGTCCTTATCCAACTGACGTTCCCCCAGTGAAGCACTGTGCCACAAGACACAGCCAGACCTGACTGTATGCCCAGAACAGAAAAAAGACTCTATTTTTTTTTTTATTTAAGTTCCTGAAGCCCTTATTGCTAAAATATTTTGAAATCTCCCTACAGTTTCCATCCCTTCCCAGTGCAAAGCAGCTGGTGCCTTTCATCGCAAGCAGCTGCATTTCATGAGACTGTGACTATTGCCAAGTGTTTGGGGGAGCCCTGAGGCACATGGGCCCATCTACTCAGGCTCGTTAATTCCTCCTGCAAATGAGGAGACCTTTCTTTTTGAAGCCTACCACTCCTATGCACCTAAACCATACCTTGAGTCCCTTGGTTTGACCCTTCAGCTCACACTGCATTGACCAGGAGAGCTGGACCATGCAATCTTCCCCTGAGATCTCTCAGCCTGAATTTTGCTATTCTTTCTAACTCTAAATAGCAAAAACCCTAAGAAACTGTTTCAGGCTTACAAGTGTAAGGGAAGAGTGTGGCCAGTAGGTCGAGGGAGGTCATTCTCCCCCTCTACTCTGTACTGGGGAGGCCACAACTGGAATACTGTGTCCAGTTCGGGGCTCCCCAGTTCAAGAGGGACAGGGAACTGCTGGAGAGAGTCCAGCGCAGGGCAACTGAGGTGATTGAGGGATTGGAGCATGTCCCTTATGAGGAGAGGCTGAGAGCGCTGGGACTCTTTAGCCTGGAGAAGAGAAGGCTGAGGGGAGACCTTGTTATGGCATACAAGTATCTAAAGGGTGGGCTGAAGGAGGATGAAGCCAGACTCTTTTCAGTGGTTCCCAGTGACAGGACGAGGGGCGACGGGCACAAGGTGGAACATAGGACGTTCCGTTCAAATACACGGAGAAACTCCTTCCGGTCGGGGTGTCAGAGCACTGCACAGGCTGCCCAGGGGGGTGGGGGAATCCCCTTCTCCGGAGGTTTTCAAGCCCCGCCTGGATGCAGTCCTGAGCAATGTGCTCTGGGCAGTCCTGCTCTGGCAGGGGAGTGGGACGGGATGATCTCTAGAGGTCCCTTCGGACTCTGAAAATTCCCTGATTCCGTGAGGTGCTTGCTCATTTGCCTTCAAGGACAGCAGCTACAATACGTAGACAGCAGCAACGCACAGAGAAAGCTCAGGCAAAGCTTCCCTTGCTCCCACAGGCTCCTTGGTGTCCTCGGGCCCCTCCAAGATCTGGTGACCACCCCAACCGTTACACCCCAGGTACTTTAGACTCAGATTTCAGCCCACCTACAGTACACACAGAACAACCTAAGAGAACGATTAAACATTAAAAANGCCCCACCACCCCTGACGCCTTCTCCTTTCACATCCCGTCGCCTCACTGAGGCACAGCCGCCCCCGCCCGCCTTTTATAACCGCGCAGGGGGCGGGGCCTCCTGCCCTCACTCCTGCCCTTCTCCAACATGGCGGGCCCGGCAAACGCCGGCCTTGCGCATGCGCGCGCCGGGAGCTTTTAAAAATGGAGGGGAGGGTTTATTGAAAGTCTTTTGCCACGAATGGATTTTTTTTTGACGTCATATTTCGTTCTCCCTGTGGGGTGTTATGGGGCTGGAAAAGGGACGGAGAAGAGAAGAGGAGGGAGGTGTAGTGGGGCGGGGGGTGTGTGACGTCAGCGCGGCGGGAGCGAGGCTGGGCGGGCGGTCTGTGAGGGAAGGAGGGAGCGCGGCCGCTGCCCGCCGGGGCTGTGGGGCTGCGGGGCTGCTCGGTTCCTCCCGGGGCAGACTGGGGCTGGGCCTGGCTTCACACNGTAGGAAATGATAAATGCTTCCATAAATATTAGGAGGGTTTTCTTCAAGTTGTGGGTTTTCAGAGCGTGAGATAACCCTTTCTGTTAAGCTGCATGTTCAGATTCTGCCTCAGGGCTTGTAGGTTACTGCATGGTTGCGCTGCTGAGGGTCTTAAAACTTTCAAGAGGCAAAGCCAACCTTTTCCTTGGGCTTTTCTCTTTCCGGAATGTGTTATGTGGTGTCCTGGGAGGCAATAGCAATCCTACAGCCGAGAGCACTGAAGAGCTCCTTAGTGGTGTGGGTGGGCATAAGCACAGCTGATGAACACATGGGGAAGGCCGAGTGTGACTCTGGCTGCCTTTTGATGGGGAAGCAGCTCTCCCCAGGTCTTCTCCCCTACCTAAAAAGGGGGGATGATGCAACTTTGCTCTGATACCGTGTAACATCTACAACTAAGGTAGCTTATTGGTATAACCAGGTGATCTTACGGGTCTGCTGAGGCTAAAGAATCTCAGCTAGCCTGATGTGCCCTAACTTCTTCAGACTGGAGGTGACCTGCTTCAAAGATCTCCTTGTCCTCAAAGCCCCATGTGCACAGCTATCAGCAGGAAAGCGTCTACAGCAGAGAGCCCCAGCCTCCCTGCAGTGGTCTGTTTGTCTGTGAGCACCATATGCTACAGCCTTTGCCTGCAGCCGTAGGACACCTGTGAAGTCAGTGGTTTTCATCACCATCAGGACAGTTCATCTGGCTGCTGTAGACAGTGACATCATGTCATGTGCCTGGATGAGATATTTGTCACATGAGCAGGGGAAGGGTTTCTCTAACTAATGGTAAACATAGTATAGACTGGAGGTTTCTATGCCACATTCCTGTTACAAGAAAAATAAACAAAACAACCTAGTATGTTGGGGCACATTCTGGGAGCTGCCAAAGTCACAGAAATACCAATTTACAAGACAAGGTCTAGGATGGATCATTAATCCCCTTTTTTTTTTCTTTCCTACTTATAATAAAGGTTGTCAGTGAAGTCAGTGGCAAAAACATTGATCATGTTGTCATTGTTAAAATCAGCGTTTTGGAAGGAGGGCAGGCAGATGGGAGCACAGTCTCTGGGACCAGTGTCAGCCTTTGCTGGTGAGGAGGCAGCAAGTGATTTGTTTCCAGGTCAGTGCTATGTGCTGATATAACACTTGAGCTGGCTAAGAGGCAGGCAAGGTGCACAGGGTGAGCACAGCATTCGTTGCCAAGCTGGGAGAAACAGCATTTCCCCCGGGCATGGGCAAGTTCAGACCACTGTCAGAGCCACACCTTTGTTCATGCTCGTATGTTTCAGTGCACTAAGCTGGGGAGGTGCTAAGGAAACTCCTTGTTTAATCACTTTGCAGACTGTTTAGGCACAAATAAGAAATGTTTAGCTCCCATGAAGGTGAAAAAGACATAAGCTGATTTTTGCTAAGATTATACTCTTACCTGAGAAGATTTCAACCCAAAATAAACTGTTATCTTGAACTTCTGCAGTGATTTCTTTCTCTCCCCTAATCCTTTACTTTTTTCCTACTGCTGTAGCTGTAGGGAATATGTGGTTTCCCTGTTTTGGACCCTGTGGCATCACAGGTTGCTTCTGATTGTTCACAGAAGCAGCAGGGCAGTGGAGGCTCAACTTGTTCGTGGGGAAGGAGAACATAGGCTGTAGGCAAGGCTGATGAATCCTTTGGTGTTGTGACAGTCTTGCTAATCTAAATGTGAAGCCAAAGCCAGGACTTGCACCTTTTTGTTCCAAGATGTGTGACAGAGGATATAGCCTAGGCTAATCCCTGCTGACCCCAAGAGAGAGGAAGCAGATTCCTAACAGCAAGGGACAGTCTGTCCATGTTCCGGAAATCTCACGGGAGCTTTGCTTTTCTGGCAAGCCATGAGCCCTCTCCAGCTCAGCATCTTGTAGTCAGTAACTTTTTTTCAAGCGCCTTCGGCGTGAGTAGCTTCAGGGTTCAAAATTCTTCCTGGTCCTGCACAGGGTTTGTCTCTGCCAGGGATCTTCCAGCTGTCATGGGCTTTTAGATCGGTGTTGGGCACTGCTACAAGTATAGCTGGATTAGGAAATTTTGGGAGGTGAGTCAGCGCACAGCTTGGATGAGCTCAGCCCCTCCTGACTTCTGCCTCTTGCCCTGAACATCCTGCCTAGCTAAACGCTTCCTCATCCAGGGTGACGCATGTAGAGTAGCCAGACTCTGCTGTCTAAGGGGAATAAATCTGTGTTATACATGGCTGAGTGAAGAAACATCCAGGACGTGGCTTTTCTTTTTTTTCTCAGTTGCAGGAGATGATATTTCTGGACATTCAGTGGTCTGCGTGGGAAGCAATGCACCTATAGCTCACAGCAGTACCAGCTCATCAGCGGCATATTTAATGTATTTGTCGAGGTACGTGCTAGTGCTTGAAGTCTGGCAAACTGCAGGTCCGATTCAAAGTGGTGAGGTGATTCATTGTCCCACAGAAATTATTTCCTCAAAGTCTTTCTCTTGAAATGACTTGCGCATCAGAAATCCTATGTGAGTTAGGAACACCACTGGATTCCCAGAACAGTGCAGCCCTCAGGTCACAGTTTTGTCATTGCAGAAGATCTGTGAAAGAAACGTTTTTGTCTAGTGTCAGCTCAAGGCTAAAATATGCCACCTTTGGGAGGCAAGATAACCTCTTGGCATCTGTCAACCTGTTCCCTGCTGTGTCCTGACTAGGCTGCTGGGTCGGTTTCTGGTTCATTTTAGTGCCATAGGAGGGAAATCTTGTATTGTCAGTCGTTTTGTGAATGCACATGTATTCCTTTGTTTCATTTGGCTACCTGAAGTGGTGCTTCAAACTGGCCCACCCGGGATGGCCAGTTTGCTCAAGGCCAAGCTTGGCTTTGTCTGCAAAGCTGGGATGAGGAAACAAGACAAATGAGTAGGGTCGTTCTGCTAGGGACTGTTTCTGACCCAGTGATGGAGACATGATGCATGCCAAAGAGCATGAGGGCATTTGGCCTGGTAAAACAGTCCAGCATGTCACGTAGGGATGCACGTGGTCTGTGTCCCATCCTGGTGCAGGGCAGAGAGGGGCCAAGAAACAGCTGCTGCATTTCCACAGCAGGATTTCTCAATTACTGTTCATGCCATCTGGGTCACTTCTTTGCACATCACCTGGATTTCTTCTACATTACAAGCCCCACTGTTGAGGTCTGGGTACCTCTCATTCTGACACAAAGCCCACCCAGGGCTGTGTAAACAGGTTTGTGGGGTTTTTTTTCACTCCTTGCTCCTTTTGAAAGACAACAGGGTTTGAAAGACAGGGAGAGATGGCAGTAGCTGCTAGCGATGGAGTAAGCAGGTGGAGACTTGGCTTCCCTTAACTTTTCCACTGTAAACACTATTTACTTCTTGGTGCTGCAAGATTGGGTAAGAAGTTAAAACAAATGGATTTACAAACTATCTCAATAATACAGACGTGTGATTAAGAGGAAAACATGGCCTGTGTGGCCTGATCTGTGGGTTTGGTTTGCATTTTGAGTAATACATTTGTCCAGCTGTGTTTGGAAAGCAGTGCAATAATGTGTCGCATTTCTTGCTCCCTGCCCATGTTGCTGACTTAGGGGAGGAGGGCTTGAACCCAAGGCTCGAAGCAGTGGGAATGTTGTTGCTTCTGCAAGGCTGGCTCTATTTTTTTTTGCCCATGTCCTGGAGTTGGGCATCAAAGTTTTCCTTAATCTCAAGAGCTTCCTTTTGTGGCTCACCAGTGGGTTTCAAATGCCACATCCCTCTTGCACCCAATAAACAGCACAGAGCAGCTTCTGCAATTGACTGTTCTCATTGCAGTTGATTCTTAGGGGTTCCTTACACTAAAGAGTAGGTGGAAAATTATTTCCAGTGCATTTGCTCTCTTGACTAGGCATGGAATATATTTATTCCTCTCTTCCTGAGTCTTCAGGTTTCCTTTGCTCTTTTTCCTTTGCCATTCTGCAGTGGGATCTGCAATGCTCATACAAGGTGTGTGCAAGGAGCTTAGCGGCTTGGCTCCTGGGTGGAGCTGGGATAGTGACATACACTGCTCCCATGTGGAACTGGGGCTGGATTAACACTGTGCCGATGGTGCTTGGATAACAGAGTCTGGGGTTTAGTGGAGACCACAGCCCTGTAAGCACCAGCATGTCCAGCACAGCTGCTATGTCATCATCAGGGTTGCTTTTCAGCCCCCTTGCAAAGATCAGAGCTGCATCCATCCACAAAACTCATCCAGCATTGCCTCAGCACACAGAAAGAGGGAGAGAAGCATCTCCTAGATGGTCTTGGAAGCCTTTTTACCTGAAGACTTTGGGCAGATTTTCACATATCTCAGAGAAATATGTCCAAGTGCTTATTGTTTGTGTTGGACAGCTGTTTCTGCTCTTGCCCAGCTTTCAGTGCTGTTTTTCCCTGTAGCAGTTTCCCAATGCCTCACCTAGCTGCAAGGCTAAGAAGGTTTTGCATTTCTGGATGGGTAATCAGTAGATCATTGAGCTTGTCAGATGTTCCCCCCCCTTTTACTTCTTTACTGACCTGTTGCTCTACTGAAACCTCAGCCATTTAGGAGGTAGATGAAGTCACAAGTTGTTACCTGGATGTATTTTTACCCTTTTGTATGCAAACTCAAACCCTGAAATTGTGAAACTAGAACAACTTGGCTTGTGATTTCTTTAATAATCCTTCAAACCTTCTCCAACTTCTCCACTCCCTGGGATGGGGTTTGGTAACCTGTTACAAATGGAGCAAGACAGTTTTGAGCAGCATCTTGCAAGACTCTTGTATACTGGGGAATATTTGCTGATTCCTACCTCCCAAGAGGCTGGAAACTTAGACTGGGACCCCAGGGTACCACTAAAGCAGTCCACCAGCTTGGGGAAGCAGCTTTTCTCTCTGGAGGGCTCAATTCTGAGGCCCTCCTGACCACCCCTGGGCTGCTTCTCCAACACATCAGTGTGACATGTGGCCCTCCACCTGACCTGGGGCTTTTACCCAGCAGCAAAGTGCACACCTTAGAAAAATACTGCAATGTAGTAATTTTATTTTAATGAGTGGCCTTAGGTATTAAGACATCACGTCATCCATTTCTGCCCACTGGTATTGTTTCACTGGACGTTTGGCTTAGAGTTCTATGTTGAGCAGAGATATAAGACAGCAAGAGTGTGGTCAGAAACAGAAGCAGGTTGGGAACAGCCACAGCAAAGTATTGGCTGGCTGTAGAAAAAAACCTCTGAACCTGTCCTGGGCTGCTTTCTTGTGCCTTGAGTGCTTGGTGTTAGCAGAGATGATGAAGATAAATGGAAATGAGGGAAGACCTTTCTCTATACTGTTTAGAGGCTGCAGTTTCTTGATAGTATATGAAGCTGGAGTGTTAACTGCTTTGCGGGAATTGTCACCTGACATACTGAAATCTGCATCCAGGATCTATGGGGCATCTTCGGGATCGGTTGTAGCTACACTTGCATTGTGTGAGTGTGATATAGGTAAGGGCTATGCACTTCCATTTTTTCTGTGCCTAAAGAGATTTAATGTCTGGAAATTTTGGAGTTGCAAAAGATCCTTTTTTTTTTTTAATTATTCTTAATCAGTGGTTAATTCCTCAGAATTTTACTTGATTGACTTCTTTAAGAGTGGAAAACATGGGTAAATTAACCAGCAGAGAGAAAATAGGCCAGATATAGTTATTAAATAAGTCATTGCATCTTATAAATTTGCATTAATGATAAGCATATCTAATATAAAAAATAGGAGCGCCCTGCCTAATAAGGCATTTGAGGTTGTTGGTAGACTCCCAAAACACAGAGGGGAAAGAAAATATTGAATATGGAGAGGATCAGTATTGCTGTTGCATGAAATAAAATTATAGTCACAGAGCTGAGAAATACATTAGGGGGTATAGATGCAGAGCCAACAGGAGAAAATGTTACACAAAGGCTTCCTGTCAATTATCTCCCATATCTCCCAAAATCTTTAAGATGTCTTGTGGCAGAAATGGAGAGAAATGGGAAAAGAAAATCCTTCTGGTTCCAGGAATATTGAAGGTCCTTGGAAAATCTGGGTCCACTCATGAGAGGTTCAGCCCTAATGAAAATAATGGCTCTTTATGAGTATTTACCAGCATGGTAAAATGCCCCTTTACCAGGTGGAAGTGCAGCCCAGAAAGTACGTAAATAATAATATAAGGGATGTGGAATGATTGCTTTGCTTTGCTTTAGATGAGGTCAGGCTGTGCTTCCTCAGTGCTCTGCAAACCTCTTTCTGGTTGCGTCTTCCTGGAGGAAAAGCCATTAAATTGTTAAAGGAGATCTTAAACAAATACCTGCCTACGAATGCCCACCAGCTGGTATCTGGAAAGCTGCATGTTATCCTCACCCGTTTGCGTGACTGGAAATGCGTGGTGGTTTCAGAGTTTGCCTCAAAGGAGGACCTCATTCAGGTGAGAGCGGCCACAGCCACCCTGCGAGGGGAGGAGCTGCGTGAGATTTACTGCCTGTCCGTGCCCCACAGCGTCTGTGTGGGGGAAGCCTGGGCCCTCGCAGTCCATGCCATGGTTTCTGTCCTTGCCACCCTCTGAAGCCAGACAGGGTCACAAGCTGAAAATAATTTAAAAAAAGAAAAATCAGCCCTTTTTATTGCTGGCTGAATTATCTACAGGGCCGGAATATGCAAAGAGCAAAATGAGGCATTTCACAGGTTACCTTCCTCCTTCTCCAACCCTGGCTGTGGATATCAGACATGGGCTGGTCCACAATAGTCAGTAGTGCCCAACAACCCAGCCGTGGGTCCCCATTTTAGCATTCACAGATGAGCCACCATTCCCAAAGGCAACAGGTTTTTGTGGCTCTTTGCTCACCTCTGTGCTTTCCATCTCACCCACAGGCCATAACATGCAGCTGCTTCATCCCTGTGTATTTTGGGTTATTACCTCCTACATACCATGGAGTGGTGAGTAGCCTTGTAGTCTGGTGACCCTATCCCGGGTCAGGCCAAGGGCCTATCTAGCCCGTATCTTTTCTCCAGTGGTGGCATTAAGCACGTTTATACCCGTTTGCCACCAAAATTGCTTGGTGCTGTGTTCTCACAGTGTCTGCAGAGGGGAAGAACTGAACCCAAGTGCCCCACTGTCTGACTTCACTGCAGACAGAACTGACCCTCTCACAAAAGCATCCACCCTCAGCCTGTCCATGGGGTTAGCTCAACTCCTTTCTGTTCCACTTTCCCCTGATTTCATTAAAGAGTAATTTTTCAGCTGGAAGGGAGGAGGTGATGGGTGTAGACCTGGAGCACAGGCGACAGTGGTCAGGGCTGGAAGGGGATCTCTGTAGCCCCAGTACCTCAGTCTAGTTTGGGACTGGGTGGGGAAGAAACCCCAAATGCATGCACGTGTGACACAGCACTCTACTCTCTGAAAAGACAAAATCTCAGGGTTCCTTGTTTTCTCTTCTAGCGTTACGTTGATGGAGAACTCTGCATGTGGCGGGCCAACTTCGTGTCCCGGACCACAATCACCGTGTCTGCTTTTGCTGGCGAATACGACATCTGTCCCAAAGATTGCCCAGCTGCCTTCTTCACTTTCCAAATCTCTGATTGTATTTTACAGATATCAAAAAGAAACTTTTGCCGCTTTCAGTATATTTTTCAGCTTCCCCCGTGTCAAGTGAGCTACTTTCTACAGGTACCCAGAGCCATGAGGCCTCTATAGCTGGCCCATCTGCCCTGACTGCCACCTCTCCCCTGCAGGTTCTGGACCAGTTTTTTATCCATGGCTACCAGGACACAGTCTCCTACTTTAAAAGACTGAGTAAGTGATTGGGAGTGAGGAGCAGGTAGGTCGGGTGCTTCTCTTATGACATTGGCTTGCTGACAGAAGGTAAGAGATGCTGCCAGTGCATCTAGAGTGACCGGGGCAGAGAAATCCCTGCATTCCTGGCATTGCCAGGATTACTTGAGTCCCATCCTCTCTGTGGCCTCTCCTGAAGCTCCCGGTTCACCCCTTCCGCTCTGATGATGTTAGGTCCCCTCTTTCTCTGCCACACTGGGCATGGTAGAGCTTTACGGGGAGCACAGGTCCCCAGGACCGAGACAGGAGAAGCGTAGGCTCGAGTATGCTGTCTGGTGTTAGACTGATAACCCACTGATGCACAAAGCAGCAACATTTGGTGATCCCTGACCCAGAAACCCAACTCAGATTAGCCATGCAGTGTAGTCATCAGTCCCCCTATTTTTAAGTCAACCTTGGTCATGCCTCACATTGCTGGAAACCTGGTGCTTCAGCAGGAAGCACTGAGAGCTGGATTCTCTTCCTGCCAGGTGAATTTGGTATCAATTACCTTGACAAGGAATTTATGTCTTCATTGGCCAATGAATCATGTCAGAAAGATGAAGGGACCCTGTACTGGAAGCCAGAAACAAGAGTACTTCGCTGCAGAGCCACAGACTCTGAGGATGTCACTGAAGTGAATCCAGGGACTATGCAGGCAGCAGATGAAGAGGAAGCCCCACACCACCTTCTCCACCATCAGAAAGGTAGAAGGACTAGCACTTCCTTTACTCCATCAGTCTTCATTCGCTAAGTGACGCTTGCCCAGGCCTCTCACTGCTGAAAGAGGACATCCAGGTTTTTGCAGGACCCGGTAGGTGAGAACATCAGGAATGGGAAAGAGTCCCCGCTTGGGTCAGTGATTGTTAGTGAAGCTTCATGCTGAACTTGTTTTGGGTGAGCTTTGAGGACTTAGGCTATGGCCAGGTCGGAAGGGCTCTTTGGAGAAGTAGTGCTTTCTATGAAGAAAGCCATTGCACGGTAATAGCAGGTTCTGCCCACACATCATTTCATTAAAGATGAGGGAAGGAGCAGTGTCTCAGTGGTTAGAGCTGGGTTTGCTGTGCCAGTCACAGCACAATTTCTATTTAGTTACTCTGGTGTGCAGCCATGTGTAAATACTTCAGTGCAAAAAGCTCATTAGCGCTGCAGGTAAACATCTACCTGTATCATTTTTAAGCAACATAAGGCAGGTTTAAATCCAAAACTTCTAGTGTTCTGCAATCCTATGCAAAATAATGCCCTCTCCTCTTTCAGTTTGGACATGGAAATACGGTGAACCATCAGCATTTTGGATTCCAGTTTCTCTTACTGGTACTAGCAGAATACTAAGAAGGATATGCTGGAGTGCAACACTTCTTTCAATTTTATTATTTATTTTCTTTTTCTTTCTGATTCTTGCACCATTTCACAATTTTCTGGTTTAGGAAAAATTACACCACTTTTCCAACATGATGATGGTGTAAAATGTTGCCACATAAATTAAAGAAATAGTGAAAAATGACACGAATATTTTTCTGCTATTTCTACAAGGGCCACACCATAAAGGGGAAAGAACAGGACTGTTACCATTCCAGATCTAAAAATAAAAGCTTGGAAAACATAAAATAGACAACATTTCCACTGAAAACAAAGCAACTCTACCTACGTGAAGAGACCCACTATGAAAATGCAGGACACAGTGTTAGGCTGTACAATTTGTTTCCATGCTTGCTTTTTTAAAGGCTTCATCAGTCTGAACTATATGGAGCTTTTGAAAGCAGCATAGTAGGAACCAGGTTTCTTTGGAGATTAGTCAGGCTCTGGGCTATCAGGAGTCTCTTGGTCTCTGGTTTGCAGCTGGGCTGCAGCATTTTTCACCAACCTAAGGTCACCTGTGGAAGGAATCAAGACTCATTTGTTAGGCCAGAGAGCAACCAAGAGGTAAGTCAGGGCTCTCAGCCTCCAGGGGAGAAGCACATTGGTTTTTTTAGGTCTGGGGAGGAAAAACCCTAGGCCAGGAAAAGTCTATTTTGCTCTGTAACTGCGCAATACAGTAATATCATCCATGTTACCAAATAAACAAGGGTATAAACCTGCACACAACTCGCACCAATTTTCCTGAATAAGTCTCCAAAGGTCTACTGCTGCGGTAAGGCCTGCGCACCAGCAAGGCTCAGGATTAGCAGGTTAACCACAAGCATTTTTATGCGTGTGCCCACCAGGACAGTTGCACCCTCCTTCGTATCTAGACTAGAAGCAAAGTCTGGCATAAAGCACATGCAGCCAACAGCCACAGATGCAGGCAGGGGTGGACACATGTTTGTTTTCATCTGGCACGGTTGCATGGATGAGGCCCCAGGACTCCCCTTCCCACAGCATCTGCGGTGGGATCTAGCTCTAGAGAGCGCTCCTGCTGACTTGGGTTGTCTCCAAACTCTCATCCCATCCACCTCAGGCTTCACATCTCTGCAGAGTTCGATGCATACCGGGGTAAGCAAGGGGACAGTGGTATGAGGACAATATTTTAAGGATATCAAAACCAGCTTATCCTGTTACCCTCTAGACAACAGGAGGGAGGGAAGCAGCCCTGGTCAGGTATTTGAATCCAGTTTGTCTCAATTGCCAGAAGTGTCTGTCAGATTGACCAGTATGGTTTTACTCCCTTTAGGGCCATGCAAGCCACAGAAGAGTATTTTTGACCCCGCTGCTGCCTTTGACCCCAGTTCATGTATTAAAGAGAGAAAGAGCAACTTGCAACCCAGCCTGCAGACAGCCACCGAGCTGCACTGAAGAGGACACTGTGGCAGCAATGTCACCCGCACAGGCAGGGCCACAACACCCATCTTAGCCTCCGCAGACCCCAGGTGATTCCCATCACCCACCTTTAAAGGAGGCATTTCAGGCTGAAGACAGGCTCTGTTGCAGGTGGTTTGAACTGGGTGCAGCTGGGTTTCCCAGCTTGCTTCCCTAGGGGTGAAACAAGCTGCTGCACCAGGTGATTCAAAGAGATGCCCAACTTTGCCTCTATCCACTGCCTCTGGCAAAGCCTCCTATTTGCCATTAGCTCCAAGCTCATGCAGAAGAGACAGCATCAAGTGTGCTTGCTTGAAAAGATGGGGGATTAATAAAGAAAAAGACAGCTGATTTGAATTATGAGTCATTAAATACTTAAATCTTAGCACATCTCTGCAGATTTAGAGCAGGAGGGCTCTGTGCTGTGACCATTTTATTTTGGGTGTTCAATGTAGGCTTTTTTTCGTTTAAGTTCTCAAAGTTTTACTAACTTTTTATGACCAAGCACCATGTCATGTAGGGGCAGCTGGGATGCACTGTGTCGTTCAAACTATGCTCCTGTTTGTGGCTGAAACTTGCAGTCAAATTTAGTGGGTTTGGGTGTCCAATTCCTATATGAGAATTTTCTTTTGGGGATTTTAATTCCCATTTGAATAGGGATAGTGTAGCTGCCTGAGGCTGACTGAAATGCTTATGTCCTGCCTGGAGGCGGTGCTTATTAGGAAGAGCAGGAGCCTGGTTGAAGGGCTGTTGCAGCAGTGGGGCTTTCTGCCTGGGAGACAAAGCAGAAGTGCAGTATGAGCAAAAGCAAATGACGGGCTGACTGGCCCTGCTCCTGCCCAGGGACCAGTGGGTGTCTCTGCGCCCTTTCCACTTCGATCTGTGGCAGGAACATAGTCACAGTTCATGAGCTGGTTTTGAGCAGCCCGGCTTTGGCTGCGGGGGTTGAGAGATGTAAATCCATCCGGGATGGAAGGAGAGACAGGAGAAGGTTTTGATGGATCCAATGTAAATAAGCATCTGGGTTTCTTTTAGCAAGCTCATTGCAGAGAAAATATTCCCAGGTCACTGATTTCAACCAGAGATAGCAGAACATATTATATTAATCTTTCACTGAGCATTCATAGTTAACTTTGAATCTGTTTACATCAATGCAGCCTTCAGTTATTCCCTAAGTTCGTGCTTACAGTCTCTAGGGCACTTTGGATGAAACTTCCCTCCGTACCATTTCCCTTTTTGCAATTAAACAAGCTGTTTATTCCAATAAGCAGCTTGTGCTGTTGTGATCCATTTGTTGCCCATCGGGAACCAACAAACGGGGGAGAGGGTTGGGGTACAGCCAATCCATCAGCTCTGATGTGCAAAATGTATTTGGGATGGTAAGAGCACCAATTCATTCTACGTACAGACCAGCAACACGAGGTGTGTCTGCCTGAACCATACACCATGCATAGCAGTAAATTATAGAAAATTGCATGGAAAATACTAATGTATTTGTGAAATGTCAGCTCTCCAGGTGCAATAGGAGATGCAGTCTGCAAGACTGTGTACTTTGAATTAGGGGAAGGTTAATCTTTAGGTTTCTCCATCCTTCTCCACAGCTGCAAACTCGGAGGGGTCCAAATGTGCGTCTACCTCCACTGGCAGGAGAAGCAGGCCTCCCAGGGTGTCTGAAGCTCAAGAATAGGTAATTGGTAAAATAACTTCAAGAAACTTGATAAAAATGAGTTCCTGCCCAGTGTGATGCTCCCTAAGGCTTTTCTCTCTCTGTTTTCTGTTTGATGAATCTCTCTGAATGTTTTTGAGTGGGAGGAAAACACTTAAAATGTGACATTTCCAGGCAAATGTCTGCCCTGTAATCTGCAGTAAAGCAGGGGGAGGGACGCTGCTGGTGATCAGCAAGCGGAGTGGCTAGGGAAACCGGTGGCTGGGCTGTACACGCATGCAAGTAAAGGTGCCCAGTCTCCCCGGCGCAGACTGCGGTGCGGCCGTCATGTTACAGCAGGTCAGGCTCGAGCAGGGAGGCTGCAGCAGCAGCACTGGGAACAAAATCAGCCGGTTTCCCCAAATGAAAAAAGCACCCCTAAAATACTCCATAAAAACCAGCAGCCGTGCCACTGTGTGAAATGAGCTCCGGTGTCGCCCACTGCTTCCCGGGGCGGCAGAATCGCATGATGTCGGAGACCCCCCAGGGCCCATCCAGGACAGTTACCTAAGGGAACAAACTGGTGGTTAGTTGAGTCAGGGTCAGGGATCCAACAGGGACAAGTAGCCCCAGCGACATTTGACACTGAAGGGCTTTTTCATGGCTGAGGAATTGTCTAGCTGCCTGTGGTATGAAATCATTCTGTGCAAGTCTCTTTGCCAGCTACACGTGAAGTAACTTGCAAGCAGGTTTTAGCATGGCTTAAAAGTATGGCTTTAGTATGGCTTAAAAGCTATCTGTGTGATAAGTTAAATGCCTTGAATCCTTGAGAGTTTGGTGCCAAAACACCTCTCAGGATCTTGGTGAACGTGTCTGATGTCCTGCTAGGACAAAGCCCAGCAGATAGATGCTCTGTAACAAGAATATGTTGCCGTAGGGAAGCAGCATTAAGCTAATTCATAGCTTCTTTCAGATCTCACTAAATAAATAATATGACAGGGACAATAATTAGCTACTTTTAATGTGGGGCATCCCAGATTTGGAATTTTTAGGTAGCTACTTTTAATGTGGGGTATCCCAGGTTTGGACTTTTTAGTCACGCTCAGCATCAGTGACCCATGGGTGAGGTCCTTCGGGGTTTCCCTGCTCCGCACCCTGCCCTCCCTCTGCTGGGGGTTTGCATCCCCTGAGCACCTCACCTCCTGGCCACGGCTCTCGTAGGCAAACCGGGCACCATGGTTTGGAGGTGCTTCTGACACCGTTTTACCATGGAGCTGATACCTTCCACCAGCCCCCACAGCTTCTTCAGCCTGCAAAACCAAAATAAAGAGGCAGATTTTAATGACCGGTAAATGCAGCAAAAGGAGGGGAGGTGTGGGGGAGTGTTAACAGTGAATGCACACTGTAATACTCTTTTTTCACAACCAAGCAATCCTATGGTCTTCCTGCTAGCCATACCCGCTCTCCCTGAGAGCTTGCCTTCAGGGAATACCAAATCCTCCTGCAGAGGAAGGGGATGCCACTAAGCCTATTTATGCAGCAGGCATGCATCATCTTGCCCTGGTCCATAGGAAAGGGGGGACTCGCCACCAGCCCACGCTGCCCTGTGTGTTTCCCGTGGAGCTGCCATCTGAAGGATGCCACAGCCCGTTGCACACCCCGACACTTGCGGAGATGCCTGTGTGCCTCCTGCTGATCTTGCACCGTGTCCCTTCAGCTGTCCGGCCACTGCGGAACGCACAGCCACTGGTTTCTGCATAACTCTCAGCTTCGACGCCTCTATCAAGGTGTTCTTACCCCTTCCTGACAAAAGCTGGCAGCCTGTATGGCTGCAACAGGAGCTTTGACAGCGGATCCTGCAGTCCCGTCACCTGTTCCTTCTTCCACATAGCCAAGCCTGTGCCCATGAATGACAACAGAGAAGTAAATAAAGAGCAGTTAGGAGAAATAACCAAATAAATGCAAGAACTCCTCTTGTCCAGCAACTCTTGTTGCAGCTTGGCATGTAGGTACTGGAGCCCAGGCCAGGATCCAGCTTGAGCTGCTCTTAGAAAGCCTCTTTGCAAATGGCTAGAGCAGATATAGAAATATTTACTATAATAAATACCTCAGTAATGTCTTAATTATGATACTTCTCCTCTCAAAGACTGCAGCAGCCCTCGGTGGCCCCAGCCACCCCCAAAACCCAAGATCAATACCCCAAATCCTCTACCTGGCAGGAAGCAAGGAGCCAGACGCTGCGGTACCCTTTTGCGTAGGCTGGTGAACGTCCTGTTGGATTGTGCAGAGTCGTTCTTCCCACACATGCTGGCGAAGCGGAAATTGCCATCGAAGTAGTTAAAGCCAAAGGCATCTGTGAGACAAAAAAAGAAAGGGCTGATATTTGGCTGGTTGCATCGGCCATGAGATGCCAATGGGCAGTGGGTCATGCTTCTAGGCTGCCCTTTGGGTCTTGGGGTAACACTTACTGTTCCTGTACAGGAAAAGGGCAGTGTCCTGGTACCCTTGGGAGAAAATGTCATTCAAGACCTGCAAGGAGAAACACCTGAGGTCACTAGAGAGCCCTCCACCGAGGCACCAACAGGATCTACCCAAGGCTGTTTGACCGCAGAGGGTTGGGATGGCCCATCGGGAAGGCAGCAAGCACAGGCTGGTTTCCAACCACCAAAGCGCTGGTCCTTTGCAGGTTGTCAATGGTGGACCCCATCCCGTGTTGGCCACCCATCAGCAGTGTCCACCAAAAATAAAGTGCTGCCCTTGAAATCTGATTAATTAATGATGGAGATTGAGCTGAACCTTAAATCTTGGGAAGGCAGGTCCAGCATTAATTTGTTTTAAACAAAGCAAAGCTGGGAAGAAGACCTGGTGGGCTTACCATGGTGCTAGGCGGAAAGAGAGCATAGCTAATCCTGCAGAGGTTTTCTATCGAGATCTGAATGCTGCCGTTGAAGATCTGGAAACAGAAGAAGATAGCGGGACAATCCCGCGGACAGATATCGAGCTCTCCTGTGAATGGGGACACAGTGATCACAGCTTCCTCCAAGCTGGAAACAGGCTGCAGGCCGGTGAATCCTCCGTCAACGTATCGCTGAGGGGGAAGAGCAGAGGGAGGATTTGTTTTGAGGATTGCTACAGCGTACGTGAGAAAGTAGCTGCAAAGGCGACCTCTCCTGCCACTAGCCAGTCCCAGCATGTCCTCTCTTCCCACTTGCAACAGCATCTCTTCCCACCCCTTGCTCTTCATCCTGGCCTTTGCCAGCTCCTTCTGCTGCCCTGCCTGCGGCACCCAGCCAGCTCCTCGACCAGGTGCTGTAATCCACAGCAGTTATTAAAATAGAAATATAATTATTTTAATTCACAGAGCTTTGTAAAGTTGTTTTGGCAGTCATTAGCCAATTCAAACATCACTGAATTTACAGTGTTGTATAAATTTCAAGTCCTGAGCTCAAGCAGTGGGGCTCCCGCATTTAATAATTGCCTGCAAATCCCTGGAGGATTACTCACTGGGCGAGGAAAATGTCATTTGCTGTATTCCAAAAGGAATCTGAATTTACCACCCACCTCAGTGGGATTTGAGGTTGCAAGGACTGCAGCTGATCGAATTAAACGCTCACGAAACAACAGTGCAGGGGAGCCTCGCGCAGCAATGCCACCGAGCTCTGGGTCCTGCAGACTCTATGCGCTTTGTGGGCGAGCCCTGCAGCCCAGGGTGAGCTGGAGATCTGACCTGGCAGCCAGGTACAGACATCCGAGGGCTAAATAGGCTCAATCAGTGAGACCAACAAGAGTGAAGGAAAGATCCTCGCTCTATCCCAGCTGCAACTCTGGTACCGTGGCTCTGTGGGCTTTGACACACAAGCGGGTCATGGTGCATCGGCTGGTCCGTGGTCCATCTGCATGTGCTTCACCACCATGCTGCTGTGCTCCTCCTTCACTGAGGGGCAGCAACAAGCCAGCCCAAATTTGTTGACTTCACTGCAGTGTTTCACAGAGTATGAATATGCACATGGTTGGGGGAGGATCCTCCCACAAACTTTCAATATTTCAGCCATGCAAGTCTGCACCTGAGCTAATGGAGACATCTGCACTGCAGACAGATCCTGCCCAGGATAACTGGATCCTGTGTCAAAGTCCTGAGTGTGGGCGTCTTCTCATCTCACTTTGGAGATCTGCAAGGCAAGATCTAGTCATCCAGGCTCTGTCCGTAGGCAAAGCAGGAGAGGGCTCTCCAGATGGCAGTTCCACCTGGCTATCATCTTAGGATGGGGTGAAGAACAAGCTAAAAGGCTTTATCATCCTCCATTAACTACAGAAGTGCAGATATATACACCCCTCTCTGCTCAAGGGAATGTAACGTTTACATGTAAGAACATACTACTGGGAGCGCATGTGTTATTGGAAATAGCACTCACCACACCACGGTAGGAGGGAGGGATGAATCCACAGTAGATAGGAAGAAAGCAGCTGCAGAGGAGAGCCTGAGGGAGGAAAGGGATTGCAGAAGTAAATGTTCCTGTCAAAGTTCTGTTGGACAAAAGCTGTCAACTGGGTGCCTGCAAATTCAGGCTTGACAAATCATCTGGAACCAGGCTGTCGGTACCACCTGGACTTTGCTCTTGACTGTGTCAAGAAGAAAGGTTTCAAGAAGGGGAAAGCATCTCATTTCAATAAAATTGAAACATTTCTCTTGAGAAGGGCATAGCACTCCATTTTTTATTTTTGTAGCTGCCAGCATTGTTAGAGTTGTATATCTATTTATCACTGTCCCAACACTGCCCTTTGACAGTGGCAAGGTGGAACTTCGGGGTCATTTTTCATATTTGTGGGGTTTTGGACAAAACCAAGGCATCCTCACAACCATTTTCATTCTGCTGGGATTGGTCAATGACAAAGCCACTGCTGGGCTGTTTGCAACCATTTGTCCCCAATCTCATCAGCTGGGAATGAGCATCCCAGGCTCCTGGGTTGACCTAGGGCAGGTACCATGGAGTGAACTCCAGCATCTCCATGGACTTGTCATCCTGGGACAAGCAATCCCACGACTTCATAGTCAGCCTTGTTAAGGTTTTACCCTGGGATTCTTTCCCCAGCAGCTAATTTACTGATTAATCAGCTTGTTGTTGTTTGGCAACACTGATGCTTTGTCCAGCTCTTTCCTCCCAGGAAAGTGCTGAGGCAGCAAGGACAATTTCTGCCAATGGGACTCGGTTGAGAAGAGACCTGTCCAGAAAGCTGAGAGGTCATGATAGGATTAATACAGCTCTTTGCAAAGAGTCATTAGCACTTATGAGAGCTGGCCCACATGCCGGCATCAGCTTTTCGAGGCTGGAAACAAACCTTCTGCTTTTTTAGCATGATTTATTCCTGGATGGCTCTGGACTTAACATCATCTTCTTCCTTCCCTCCAAGCCCAATGGAGCTCACTGTGGTGGGACCACAGCTCTGGCAGAGCTTCCTGACACTATCCCCATCTTGGGTTAGACAACAGTGCAGTAAAAGTCATCAACGCTTAGGTACCTCCACCCCAAGCAGTAGGTAAAGGTTTTCTGATGGCATCAGAGGAAGGTCCCTTTACCTGAATGAGCTCCTCCTTCGAGCTGAACTCAGAGGCCATGACATTTTGGCCGTCCACCACTCGCGTGAGAGATATGTGCAGCCTCCCCGAAGCCAGCTGGTAGGAGTCCTCTGGTAGCATCCGCTGCAAAACAGCCTTGATATTTGCCAGCAAGCTGCACTTGGGAGAGAGAGGGCCCAGGATGGTTTTCCTGACCTCCTTTGCCATGGCAAAGAAAAATTCCTTTAGGTCATCTGACACAGAGCAGGAGGGAAAAAGATGGAGAGAAAGTCAATATCCCTGCTGCCCTAACAGTTATATTTTTAATCCTATTTTTAACCCTCCCCACAAATAAAGCCCATTGCATCTCTGTGCATGACCCCAGGATGATACTGCTGCTATAATGGGGGATGTGGTGGTGGGGCAGAAAGGGGGACATCACACCCAAGATGTCCTCAAAGGACAGCATATTGCTGAGCATGACCCCACTGGTGAAATCCCCGTCTGCACCAGAGACGGGTGCTCAAGATGTGCCTGGCCGGGGATTCGGGAAAGGCTCCAAAGAGCCCCAGGAAGAGGGATGCAGGTATAGACACGGAGTTATTGGTGCCAATGTGACTTGCACAACACATTCCTGCCTTCTATCTCCGATTTTGCATGTGGGCAGCCCCAGGCTTCACGGGTGAGCTGGGTCGGCTCAAAGGTGAGGAGGAGAGGCAGACCCCCACCTCCGCCACTTAGGGCTTTCCTGCAAGCCAGGCACCATGGCTGCATCGCGCTGGGACTCCCTGCTCATCTGAGCCCTGCCGGTGACCTCTCAGCTGGTGTTAATAGTCATTACGTGTGTCTGCGCATCCAGAAGCTCAATTAAAGGAGCAGAACTGCAGAGCCCTGGCTGAGAGCTCAGGAGACACCGGGTTTTAAAGGCTGCGTAGTGATGGAGGGGAAGAGGGGTGCAGCAAAACCCTCAGTCAGCCTGATCCTGAGGAGGGAGCTTGGTCTCTTTGCTGAAATGGGGAGCTCGCCTGGGGGAATATCAGATGCTGCGAGGGCTGGAGCCCCTCTGCTGTGAGGACAGGCTGAGAAAGTTGGGGTTGTTCAGCCTGGAGAAGAGAAGTCTCCAGGGAGACCTTAGAGCCTCTTCTAGTATCTGAAGGGGCTGCAGGAAAGCTGGAGAGGGACTCTTGATCGGGGAGGGGAGCCATAGGACAAGGGGGAATGGTTTTGTGGTGAAAGAGGGGAGATTTAGATGAGATATAAGGAAGAGATTTTTCCCTGTGAGGGCGGTGAGCCCCTGGCGCAGGTTGCCCAGAGAAGCTGTGGCTGCCCCATACCTGGAGGTGTTCAAGGCCAGGTTGGATGGGGCTTGGAGCAACCTGGGCTGGTGGGAGGTGTCCCTGCCCAGGGCAGGGGGGCTGGACTAGGTGGTCTTTAAGGTCCCTTCCAACCTAAACCATTCCATGATTCTATGAATATCCCACCTTGAGCAGTTAAACTCTTGCAGGGAAAAGCTTTTCCAGCTCCCCAATGCTGCAAAGAGCCATCCTTGTGCCCAGGTGGGCTCCCCAGGACCCTGCACCGGAACAAAGCCATGGGTTCACCTTAGCACCGTGGCTTTGTAGGGGCAAAGGTTCCCAGGCTGTCTCGTGAGATTGCTTTAAAAGCATGGAGAGACAGATGGATTAGATGGAGTGTCCTGAAGGCAACTGGAGCAACACAGGCATTAAGAAGGGTTATAAATGTTTGAGCGGATGTTCAGGCCATGTGGCATGATGATTAATGCTTGGCGGGTTCATGCAGGGTCTTCAGGGATGCCAAAAGAGCCAGAGACACCCTAAGCAGGAGATGCACCCACCAGGCACCGTCTGGCTGCTCTATGTCCTGGAAATGAGGGAAAACCTGGAAAAACTGCCCGCAAGCTGCCAGGTAGGAGGTGAGAGCCGACTCCGGCTTTGGAGGCTTTGGCTCTGGACGGGGCTTTGACTTAGGGCAGGTGAGGGATTGACCGTGACTGTCCCCGCCTGCACCAGCTTGCTGGTGACAAGCATGTGCCTAGGAGGTCACCTGTGGGGTGGCAGGGCACAGCCTGGCTCAGAGAGCTCAGAGCTCCTCCCCCAGCCCAGGTCAGGGTACACAACCACAGCCACCCCATGGGACACCCCATCAGCGGCCCAAGCACACCTTTAACCCTCTTTTTGCCCCAGTCCTCCCTAATATGAATTTGACAGAGTTTGTGCCACCGTCATTTTCCTTATTAGAAACCCAACCAGAGTCATCACTACCCAAAAGGTCATTTCTTCTCCTGGGGAAGATGTTTTGGGCCCAAGATCATCTCAGCACCTCTAGGTGCATGGTGCCTACCACCCCCGGTGACGCAGACCCCTATTTCAGCACTGGTGCCCACAGCAAGACCAGTTACCACACTGATTTTTACCTGCTGGACTGCCCCAGCTCCATCCAATTACACCAGTATGAGGAATCAGAGAGGAAAGTTTTGGGGCGCTTGCTGATTTGTAGAAGAGTTCATTCTCATAAGGGCAGAAAGGTTCCTTTCTGCTTTGTCTAAATATATTTTCCAAAGTTTTGAATTATTTTTAGCTCCAGCAGAGTGGCTCTAGCATCCACCAGAGGTTTCAGGAACAGCATGTTTCCTCCCTGCTTCCTCCATCATTATTTGGACCCTAAAACCCCCGTGCCTCCTAAATGTCCCCGTTAGGGGTTGGATCAGCCTTTGAGGACTTAAGTCTTGTGTACACTTGTTTACACATGGACACTAATTGGAAATATGGGAGGATGTGATTATTAAAAGTGGATTAACTGCTCTGAATTAATTCTACACATAGATGATCTTATTGCTAGCGGGACCCTGTTTCCACATTGTCTAAAGAGGTTCAGAGTAAAACCTCTTTTGCAGCAATAAGAGAAACCCCGGCCCCAGGCTGGAGCAGGGGCTGCTGTTCCCCGGGCATGTCCCGCAGACGAGCCCTGGTGCTTCTGCCAAGGGAGAAGGTGCTCCGCAACCTGGAAAGGGGAATCGCACCACATCTTCCCTTCTGCTGGGAAGGCTGAGTGGGACAACCCAGAGCAACATGCAAACAGGACTGTCGGCTCTATAGATACCTACATGACTGCCACTCCTGTCCCTTTGTAGCTGAGGATGCCGAGGGGCCTTATCCATAGGGGACAAGGGGGATTTACATGGGCATAACCGCCCGCCATGGCCACATAGGCTTGCTCTGGGACACATCTCAGCACTTCTTAGACCTCTTAGCAGAAGAGAAGGAGATCTGCTCCTTCAGCAGGAGCAGGAAAATGAGCCAATAAAATACAGGTACATCCAGATTTACCCATGCAGTATCTACTCGACCATCTGAGGTAACATTCAGACAGTAATAACTGGCTTTTTCACCTTACACCACCCAAAATTGCTCCACGGTGGCTGCCAAAAGTGGCAACATCTGCAGATTTATGCCTTGTGAGTGATATGAGTTACACCAGTATCGCATCCCCACAGGTGCTTTAAGGCATTAGCTTCTCTATTTCTATTTTGAAATTAAAAAAAAAAACTATAGCAAGGAAATCCAAGCCGTATCTATCTTACCCAGGCCGATGCCACACACCACGGCGGCGGCGATGAGCGATCCGGCAGACGACCCGTAGACCTTGCAGGCGGACTTGAGCAATTCAGGAGCCAGCTCCAGGAGGGACTGCACCACCCCGACCTGGTACAGGGCGAGAAAGCCGCTGCCCGAAAAGGAGAGCGAGAAAGGGGTGCTGGAACCCCGGAGATCCTCCTCAGCCATCTCGAGATCAAACTGGTGTATCCGTCTTGATGTCTTGGGTTGTCCTTTTTCACCAGGTGAACCTCAAGTTCTCCTCTCCTCTGCTTTCTCCAGGCTCATCTCTGGCTGCAGAGGAACCCAGAAGATGGATTTTCTGCCTCCTTTTATGACAGCTCCCCGAGGTGTTTAGATTCAAGAGCTATTTTAATTGCTGCCTGTGCTAAAAACAGAAATTTTCCCCTGATCAAAACAGCTCTTGTAATCCTCGACCACAGCCAGCTCAGATGCTCAGGGCTGAATCAAGGCTCCTCTTTTATACCAAGCGATCTGAAGTGCCCCGGGAGCCCTCCTGGAGACGGTCCCTGCATTACCGTGCCGTCACACTTGGAAACATCCATACAAAATTTCCTCTTTGCTTCGTGCTTTCCTCATCAAGGGTGTTTTCCTAAATAGGATTCTCCATCAATCCCGGCTTAGGCACAGCTCAGTGCTGAGTGAGTAAAGGCTTGTATAAGACACTTAAAGGCAGAGGGTGTTACACAAGGGGTGGATGCAGGGCGTTGCACTGGGTTAGGTTTGGAAATATTGCGTATATTTGCTCCCTGTTGGAAGGGGTTTGTCCTTGCCCGACTCTTGGGTATCCTTTTGAGGGGTGGGGGGAGACAAGGAGCTGGATTTGCTTTTCTCTTCCCCCCCAGCACTGTGCTCTGTAAGGCCCCAGAAGGATGCTCATAGCAGCACCATGTTCCCCAAATCTGGGGTTACTGAGCCAAAATCAAACTGCCTTCGGGCTGTCTTCATTGGCGTGTGATAGTTAAAAAAATAGGGAGCAATTAGTAGATATCTAGTGTGTTTTCAGCCTTAATATCCTAATGCTGCTGCCAACACACAGAATAAATATTGCCATTTTAGACAGATGTATTTATTAAATATTACTGAATACTGTGTTGCTTATGTTGCCCAAATACATACAGTGTGCATACTATGTAATGAATATTACATATGTTACATTCAAGGTTGTATAGACATACATAACGTGGGCACGTGTATGGTAAGAGACGGGCTGAAGGAGAGAGCTTTCATTCCCCGGGTGGGTGCACCTGCCTGGCCAGGACAGTACAAGAGAACAGGAGATGGTCCCAGCATCCTGATACAACCTTTGCAATGCTGTTTCCCCCCAAATTTTTATATGTTTTTCCTTTCCTTCTCCAGCTGTGGCTGGGTCCCCACGACGAGAGTTGTGTCCCATGCGATACCCAGCGGCAGAGACCCCCACCTCGATGTGCAGAATGTCCCTGGGTTGAAGTTTCCCTGGTCGCTGCCCATCAGCTGGTGAACGCTGCCAGCAAACCCCCCAGGTAAGTGTCACTTGGTGTGGCCAAGGCTGTCCTCGACGGCTGCTGCCTGGACGACAGCACAAGCAGGAGCAAGATGTCAGCTTAAAGACGTATCGAAACAGGATCTCAACTATCCGAACAACTGCTTGAATTAGGGCACCTGCGTGTGCCCACACCCTGCTATAGATATACAGCCTTGCTGGATTTGGTCTTCTCATTTCTTGTCTTTCCAGTGTTTGATGTTGTTTTTACATTATCCCCTCGCTGGGTGAGCCTCCCACACGTTCCAGCCTCTCTACCAGCCTTCTGGTGATATCTGAGCTTTGATCTGCGTGATTCATGCCACTGTCTCCTCCAGGCCTTGGGAAAGCAAATTCTTTTATTCAAAGGACTTTCTTCCAGCACTGGTAAACATCTGCAGGTAGAACAAGGGCAAAAAGTATCATCTGTCACTGCGACTGATCTGAACGCACCAGTGCATCGGAAGCGCGTGAGTGTTTGCACACTGGAAGATATTGTTTCCGTGTTCTCTGTGCATTAACTCTGCCAAGTATGGGCACGAGGCCCCCAGCAATTCCACAGGCACTGCGTGGCAGAGGCGTAGGATGCTCCTGCTTCACTCAGCACTTGCACCTCCTCAGTCAAGCCCAGCCCCAGCTGCCAAGCTTCAGGAAAGGTGTAAATGATCTCATGGGACCTGCAGGAACACGCTCCTCCATCCAGTGCACAGCACAAGGATGGTTTCCTTGTAGGAGCTGGACTTGCTACAAAACATGATGCTCCAAGATCACCTTGTGAGTACAAATCCCACCGAGCTGAGTCGGGAGATGTTCTTCCCCCTTCTCCTTCGGGCATCTTGTAATAGTTTCTTCCCTTACAGCTGCCATGAAGTAACATATTAAATGGGATTTTCCATTTTCCAGATGATGGATGGTGCAGTGGCCATGAAGAATCCGTTATCCCTAGAAAAAGGCAAGTGAGTAACTCCATGGGGAGGTGCGCGGTGAATGCAAGAAGGTCCCTAAGAAGGAGAAATCCCAGCAGACGGCACAGCCCCACACTGAGGAGGGGCCAGCCCCAGAGAGGGGCAGGGGAGGCAAGGCAGGACGGACAAGAGGACGAGAGTCCATGCACAGGGAAGGACAGGAGATGTCTGACCTCGCAAGGAGAGGGCAGCACCCCGAAAGTCGGCAGCTCAGACCCGTGAGGACTTCATGACATGCTCAGGTACCCCGGGTTCCCCTTGGGATCCTCAGAGCTCAAGGAGCCAGGCTTTGGGGACACACCAAGGGGGGGGCTGCCAGCCGAGAGGGTGCACAGCCACATCACACCATTTCCCACAAAATGCCCTGTCCTGCAGTGAATTACGGGGAGCTTCTCAAGGCCGGGAGGGGGTGCAAAATCTGCCCCACACCCTGTCCCACTCCAAACACCAAGGCCCTGGGACAGCATCCCAGGGGACAGCATCCTCCCTGGCCCGGTGCCACGCTCCTGTGAGATGAAACCTTGTCATCATCCTCTTAGTGACAGCGAATTTTGCATTAATTGGCTCGTTAAGTGCCTGGCTGATTTTCTAAGCTGCCCTCCCCCACCTGGCGCTCAACAAAGCAGGATTAGCTGGGACTAATGACTTTGGAGACGCAAGATCCCAAAAGCAGCCTGAGATGCTTTCTGGAGAAGGCCCCCCAGGCTCGCATTGAGCACCGGGCCAGCAGGGGGCTGTGCGGGGCGTGGGGCTGCTTTTTGCCCGGGCAGGATCAGTGCCCAGATGGCCGGTGTCCGTGATCCCAGAGATTTTCAGGCGAGGCGATTGCTTTAGCTGTTTGAAGCCACGGCAGGGTGTTTAGGGAAGGATGAAGGTAATACCGAGAGTTGGAAACTGATCAAAACCCCGGGGCTAATAACTTGCCCTTCTTTAATACCTTCTTAATATCTTCAGTGGCCACAGGCGATCAGGGTCTCAGTTTTATAACCAAAAGATTAATCCAAGATGCTGGAGTCGCTCATGAGAAGGGACCTGGGCTCCGAGAGCCACCGGCCCTGGGGTGCTGCGCTAACGGCAGCCGTGGCTGCTCCCATCCTCATCCCACCGCGCCAGGCTGGAGCAGCATCCCTGCTTTGGGTTGGGTTATCTGGGACCAGGAGCCCCTTGTGCATGGGGCTGTGCAGGTTTTGCTCCTTGTTTCCCCAGCACCGCTGCCCCGATGGGTGGGAAAAGGTCCAGCAACCACAGAAGGAGGGTATTTGGTTAAGCCACGATATCAGGAAAAGCACAGGAGAAGGGAAAGGGAGAGAGGAGTTGTTTTTCTCACCAGTGTTTTGCCTGGCAGGCGTGTCCCATGTGCCAAGGGAAGATGATGTCTTCTGGGAAGTCAACGAGGAGACAAAACCCTCTTCTGCTCCATGCAAATCCCAACCCACACCCGGCACCGCATGAGCTCAGATGCAAAACAAATAGGAGCATCGCGTGATCCTCCTGCTGGGTCCCCACCATGTCCCCGACATCGGCTCACCCTGCCCCAGTCACAGCCCCAGGACAGTCCCCCATGCTCCGGGCGAGGGACAGGAACCTCATGACAGCTGTAAACAGGCAAGAGCGGTTTCGGTTTCTCCTGCAGTAAAAGTCTCCCAGCTTGGTTCCTGGCCAAAAGGAAACACGGTGCTGGTGCTGTGCTTGATGCTGTCATCGCCGGGCAGGGCCTAGGAGTGGGAATGATGGTTTTTGCAGTCCTAATTACCCTGGGCTACATGAGACGGAGCCCCTGCAAGGTATCCCCAACTCCTTAGGGCTTTTCGGCAGCTGGTGATTCAACTCTGCAGCTCTATCAAACATTTCCTTAAAGGCTTTGCAAACAGGGGGATGTTGATGTGCGTGGGGAAGGGATGCTGCCCTCCAACAAGGGCTCTGCTTCCCCGTTTTGTTTTACTTAGGGTTTTAAAAGGACTGAAATGATCAGACCCTCCAGCAGAGGAGGTGCTGGGCTGACACCGGTGGCCCACAGGTGACTGTCACCCCATGCATGGCACTGAGCCAGACCCCGCAGGTTTGTTTGCCACCATCATCACCCTCAACCCACTAGATCATCCCAGCTCTTGCACACTGCAAGCCCCAAAATTTTGTCCCCTTCGCCCCAGGCTGGGTCCGACACTGGCAAGGGAGATGCTCCCGCTGGTGCCAGCACGCTGAGTGCTGGAAATCCCCCCCCTGTCCCGACCCCGAGCTGCCTTAATCCATGGTCCTACTTAGGGGTCTGGGCAAAGATTAGCTGGGAACATTCCCAGCGATTAGGGTTTAATCGCTTTGACATTTCACATCTTCTTAGGCCTCGTAGGTGAGACCCCAGCAGCTGTAAATCCCCTCGGTCCTCCAAAGAGCGACAGCGAGGGCAGCTCCTGCGCCACTCGGGAACAAGCTTTACCCAGTTCTTGGTGTTAGATCAAGCTGCTTTGGCTAATAAATCTCCTTCTGCTGGAAAAAGAACGGCTATAAATAGTAAAAAATAGCAGGACCACACCGTGTATCTGCTGTAAGACTCCCTTTGTGCCACTTCGCATCTGGCTTGAAAGGAGCAGCCCACAACAGCTGTAGCAAAGCAAACGTTATGCCATGCGTAACAGCCGTACACATCACACATTAGACAAGCCTGGCTGTCATTTAGGAACCAATTTATTTGACTTTTAGGGTTTTTTTTCTGAACTGGACGCTTAGCTGACAGCAAAAGCTACAAAAATTATGTTGTACATTTACAGATACGTATAGAAAAGCAAGTAAATAAATACATATACACGAACACAAACAAACACAACACATGCCCTTGGTGAGAGTGAAAATGCAAATACAGGGTGAAATTTGGGCTTTGTTTTACACATTCTCTGTCCCCAGCCCAGGTGGGTTTTAAGCATTTCATGCTGCTGTGGGTATCGCTGTGATTTTCCTTAGGAGATTTTAAATCCACAGCTCAGAAATCACCCCACATCCAGGTCACCAACAGGGACTGTCCCTCGCATCAGTCGATCTGCATCCTTGGGTTCCCAGGTCCTTCGGAGCAGCCGATGTCAGTCCGGGCTATCGCAGTTGTCTGTGCTGAACTTTTCTCTGTCCTGCTGAGACAGAAGAAAACATCTGTGAGGTCCTTTCCCAAAGAGAGCTGGTGCTATTGGTCTTCTAGATGGGGTTGGGAGGAAATTCTTCCTGAGGAAAGCTGCGGTTACACCAGGTTGCAGCAATGCCGTGCACTGCAGGGCATCTCCCAGCTGCCTCTCTGCAGGCAAAGCAAGTCCTGCTCCTTGTGTGTGTGTGCATGGACCGTGCTCATGGTGGAGAAAGACAGAAGCAGCCCAACAGCACAGGGCAAGATCCAGCACCTGGACGCCCTCCCAGTATAAGCCAGCATGACTGCTACCCACCCAGGTCTATCGATCAGCCTAAAATTACACCACTTGCCCTAACCTGCTGCTGGAAGCTCAGCCCCAGACTCCGTTCTCCTCCCTACCTTGAGAATTTTGCTGTAGGACAAGGGTGCAAACGAGTCTTCCAGGTAGCGGGTGCCGAAGCCCATGATCCTGTTCACTGCCTGGTTGCAGATGCCCGCCACCTTGGCGGTGAGGTGCACCGCGAAGGCAAACTGGATCTCTTGGGGGTTGACGTCGGGTCTGCTGGCTGTCATCTCCTTGCGGACGTAGGCATCGGCCAAATTCTTGAAGGAGCTGTAGGACATGTCTTTGAAGAACATCCGTAGCCGTGCGTCTTCCCTCACCTGGTTAAGAAGCAAGTGAATACACACAAATAACTCGGTGTGTCATCCTTGCATTGGTGCCTTCACTCCACGCCAGGATTGCAGGGAGGACAGACAGACAGCCACAATCACACCCAGTCGGGGAATTAAAAGATGCCATTTCCTTGATTTTTCTGAGCATTTCCCCGCCCCAGGGAAATCAATGGTGTTGCTCTGTTTTACAGCACTACAGAGCTTGGCCCAAATTCCCCCGACCCCACCACAGCTCTCGTCTTACCTGCCTGTCTAGCTCATGTCCTGCACTCTGGAGAAGGGCAACAATTCTCCTGATGGCTTCATCTGCAGAGAGAGATTCCACGTTACCTCCAGCCCTTTCTTCAAGCCCCAGATGCTCTAAGGGGACAGTGCTGCCTGTTTACCCCCTCCTAAAAAATTCCCCAACAGTGTGCATCCACCTCCATCCCTCCACACCCCGTTTCAGCCTATTGCCAAGAGCCTCGTTGTCCTCAGCCAGCAAAAATCCCCCTCCTGCCTTTGAATTTCTCTCTCCCCAAATCAAGCCCTGATGCTGATAATCTCCCCCAAATTCTTCATATGACTGTTGAGGTCACGTAAGTCCCTGGGTGAGGATTGAAGCAGGGTTTGGGTCCCGTGCAGGTTCTGCATAGGTACAAGTCTTGTGCACATATGTTTTCTATATGTGCCAACAATGGAGCAACACTCACCAACGGCATCGGTGCCGGCCGGCTGTGGTGGCTCCCCACATCCACCTGCTCTGCTCCCCTGGCTCTCGCTGCCCTGCACGATCAGCCCGATCTCTTCCGAGACTTGTGTGTAGTAACCGTCAGGCTGCTCCGCATCTGCTGGAAGAAAAACGCATATTCAGAAGCGAGGGTTATTTTTTTGTTGGCGATTGATTGAAAGGGAAAAGCAGCCGCAGCAGTGACTGCATCCACATGATGCTCGTGCCCACCCTGGATTAGTGCGTATCACCAGTGAACGATGGGGCTGCGCTCTCTGAACCGTAACCAAGCGGCTGTAACTCGCCCCAAATCCACCGAAGCTTTGCAGAAACCCCCTCGCCGGCTTTTTGGCCCAGGAAGGGCTGGAGCAGGGACAGGGGTGTCCCACGGGCTCTGCCTGCCGTGCCACAGCAGCCAGCTGCACCCATCCTTCCCCACAGCAAATCGAAATCAGCTTAGCATTGGCCTTAGAGTGGCTTAAGATTTAATCTCAGGTCTTGAGTGCAGGTTTAAACTAAACCACCATGTCCCTCGTTTGCCAGAGGGGAGAAAAACCTGTGCCTGGATGGTGCCTGGGGTAACTTGCTGGCTCACAAGTCAGAGCAATGAGGTGTGCTCAAAGCATGGGCAGATTGACTCTGTCCTGGGGCAGCAGGTTGAGATCAGTCTCCAAAACCTATCCCAAACCCCAGAAAGCACCAGGAGGGTGATACTTAGGGCTAGGAACCAGCACTAAGCACTATTGCTTTCCCAAAGAAAGCCCAGCAGAGATCCCGTTGGCCGTAGGGTTGGGTTAGGGTTGGGGGTGGTGGGGCTCCCACCTGGTGTGGCCGGCGCCTGGATGTGCCGCAGGGGAAGGCAGCTGGGTCGCTTGGCCCTCACCCCGGCTGCCGCCTCTCCCCGCTCCTCCTCTGCATGCTTCTTGAAGGAGAAAACCCTCTTGAGGCTGGGTCTCCTCTTTGGGGCTCTGCCCAGTGGTGGGGATGTGCTGAAGTCCCCTCCAGGTCCTTTAGCTCCTTCTGGTTTGGAGCTGTGAGGAGCTTTGTCATCTTTCTCCTTTGCTTTTTGCCCTGCATTCTCCTTCTGGTCCTCAGGACTCTTCTTGAAGAGTAAATTTAAGAAACTTTTGAACCAGGTCCGTTGGGTTTTGCCCTGGGAAGAGTTTTTTGTGCTTTTCTTCTTGGGCTCCAGCTCCTTTTTAGGGACCTCCCTGGGAGCTTTGCTCTCATCATCCAGAGCCTCATTAAGGTCCGATGCTTTGGATCCCTCCTCCTGGTCCTTCCTGGGGCTGAATTTGGCACATGAATACTTGGAGAAGTCACTTTTCGACCGTTGCAGCCCATCTGCCTTCCTCCCTTGCCTTCTGGATCCCTCCTGAAGCTTCTTCTTGGCCACCAGCGAGTTTTCGCAGCAGCTCAGTGAGCGCCTGACGTAGATCTCCAGCACTTTCTTGGCCCCTTGCCGGTCCAACGAGAGGATCTTGCCCGACGGCTGCCTCCCCGCATCCCACCGAGGCTTCTCTGCAGCCAGAGCCCTCATGTTGCTGCAGGAGAAAACAACATTTTGAGCCTGGTTTTCGCTTTCCCCGGGATGCTGCATAGTCAGGTTGGACACGATGGAAATCACCCCCATTTTGGCTAACGCTGGAGCCCAAGAGTGCTTTGGGTGTCCGAGACTGTTTATGTTCCCAGTAAATGATCAACCCCTTTTATGGTTGTTATCTGAGTGCTCCTTACGCATGCTGCACACAGCGGGTTTTATGATGGGCTATAGACACTGCTGATAAGGGAAGCGAAACTGCGGGGAGCGGGGAGACGAGCTGGGCACGTCGGAGGGGGAGAGCGTGGTTATCATGCAGAGGGATAGGGTATCATCCAGATACCGTGGGGCTGTATCTTCCTATCGCAAAGTATTCCCATACTACGATGAAAAACTACACGCCAGGAGCACCATCCCTGCCATGAATTGCACAACCCAGAGTTTTTAAGTATCTCACCTTGAAGTAATAGCTGCTAAAAAAAAAACCCAAAACCCAACATTCCCCAGCAAGGCTGGGTGCTTCCAGCCCCTGGAGAAGCCAAGGGCAAAGTGGGCTCCTGCTAATATCCTCAGCCAGTGCCAGTATTGGCTGAGCACCTTGTAACGATGCAGCCCCTCCGTGAGCTCTCACCAGCGCAGGGCTGTGACTGGAGCGTGGAGCGCTCACTCCCTGCCTTTCCCATTGCCCTTTTCCTCTGGGTTTTCAAGCAAAATTAAACAGGAGATGCTGCTTTTGAAGGGGAAAAAAAAAAAAAAAAGCCAAACAGAGAGCTGTGCTTGTGCCTCGTCCTGGCTCTACTTCTGAAACCAATTTCACCCTTCAAAAAACCAGATCCACACAAGACTTTCTCCACCACTGAACAGCACATGGGAAGCCAACACCGAAATCCATCACGCTCAGCTGTACAAACCACCCTGGAGCCGGACATCAGCCTCTGCTCGGTCTACATGAGCATCATCGCAATGCACAAGGACACCTACCTACCCCAACTTGGCCTTTTTTGGGTCAAGAAGGCAAGTCCCCTTCATCCAAGCCAACACCAAAGCTACCCGACCACCCAATAACAAATCATAGAATCATAGAATCATAGAATCATAGAATCATAGAATTAGTGAGGTTGGAAGGGACCTTTAAGATCATCAAGTCCAACCGTTAAATCATTCAACTAGATGTAATCACAGCAAAGCAACAACCCCCACCCTACTTTGATTGATTCCAGTATATTGGCCGCATTATTCTTTATTTGCTCTTTTGGTATTTACCTTTCCATCAGTATTTCTGCCCTTCTGGACATATGTCAAGACAAGCTCCTTGGCCACGAGTGCTAAGGGTTGTCGGGCTCCCCTGGGAGGTGCCTTTTTTATACCCGTGTCCAGTGCCGGGCTGAGTTAAGTCCTATTTTTAGCAGCCATTCAGGTAAGAGAGCGGCCAGTACTTCCGCCTGGGATCCCCGTTACCACCTCCCTCGTGGTGGAAAACCAGCGGGCGTGAGTTTCGCTGGAGGAGAAAGCAATTTCCTTATGACAAATGGCAGCAAAACAGCATAAAAATCACCTGTCACCTGGTGTAAGCACTGGCCTTTGAAACCAGCTATCTAAGCCAGCTCTTTGGCATGTGGTTTGGGTTTGTTGTTGTCGTGTGTTTTTTTTAATGGGTGTGATGCCATATATGGGCTTTTCTGCATTGTTTTTGTAAGGAGAAGTCATAACTTTCTCAGATAAACGCGGTTTCAACGCAACAAACAGATCACCCCGCTCACATCCCAGGAGCTTCCAGGAAAGTGGATGTTGGGGGCTGCTGTGGGACCGCAGACGCTCTGGGCACGGTGCTATCAGGTTTTTGCCTAACCCCGAGCTTGGCTGGGCTGCAACGCCTTGGAAACCCACCCTGGGGTCCTTCAGACAGCCCATGCACCCACCTGAAAGCATGAAACAGGACCGGTTTCGTGACCCGAATCCTTTGCCCCGCCATGGCTCCCACTCAGCCTTGCCCAGGGGCAGAGCATCTCCCTGGGCCGAACCCACACAACAAAGCACATCCCAACAACCGCAACCTGCCCCTGGGCCAAACACGTCTTCAGCCTTTCTTCTCACGCCAGAGATCCCTTTGGCCCCACAGCCATCCCCTTGCGCCCCTGTGCCTGTTGCACCCCCCCGCGGGCTGCTGCCCGCCATCCTCATTGCTATTTTGCCATCTGATGGCAATATTTCGCACTGCACCTTGCAGGGACGGGGCTGGATGCGGATGCATTTGCCGGGCGGCGGCTGCCGGCACACAGGCTTTGGAAAACCCCTTGGCAAGATTTCCATCCCGGCAGCGCTGCGCGTTTTCTCCAGCTTTCAGCCGGGGTGATGTGCTGCCCAGGGCCCTCCCAGATAAAAAAAATGGTCTTTTCGTGATAACGGGTTCAGCTTGCAGTCAAAACAAGCAGGATTATTCTCCTTCTGTTTCTACAGACTTTCTGCGCTATAATTTCCTATAATTGAAAGAGATCCGGTCCATTTCCCTCCGTTTCTCCTGAGCCTCCACTGATGAATCAGAGGCTGGTATTGATTAGGAATTACCTGGGTTTGTTTTTCAGCTTCCCCATCTACTTCTGATAAATAATTAAACCGTCCATCAGGAGCTCCATGCTGCTAACTAGCATATGACCACGTCCTTTCATAAGCAGGTCGATTCCAGTGGGTGAGGAGTTTCACAATCAATTTTGTTTGGTTTTTTTCTCGGCAACATCCATATAACAAAAAACCACATCCACTCTGGCCCTGGGGCACAGTTTGGCCCTCTCCATTTTGGAGATCTTGCTACTGGAGATCATCCAAAACGGAGTCCAAACACCATCCCTGTTCATGGAGGACTTCTCGTGATTATGCTGGGAATCAGCATTGACTTAGGGCCTCTTGCAGGGTTCTCCTCTGCGTAGGAGCATTTCTGGACACAGTTGGAAGATGGGGTACCCAGACTGACCCAAATCTTGACCCAAGTTGCGATTCTGGATCCAAACCTTTATGCAAGTTCATGGCCCTTCTGGGATTTGGGACATGCTCAAACCTAATGGGAGAGAGGTATACGAAAAAAAAATGTTTGCAAGAGACCCAAGACAAATCAAAAGCCCATTGCCAGAGTTGGAGGAAGAGATCTAGATCCCAATTCATCCGCTTATCTTATCAATACCAATAGAGAATGAGGAAGCCGTCTGGAAATGCGTTTGCGTGGAAGGAGCACACAACGCCGAGGCTGGTATCTTCAGGCCAGTGACGTTGGAGGGAAAAGCAGAACTAAAAGCACAGGGACACAGCAGAGGCAACTGGCCTAGTTAGAGGAACTCGCTCCAGAAGGTGGAAAAAAAACAAGGGAGAGATTCCTTGCACGGAGATGCAAGGTGTGGGGGGTTACAACGGGCTCAGGAGAAGGCAGGAGTCGCCACACCTGAATTTCTTGGGAACAAGAGAGACAGGCCACAGCTTGGGAGGCTGAAGTTGGACATCAGGAAGAGCCTCCCCTGCAGGAGGGTGGGACAACCTCAAATGGATGTCCAGATGGTGGGGCAGCACCATCCTTGGAGGTCTTCCAAGATTTGGCTAGCCAAAGCCACAGCCAATCCAACCAGATGTTAAAGGCAGTTGTGTTTTAAGTGGACCAAAGGTCCCTTTGAGCCAACAGCAGTCACTTGGGCACAAAAATATCTGCCGTTTCAGATCTAAACCACGACAGGGGTGTTGAGGGTAGCCACCGCTCCCTGCATCAGCCACAGTTCGGACAGACGGCACAGCCAACACGTGGCCCCAGTGGAAACCTCTCAGCCCACTGGTGTGGTGCCTCTGATCCAAGACTCTCTCTTGGGCACCAGCCCCCAAAGCAAATCCTTTTTTTTCTCCAGCCCTGGGGCTGATTTTAGCTGCTCCCCTCAGAGACAGCAGCGGGCACACACGGGCATTTGCGGCTGTGCACCACCCTGCCCCAAACACCACCAGGCCTGGAGCTGCTGAAGCGTGGATGATGATCTCCAGGGAATGAAGCACCTGCAAACCTTGAGGAAAGCCCACGTGGGGTACCCACCTGCGTGCCACCACCCCCAGACTTCAGCCATGGCGAAAAGTCACCGACTGCTGTGTGCCATCCCTCCCCACACACCCACGCCAAACACGCTGGCACAAGCAGCGGTTACTCGGCTGTTTACCGAAAGGGATGGGTCCCCGTTCCAGGAAAGCAGCAGCTTTAAGGTCCTCCTCCTTCAGTTTACCGCACAGAAAAGAGCCACTTTGCCCCAGGAAGGACAGGAGGACTTCCTGGGAGCATGGAAAAAGTTTGTCATTGCAGCTCATCCTTGCAAAGGTGCCCTTTGATTTTTGCCCTTCAAGATCCCTCCAGAGCGGCGGTGGCACGGCATGAGGAGGGTTGAGCACTTTTGGCAGCTTCCCAACCAGGAGAGGAAATCCCCGTCCAAGTCCAGCGGGATCCTTAGTCATCGCTGGAAAAAACAGGTGAAGAAAGGGCGTCTCACATGCTCCCTGCGAGCACGGCACAGGGTCACCAACTGTCACCTGCTCCAACAAAACAAACCACGCAGGCTGCAGAAGCGATGGGATGCTCAGGAGTCATCAGGGCGGTTTCCATGGTAAGAAAGCAGGGGGGATGTCTTGTTAGGAGGTGGTCAGGAAAAACACACCCATGGGTGTGACGCAGGGCCAGGATGGGAGAGTTGCCAAGGAAGGAGGTCTGCTTTCCCACCAGAGCCATCCTTCAGGGCTGGGCAGGACTTACACTGACTCTGCTGGATTTCACCCCAAGAAAAAAACTGGCTTTAGTCTTCTCTGGGACAAAAATAACCCTTTGTGGAAGGAAGGATGAGGTCTGGGTGCTTCGCTGGACCTTCCTGGTGTGGTGCATCCCCAGGCTGCAGCATGGCTGGGTGCTGGATAACCTCCAGCCCACTCTCCAAGCGGATATTTTGGCCTCCCTTCTCAGCTAGGACCTCCCAAAGGCTGTGACGCTATGCTCCACCCCATTAGAACCTCTTCTTTCCTTCTCCTCCATCACTTGACTTATCAAGCATGTGCGTTTTGCCAGCGAGCTGGTGGTTTTTTCTGGAAGTGAAACTTCACAGCCAGCGTTTCCAGAGATGTCATACTGTTGAAATTTTGCCAACCAGCTGCCACAGGTCCCACCACCGTCTCTTGCTAGGTACAGCCCACCAGCATCTTCAGGCTCCACTTAGTGGGTGTGAAGTCGTTTTGGAGGAGCAACACAAACTACTCCTACTGCTTTGGAGGAGCAACCCAAAACTACGGCAAAAGGGGCTGTAGTTTCAGGTTGACACCAACCAGTTTTGGTGGAAGCCTCAGTCTCCAACCCCTGCCAAAATTTTTCACAAGACTGAAATTTCCCAGACCCATCCACAGCCCCAAAAGCGGTGCCGATGCAGCTCTGAGACAGCAGCTTGGGCTTGGGAAAGGCTCCAGAGCAAAATACCAGGCAGAAGGAAAAATTCTGCAGTGATACAAAACCGAGGTTGGAAGGATCTCACCTTGTCCTATCAGCCGTGAAACACGATGTTGCTTCACGACCTGTTTCTGCGCTTGTCCATGTAGCTACAAAACACCATGTGTTCGCGCTGTGTTCACCCATCTGCTGAGCAGCTCCGACTGTTGCCCTCTGGCTTAGGGGCTGCCGAGCTCTGGGACAAGATTCAGGTGGCCACAGGGGCTGGTTTTGAATGAGGAAGGCTTAGATTCCCTGGTTTCAGACCAGCAAGAAGTGGGATTTTCAACTGTACACAGTCACAGGATTTTATTTCCTCAATGAAAGACATTCTGAAAATATTAGTGGATGTTGTTGGATCTAAAAAACACACACACGTTGTTCCTCCCAGGTCAGGAACAGTGCCCGGGGTTGCAGCTATTCCTGCTTCGGACTCAAAGCAAATAACCACACATCTGATGACGAGTGTGCTCATATTCATTACTGTCTTGGTTTCTTTTTACATTATTTAGTCAGCTAATTACAAAAAGCATTACAAGGAGGGAAAGGAGTTTAAACGAGACCCAGCATAAGGCACCTGTGCAGCCTGGAGCTCCAGCCAGGTCTGATCCAGGCAGATACTTCAGCACGTTCCCACCCTTAATCACAGGAGCGACCCCACAGGAGACAGAGTGTATGGCCCATCTGCAGTGTAAGTCCATTCTCAAATCGGGGAAATGGCTCAGATTTGGAGCAGCGTGTTGATGCTTAGACAAGCACCAAAATTTACAGAGCAAAAACATCACATTCCCTCCCCAAGGACAGTAGAGAAGCGAGGAGAAGACCAGCCCACACATTCACTTGCTCTTTCGGGGCTGGGAGACAGTTTCTGGGTGTGTTTTGCTAATGAAGCTAATGAAGCCCCAAAGATGTCGCAGCTTTGGCTCAGGGCAGGTTTTGAAACCCAGGACCAGCTCTGTGGCCTTCTGTCCAGGAGATGCAAGGGACGCCGGCACTTCCTAGCAGAGCACGTCTGTCTGTGATGCACTGCAAATGCCGCTTCCAAAGATTTTCTACGGTGAAACCTCCAGTGGGTCTTCTTTCAAATCCTCATGGTCCTCATTCTCCAGCTGCTCCAGTTTGCTGGATTTCTCATGGATGATCTCCCCGGGAGTCTTCAAAAACCTGTAATACATTTTTTTAATGGCATGTCCAAACCCAGCCCCAAAGCAGGCTGTAAGTGCTGGAGCCCTTGCCCTCATCAGCCGAGCTCTGGAGCTTGCCAGAGGGTATCTGCCACCCCTGGGCTTCGCTGAGCATCCCAACTCTTGCTTTGCACCCAGGGTGCCCCAAGCCCAGGGAGACAAAGCTCAGCACTTGTCAGCCCAGAGAGGGCACTTTAAGCCCATATTAGTCTCAAGGAAGCAGCCAGAGCTGAAAACAGGAGGCTCCTGATGTATTTCCACCCCTTCTTCTGTCTGGAGGTGAACTTCAGACCTGGTCTTACTGGGGAAGAGGAAGGAAGTTTCCAGCTCAGGTGGGCTTGGGGACATTTCCCCCAGCAGCAGCCAGACCCTACGCAGGAGGGTGGATGGATGCTGGCCCTGGGGCAGGCTGCTGGCCCCCAGCCCTGGAACACACATGGCATGGGACCCAGAGCCCCGATGTCCCATCTCCTGGCTCGCACAGGAGAGAGCCTGGACACAAACCCAGCGGGGTGCTGCACTGGCAGGGAAGGGTAAAAAGAAACAAACCAAAAAGCAACCACTGAGGTTTTGCAAAACTAAAACCAGTCCAGGCTTCTATACCTCAACACGAAGGCTGATTCCAGCTCTGAGATGCGCACAGCCGCTGCGGGACGCCCGAGTCACTGCACCAGGCTGGGACCAGCCCCTGATCTCCCCTACAGCACCACAAGCCCAGCCGACAGACCACGTCCCCATGCATCACCCCAACAGACAGTGAAGACGCTGCAACTTCAGCTCGGTCTGGACCACTGACAATCCAGCAAGATGAAGCAGCTGCCAACATCTGGAGCCCACCACCTTCCTGTGCCCCATCCCGACCGTCCCAGGCAGCTCGTTTCTCTGACCTGCTTCATCTCACCTGAACAGCAGCTTCTGCCCTGGCTCCTTTTTGATGATGTTGAGTTTGTAGTAATGCCTGAGCGCTCGTGACATCTTTTCGTATGTCATGTTCATCCGGTTCTGGAAGAAGAAAAGAATTGGGCCTAAGGAAAAGCAAGCACCAACACCTGGTTTGGGTCTGTCTGCAGGAGGACCACCTGTGTTGCAGGCTGTGATGTGGGTCTCTAACCCAGACTTGCTTCTGGGTCCACGGTCATCATGGTTTGCTTTCCAGCAGATGAGAAATCCTCTTTAATCACCCAGAGTTTGGCATCTCTCAGTAGCACTGCGCCCACTCTGTCTCACCCTTCCCAGTCCCTGTGCCATCAGCTCTGGGGAACACGTCATGAAGGTGACATGCAGAAGCCCAGGAATGACAAATTTGTTCTCAACTGCATTTACCTTGTGGTTCCCCCAGAGCTGGGCAAGTCCATTTGGGTTAACGACCCGGAAGACCTTGGCTTCCTTGTCTTCCCACTTGATGTAGGGCTCATAGCGGCTGTCGGAGAGGAGCTGGTACACGTAATCCCACAGCAACCTGCAGTCTGAGCATCGGTGGAGAATAAATAGTCACAGAGCTCCCACTAAGGCACCTGTGCTCCAGCAAGAGTCAATCAGCAACAGAACTGCGCTTGTTAGCAATGATAATAAATGTAAGAAGAGCTCATGCACAGCACTTTTATTGCTAGATCTCAAAATACTAGCAGGAGCTACATTTTTCAGGTGGGGAAACTGAGGCAGGGAAGCGCACACATACTGACGCATGGAATAAATGGAAGGGAGACAGATGGGCAGACAGGACAAAGCACAACCTCATTCCCCCAAGGAACCAGGCTATAAGTTCAGATTTACCTGCAATTTTCCCATCTGCTGGGGCTGACAGGGCTGTAGGAAAAGAGCAGATGGCATCTGCCCTGCAGGTGCCCTCCAAGCTGGGATGGGAGAGGTTCAGCGGCTCCGTGTGGCTGTGGGACATGGGCTGCGCCGCACAACCCAGGCAGGAGGAAACAGCAACTGGGGCGGCCTCAGCTCTGCAGTCTGTCCCTGGGGAAAAAAATAACAACACTATAATGTATTATGGCAGGTCTCAGGAGATCTTCCAAAGCCCTGAAACACCCAGGGAGGACCAGCCCAGGTCGGTTATCAGCCTGGCACCGGCCCAGCCAGAGGAGGCAGGTACACAGGAAAGCCTGGGATTTTCCTAAGGTGAGAGCAACAGAAGGTCCAGGGGCATTAGAGTAGATGCCGAGTAGGATATGGGTCAGATCCAGGAGAAAAGCTGGAATAGGAGAATGCAGCAGAGTACGGGCACTACACTTGTGAATTGCTGCAGGAGCTTAAGATGTTCATCATCCCACACCTGAGCCAGCAGGAGAGCTCAGGACAGCACTCCAAAGCCACCACCATGCAAAGCCAGCCACTGACACCAACCCACTCTAACTCCCACCTAAGCCCTCCGAGAGCACTGATAAGCCCCACTGGCCCTGACCAGCTCCACCTGGGGCCTCTCCCCACCCATTGGCCCAGAAGCTCTATTTAAACTCAGCCCTGGCTCATCAGTCCTTTCCCACTTATGCTGCAGGAGAACTGCTCTCCAGCCATGGTCATGCTTCTGCCTGACTATTCACCCCCCAGTCCAGATCTCAACTTGTAGATGGATTTCATAGTGCAGCTATAGCCTCACTTGGTCACCATAGACCCACCTGGAGATCCCTAGACTTGATTCTGACCAAACCTGCTTCATCACCACAAGCTTTCTTGATAACCTGGACACTGTTGGACCTGGCTGCCATCTCCAGGACTGCCCTGCTTGCCTTGCTGAGGTACTGTGGGATGGGTTCAGCTGACTGAGCTTCAAGCCCTAGATGCGTGCAACACGCTGTAGCTGGGGGCAGGAGAGCTTTGTGGAGGGCTGCCATTCTCCATCATACCTTCCTCTGTGCTCCTGGCCTCCCTGAAGGGTGGGTTCAGCAGAGGGCTGCACACCAGAGCTCTTCTTTGAGTCTTAATGTACTGAAGTATTTCATATAAGACATCACCTGCAGCGAAGGAAAGTCTGCTCAGATAACTTTGTATTATAGTAGAGACTCTCAGATGATGTTGTTGCTTATGTTTCTGCGCTACAGAGTAAGAAGATATTCCCCATCCCAAAGCATTTGCAGTCCGGATGGACTAAAGGAAGGAAGAGGGTTGTCCCTGTCTCCAGCACCCAACTGAGCAGGTGGGGCTGAAGCCGGGTCTGCTGGGACCCATCCGGCCCCTCTCAGCAGACCACAGCTCGTGCTGTACTTGGATGGGCCTCAGAAACACCCTCGCACTCGCTCTAACCTGAGCTCGGAGCTCGGTATCTGAAGTCATCCTTGGTGAGGATGCACAGGGCTTTGCCGTTCATTTCAAACTTGCTTTCATCCGTTTGCCGAAGGGAATACTCTTTCTCAGCCCATCTTAGCCAGTGGATCACGTCGTCCTTGCTCCACAGTGAGGGCTGGATTCCTGAAACCAGGGGCAGCCTCTGAAACAACTCCGTCTCCATCTTCAAAGCTGCTGNGAGATACTGGTCTTCTCCATCAGCAAACTTTCCCTCTATATTAAGTACTCACAGGTCAAAACCCCAAAAGAGAGAAAATGAACCCTGATGACTGGTGAATCTTGTCCCCCTTGACAGCAGGGAATGGTCCCTGGGTGGGACACCACAGCCGTACCCACCACGTCCCACCCTGTGGGAGATTCTTTTTTTTTTTTAAGCAGTGTTGACTCACTCAACATCTACTCACTCAGCCTGCCTGGAAGCTTGAAGATCTCCCCCTCGCTGATGGGTGTGTGTCTGGCCTGGGACAGGGCTGCTAACGAAGCTGTGACAACGGGGCTGGAAGAGCTGACTGTCACATTACCCTGGGGAAAAGAGATCAAACACATCAGCGGGGGAAAATTCCCAACTCCGCTCCTGCCTTTGCTTCGGAGACGCCTCCACCTCAGTAAACACTGCTCAGAGAGTTTCTAGATGGTTTCTCACAGCAGTGTGATGTGCTGTCTGCAGCGTTTCCACGCTGGCTCTAGATCCTTCACCAGCCCCAGGATGAATCTCTGGTTGCCCAAGACAGCGTTAGTAGCCAGAGATGCCCATCTCTTTCTCCAGTCCTTTTCTTTAGTGGAGGTACCTGCCCTTGCCCAGGCTCTAGATGTGGGTTGTCCATCCCCGCTGCCCCATAGCTGCAGGGGAAGTAGAAGATGGAGCAAGACTGACAGAGCCCGCAGAGCCCGGGCTGGCTCTTGCTTCCTGCAGGATCCTCAGATGCTCGTTGGACGTCCAGGGTTTTAGGATAGTACTTCAGTTCTTTAGAGTTGTGAAAATACAGCTGGCGATAGTGCTTAGATTTTGACTTAAAAACACTGTATGAAGAGATCTCTAACTTTTCCCCTCATGACAGAAGTGGAAATGGCCATCCCACATTTAGAGAGATGTCCACGCGTCTTGCTCTCCTGCCATGAAGTCCCATCCCCTCAAGAATTACTCCTCCCTCTTGGTTGTTCTTTAAGGACCCCCACCAGCATCACCGAACGGGTGAGATGGTCAGTGCTGGGAGGAGAGGCAGCCGCAGCGCCTCGGCCGGGCTGGGGGTCAGCATCGCCCCCGCGCTGCCTCCGGGCTCTCATCCAGGGCCAGAAGGGAGCGCAGATCCTGCTGTCAGCCCCAGCTAGATCTTGAAATATTACTGGCAGCCGAGCAGATAATGTTTCCCCTTAAAAATCTATTAACGTGAATCCCAGCAATTTCTCAGCTTCATTCTCTGGAAAATTAACAATTTTGCCTACAAATAGTATTTTCTGAAGCGGTTGCCAACTCTGGGCGCTTCCATGCACCCTCAGGCAGATTTTTGGAGAGGGTTTGAGCAGACAGAGCTTCTCAACTGTGTGTGGGGGTTGAGGAGCTGAGCCCTCCGGAAAATCCAGGGGTGAAGAAAAAATCACAAGTGTGCCCCGACGTGGTGGTTGGGCACATCTGGTGCCAAGCTGGTGTTCCCAAAACCAGGAGCAGAGGAGACTGGAGCAAAACGCTCTCTCTCTCCCCGGGAACATGCTTCCCTGTGATCTGGGGAAGTTGTGGTGGGAGAAAGGCAGCAGTTTGGGGATGGGTGAGGGGTTTTCTTCAGCAGAAGGGTGAGTGTTAATTTGCCCGCTGGCGGTGTAACGATCGCTGGCTGTTGCGGGGCCGTCGGTTTTAGCAAAGCGAGCAGCTGCATGATATCGTGTGAGGGAAATCAGAGAAACTCCAGTATGAACTCTGAGCAGGCTGGAGAGCAACGCAAACTCTTTCGGATTCATTCTAAGCAATAAGCTATGGGAAAAATAAAAACGAAAGAAATTCGCGGCGTATTTTGTCTACAACTCCTCGAAACGGTGGTTTAGTTTTCTCCCGTCGGTGTGACTCTCTTACAACGAGATTTACAGTAAAATCAGACAAAATGTTTGTTATCTCTTCTTGCTCCTAAAGATTTCTGGAGCGCGAGATGCACATTCTTAATTTTTATTACTTTTTACCAATTTTATGTTCTTGCTTTTTTCCCTGCTTAGCTGCTTTTGAGCGTTTCTGAGGCGGCATTTTCTCCCTCCCAGAGGAAATATCGTCCCTGGAGCGGTTTGAGCGGGAAAGCGAGAAAAAGGGGGGAAAAAGGACCCCGCTCAGATGTGCGAGAGCCGCTTTCGGCTCAGTCCCAAACTGGGGGGATGGAGCCCCCCCGGCCGCTCCGGGCTCCGTGAGGCCGTTTGAAGGCGGATGGAGGGGTCACCCCGCCCCGGTAAATCAACTTCCAGCCGTTAATTAAGGTGGGGGCGGATGGGACCGGGCGGCTCTTACCTGCATCCCCGGTGGCGGCGGGTGGCCGGTCCCCGCAGCGGCGCTCGGCGCTGCCCCCAGCCCGGTGCGAGCCGCGGTTCGGCGCTGCCCCGGCGCGGGCGAGTCCCGCCGTTGCGGCTTCGGCGCGATCCTTCCGGGAAACGAAATCGAAACGAACCGGAGCCCCGGGAGGCAGGAGAACGGCGCGGGGGCGGGCAGCGCCCGGGGCTCTAACGTCCCCTTCCCCTCTCGGTGCCGTGGCCCCGCGGTGCCCTCCGGTACGACCGCCGCCTCCGTGCAGGGGATTCCGCCCGCTGCCGGGATGGGGACAGCGCCGGTGGCCGCAGCCGGTCCGAGGGTCCCGGTGTCCCCGGGGCTGTGAACATCCTGTTCCCCTGGGGACTGACGCGCTGCCGGAGGAGGGAGGGGTCCCGGGACAGGCCGGGGGCGGGGTGTGCAGCTCGAATATTTGCTTTTACACCATTTCTTCACCGGGAACGGCCGGAACGGGACAGGGCTGTCCCGGGGGGAGCACGGGGAGGGGCGGAGGCCCGGAGACAGAGGGGAGCG
>VUYV01000194.1:1209009-1293348 GCA_008711295.1 Anarhynchus alexandrinus | reverse complement strand
CTCTTCCGATCTCCTTCCCTGTCCCCTGCTGGTATTGAGGAGGGTGTCCGTGGGGCTGAGGGAATGGCCGTGGGGTCCCCGTGGGCTCTTGTGTTCTGTGTGGGCTTTGGAGGGGCCTGTGGGGCCGGGGCGGGGGGGGCTTCCTCTGTGGGCCCTTTGGGGAGGGGGTTGTGGGGCCTTCTTTGTGTGCACTGAGGAGGGGCTGTCTGTGGGGCTGGGGATGCCTCCCCCTGCCCCGTGTTTACTCGCAGAAGGGGCCTTTGGGGCCTTTCCTGCACCATGTCTGTGTTCAGCAGCGGGTTGGGACTGTTACCCCATGAGTTGGTGCTGCCTCCCTGCACCTTTGACACGTCTCCCCTTTCCCCTGCGCTGTGTGGGAGGCCTCGGGGCCTGCACCGTGCCCAGCGCCCTTTGGTGAGGCTGCTGCTTCTGGCCACCACCCCCGGAGCAGAAAACAGCCTTCTCTCGGGGTGCTGGTTGGTCATGCTGCCCTCCCACGCCTGGTCTGGGCTTGTAGGCTGGTGCATTGTTATTCTTAAGCATGTTTTCAGGCTTGATTCTGTCTTCTCTTTCCTCCCTCCTTTCTGTGTTTTGAAAGGGAACAGGAGTTTCTGAGGGGTTTTCACCTAAATGAGTGCAGTATGTGAGACCTCGGCCTGCCTCTGCTTGTACGCACTTTTTTGTGTCGTGACTTTGCCCGTCTTCAGTCCTGTTCTCTCTGTACTGCCTCCTCAGTGACCTTAGGCTTTTCAGAGAATGGGTAATAATAATGCTAACACTCTTGGGCATAAACCTGTGAGGCTGAGAACGCAGCTCTGTAGGCACAGTGTTTTGAATGACTTTGCCTGAGTTGCTACAAACCCGAATCCTATTGTAGCAGTAGGTTATGGCTTTAAGGCAGAAAATTCACCTGTGCTCCCTGTGCCTGCCTTATCCCCACTATAAAGTCGCAATGCTTCCTGCTGGCATTAGCAGCAATCACGAACTGTTAATTGGAAGGAAACTGTGTCCAGGAAACCAATAGAAAGGCTCAGCTCTCCCTTTTCAGGTGTGTCCTTGTTTACCTCCATGCCTGGACTGTGAGACCACACAGCTGACACTTACCTGGATTTAAGGGTTTCAAATACTTCTGCCCTCAGTTTGTAGAAGCATTTTCAGTTATGTAAGCATTGAAACAGTGAATTATTTGGCTCAAAAACTGTGGGTTAGTCTGTAAGTAAAGCTGCTGTAAGAGTTGTTAGTTATTATTCTTCAGACTGGATTTACACATGACTTATTACAGTGGAGCAATTTTATTTAGGGAAACAGTCACCTTTTACTAAAATAAATAGACTGATACTGTTTACAACCTCCAGGTACTTATATCACTGTTAGTGATGTAAGGCAGCTGTACAACAGTTGCTTATACTGGCACAATTGTCTTTATTTTCTATAATAATATCCGTGTTAGAGGGTCTTCTGTGGTCTGATCTTGTGGTTGAAATGGAGCAGTTTACATAGGCTAATCCTAAGTGAAACCTGTGCAGAAGACTCAGTCCAGACTTCCTTCAGCTCATCTTAAAGCAATTAAGAACAGGTTGAAGTAAGTTATGCTTTCAAGGAAATAGGTGTGTGCCAAGTGAGCTAAATTGGTGTTTGTTTCAAGATAGACTTATTTGCAGCACATGAAATGCTTTTTGATCTCTTTCAGTACTGTCTTTTGCTGCTAGAGTTGAAGGGCATGAGCTTTCTGTTTGATTTGGGCTTACAAGGGGTGATCTTCCTGGTAGGAGTTAATCGTGTAATTTTATTTTTTGGGAGCTTTCTGTTTCATAGTTATTTCATACAAAGTTGAGTGGTCTTCATTGGGCCCAGTCAAGCTGCAGGTGTCTACCTGGAAGAAGTTGTAGTTGAAAGGACCAAACTGATTATTTATATACTTCTCAACAGTGGTGAGAAACAAGTTTTAGCGAAGACATTTGAGCTGTTTGATGTAGATTGCATGCACCCACAGGCAGCGAAGGTGGTTGGTTTTGGGGGGTTTTGTTGACTTTTTGTTGTTTGGTTTTTTTCTGGAAAGGTTTTGTGACAGTTCTTTAAGTGGAAGGTAAGATCATAATTCCAAAGCCTCAAAAATGGAAAGCCTCAACATTGGTCATAATTGTGCTAACAGAAATGTATCATCTAAGATCCAGGTGAGCGTGGCCAAGTTTGTTGGATGTGTCCAGTATAAAATTACTCAATGTTACACTTTATTGTCCTGTGCTTCAGAGGTAGCCTTACCTGAGCTATACACAGCAGTAATCTTTGTTTCCTTTCCCAAAGTGTTTTCAACCATCGGAATAGAGAAACCCTCTTCCTTTTGCCAATTTGATCATAAATCTGATCTTGCCTTGGTCTTTTTGAGGTGCCTTCATATCCTGGCGTGTTCAGTCTTGCCTTCTCTGAATCCAAGAGGTTTTATAATCACCCACTTTGGGTTTTCTGTTCAGGATATTGTAACATTTTTTTGTGTGGAGATTCAGTCTGTCTTTACAGGTCAGGAGAAGCGAGAGTCATCTCTGGTTTTATTAGTTGATGCTTTCAGCACAAAGTTTAGGGCATGCCAGGATGTGTTTGTCACTCGACCTCATCTTGAACTCATTCCATGTGCCTGTGACAGCCAGCCAAGTGTTTAGTTCTCCGTATAGCAGTGTCAAAGGAAGCTGAGTATAACATTGTTTAAAAATAGTGCTATTAACTCCACTTTAAATACCTGAAAACCCATAAGTAGAAAATTTGGGTGTAGAGAAAGGTAAATAATACTTCACCCTTTGTAATGAATTTGCTATAAGACTTCAGTGCTGTATAGCAATTAACACCACCTTTGTCCCCTTTTGCCAAAAGCTGTGATCATAAAGGAATATTGGCCAAGCAGTAGGCGGTAGTGGTATTGTATTAATAATTGCATCACAAAGTTGCAGTCCTGTTGTGAAAATCACTGCGTGATGACAGGCCGACTCAGCGGCCCAATAACTTGTGAAAGGAGACTTGCAGAGCTACCTGAAATAGCACGTACCCGTGCGGCCTCTCTTAGTTGCATGTTCTTGCCAAGGCCGGTGTCAGAAACTTCTCTTCCTACTAGAAAATAAAATCCTGTTTAATGAATGCAAAGTGAGCCTTCCGAAAAACTTTAGCTTGGGAACGGGCTCTGGGACTGCTGCCTTCTGCTTAGAGATCCCAGAGGAGCGTGTGGATAATGAGCTCTTTCTTTAGAGGAAAAATGCTGAATTGGTGCCTGCTGATAAAGGCCACTTCAGCTGTCTGAAGGATCTCCTGTTTTTTAAATGAATTGCTTAATAGAAAGTAAATTTAGCTAGAGGATCAGTTTAGGGGGGGATCTGGTCAGACTGCTGATGAAACCCCCTCTGATTTCAGGTTTCTGATCCCAACACCCCCTCAGATTCCAGCATTCCCGAATTTGAACTTCTGACCAGAACTGATCCCATCTGCTTTCTGAGAAGCTGGATCGCCTTCCAGTGCTTGTTTCTTACCAGTGTCTGTACAGAGAAGCTGGGACTCATCCAGGCAGCTCAGGTGAGATGCATCCAACCCCCTGTGCTCCAGGCTAAACAGGGAGTGCTTAAGCATGCCCTGTGCAGCCCTGCTTTATCCAGGGAAAAGGCAGACACCCACTGCTGCGGGGGGGGGGGAGGGATGGACCTGAAGGAGAGACTCCATCCAGCCTGCAGCATGGAGGGGGGCAGATTAGCAGCGTGAATATCCAAACTGCGGTTTTCTGAGATGGGAATGGGTAGTGGGTGATCTCTACTGCGGAGCCCGACATCCTGATTTCGCTACCGCGTGTTCCCCAGCGAGGCTTGGGCAGCTCACAGCTAAGATGGATCCCGGGATGTGTCTGTGCCTGGTGAGAGGAGAGGCCAAGGAGAAATGGTTTTGAGGGTCGAAGGATATCCAGCTCTCCAGAGAAGTAGGTTATAACAGGAAGGCAGAGATAAGGAATGTGTCCTGTAGCCTCAGGTCTAGAAGTAGCAGGGAAATGTTTCATTTTTTTTTTATCAAGAGCTTGTTAGCTTGTACCTGTGGAACTGGTGATGGGAATTCCTTTGCAGCAGACTGGTGACCGAACCAGGCTGGGTTGTAACATAGCAGAACCACAAAGGCAGAGCAAAGTGGGCTTTCACGTGGGTGTGTTTCAGGTGTCTATTACAGGGAAATAATTACAGATGCTGTAAGTAACTGAAGTCTTGGGACTTGCCTTCCCTCTGTCTCATTTCATCAGCTTTCATGGCAGTTTCTCCTCCTGTCTCTTGTTCAAGTTCTAATTTGCGGTCGTGATGTGTCCTCTGACCTGAGCACAGACCGTATACTGGCCTGTGTATTTTTTGGCTGTGCCTGTCAGAGCACAAAAGAGGGCTGGGACTTTTGAAGGGCAGCTGTTTTATGAGCACAGGCTTGAAATTGAGAAGTAAAATCAATGGCTGTTAGTCTTAGAAGAGGCACTGACCATGGGCTGTAGTCACTGAGGTTCAACATTCAGTAATTTTGTCTGCAGTGGCTGGAATTGCTTTTTCCCTGGCTTTTGCCCTCAGAAATGTGTTGTGTGCAGCTATTAAAAATGGTGTTAATCCACCGATTGCTCCTGAGTGTGGGAATGTCCAGTTACCGCATCAGTTTTGCTACTGAACACGCAAATGTAGTAATACCCTTGTGAACTGTAAATTGGAACAGGTTGTATGTATCCCACTGTCAGAGTGACTGTAGGACTAGTCAGCAGTTTACTCTGAGAATAAAAAACTGCCTGGGATCCAATACTGAAATAGCTAAAAAAAGGGGAAAAAAAGGAGTGAGGGAAATTGAATAAAGACAGAGAAATGAGAGCACAGCTCTGTGTGTGTCAGGTCTGCCTTTGCAATTTGTGGACAAATAATATGGATTAAAATGTATTAGTCANAGTTTTGCTACTGAACACGCAAATGTAGTACTGTACTACATACTACTACTGTAGTATGTACTTTCAGTGGCAAACACGTGTATTGCAAGGACTGGGGAATGAATGCAGCTACCAACTAGCTCTCGTAAAATAGTGCTACATCCTTGACCCATGTGTTGGGACGTAGTGGTTCAGTCTATTGAATCAGAGAGTTTTCAGAAGGAAGTAGAGCTTGGCAGCCATAAAAATAGCAGAACTGAACCTTGTGCCTAACGCTCGTCACAACGGAGCAGTGCGAGGACGTGCAAGCTCAGTGGCAGCCTGCTCTTGTGATAGCAGTGAGAAACGGTGTATAATAATTAGTGATCACTGCTGCCTGATAATGCTTCTTGTACGTAAAGTTTTGGCAACATCGCATTGAAAAACAGATTAGTCAGGCAAAAATAGCGAGGCCATATTTAATAAAAGAAGGGTTTCTCAACAAATATAATTCTGGGTCTGGAAAGTATAGCTGGGTCTCTTGGAGCACAGCCCCGTGGCTCGCTCTGCTTGGGCAACAGTTGGTCACATTTCCTGAAATTAATCTGTGCGTCCTCATGATGCTGTAGGATGTCCTGTTAACCATCTTGATTAAGCATGTACCCCAACTTTAGTGATTTTTCTCAGTTTAATAATCATTGACGTTATTTTTCTCAAAGGGGTATCTGTCTTACAACTTGAAAGACTGCAGTTCTCGCTGGGGGTGTTCTGCTAGCTTTGAGAAACTGGAGTGAAAGGTCCCCAAAGGAGGTGAGTAGGGAAAAGGCAGGAAGAGAGGAACTGTTGATGGCCGCTGTGTTGCAGCGGCTGCAACACCAGAGTTTCTAGTGGGACTGGAAATTAGCTGGGTGGGTTTTACAAGTCTCCCAGTTCGTGTGTGGTTAGTATCATCTGCTAGTTCAACCTAACTGGAACAAATAACGGAGGAAAACAGCATAAGGAAGCTTTAACGTATATGAAAGCTAGCTAATTTCTTCTTCCTCTGGGTGAGTGGATTAAAAATCATGGCGTTGCATAATCTCTAGCCATGGAAAAGGTTACATCTGTCTGGAATGTTATCTGCTGTAGCAGTTGGTAGTTATGAATGAGTTCCCTAATCCATTGATATAAATGTTCTGGCAGGCACTTGCGAACCTCCTTGTAGTCTAATGCTTTTTGAGAAGACTGCCCTTCGTCAGGTGTTAGGGACTGATACGGACTCCGGAGATGGAAGTTTACGATAGCCAAGGCCTTTTACACAGATATGGTATTTTAGAAAAAGACTTTACTGCATGTCTTTGGAAGGAGTCTTTGGAGATTTTCAAAATGTTTGCCTTGTTTCTTGTAACCTTGTTCAGGGGGCCAACAAAGGAATAGAAAATAAATATTTATTTAAATTTCAGTAAGTGCCTGTTCGCTGTTACAATTTGATTTGTTGCCTCTGTGGAGTTTCTCTAATATATACGAGCATGATCTTTTGTCTTCTACAGGCTGTTTTCTATAGGATCTGCTTTGTTCTTTTTCCTTTCAGACAGACCGAGTTGCAAATATGAAAAATCATAAGATTACTCATTGGTCTTCAAATCAGATGATTCAGGTATATTTGTGAAATGGTTTAGTTTTAATATAAAGCACATCAAAACCTCAATTTTTTTTAATCGCCGCAGTTTCTATGAGATCCATTCTTATGGTGTATAAATTAGCTAATGTTTGAGTCATTTTGGACTAGACAGGTTTTAGCTTTTCCCCTTAATACTGCTTTATCTCTGGATTAAGCTGTACTGCACCGCGATTTAAAACCTTTTGTTTGAGTATGATCGAAAGCCATTGATCTGGATGCTGCGCTAATGGAGAAAAATATTGATTGCACGCGTTTTCTTGGGCGTGTGTGAGCAGCAGGTGGGAGAGGAGCTTTCTCATTATCACCTCCCAGAATAGTCCCCCATTTCCGATCCTGTAACGGGGCCCGAGCAGGCGTCTGCCCCGTCCCTGCCTGTCCGTTTTCCAGTGTCCGGGTGAGGCTGTGGTCAGACATGCTGTTCTGGCCAGAACAGGTTGCTGTGACTCAGCTCTGCGTCGCTGCTCCCAGCCTGCTGGACATGGTAGTCCCCTCGCAGGGCTGTATGATGCGGCTCTCTCAGAAAGACCTAAATGAACCCGTTTGATAGCGAGGAAATGCGTTTACGTGCAGTTCTGCTGTCGGGCTTGAGGAGCAGTGATAAACAGCTGGGTTTGAATGTGCTGCGCAAGATACTGAAGTGAAACCAGTCTCGTTATGTCTGTTACCTGGTGTTGGATGAGCAACAGGGAAACCGGATTTCTGTTTACTGTTAATTATAAAGCTGTGAAGAGCTTAGTGCATTAGGGCTGTGCTATATTTAACTGGTACCCTGTCTGTCAAATGTCCCTATTACAAAATGTTCTTTGCCAAGATCATGGGGTGAGCCTCTCCTTTCAAAAGCTTTTTTTGAAACTCTCAATTGTTTTCAGAAAATTGGTTAATATACCATGCCTGTGGCCTCTGTATCTGTCTTCACTTTGTGCTGTTAAGTCATTCCAAGACCATTTTAAAGGTGTCGTGGACATTTATGGGAAATACCATTTCACCACTTGTAAGTGGAATTACTGCATTTCTGAGAGATGAAACTATTATTAATGCAGAAAATAGACTCTTCTCCCGTCTCTGGCCCTGTGTGTTGCAGACACTTAGTGCTATCTTTAATTAGGAGACTGTCACAGCTGAATTAAAAATAACAATTCAAAACAAAACCTCCTGTGAACTCTGGCCAGCTGGATTGACAGCCCTGAGATTTAAAAGCTTTACTTATCCCCAGAGCAGCTGACGATGAGCATACTAGCACCCTCGTGCTGCCCCGCAGACGGGGCTGGAAGAAGCATTCGCCCCCCGGTGCTGAGTGTGCTGAGACTTCTGCCCATGTGTGTTTTTGTCCAGGTTTACCACCGAGCTCACTGCGTGACGGTGGTTTCTTGGAAGAGTCTTGTCTAGTTGACTGCCGCGTTGAAAATTGCATACTCATTTTCTGCAGGCCACATTAAGAGCTCTAAAATGTCACGGTTTTGGTCACGTCTGATTGAGATTGGGTTGAAATCCTAGGGTTAGAGAGAGCTTCTTTGTACATTAATAAGCCCTTTAATTAGCAGGCTGTGCAGTAAGACCTATCTTCTTGTTAAGGATTTATTAAAATCATGCATAAGCTCTACTACTGGAATATGCTAATTTCTTTGTGAATCTCTTGCATTATTCAGTAGAAGAGTTGAATATTCCTCACAAGGACAGGCTTTGAAGACTGTTTCCTTGAAATAAATAAATTTTTAAAAATCCTGGCCTTTCTTTTGCTTGTTGTCTTTGAGATAAACACTCACAAAGGCAGCTGCAATTTTGGCTAGAATATTGATGGGTTGCTTGCTTGTCAAATTAAAAATGAGCTGGAGTGGACTGTTCTGGAATACATTGCAATTTTAGAACTTTCCACTTTCAAGAGCGACCTTATTCAGTGCCCAAATGGGCACCTTTCGTCTGCACGAACACCTCATTACGTGTGTTGAAATAGGCATCGTCTCTGCTTTTTCAATTTTGTATTTTTCTTAGTGTTACTTTCCCTTTTTTACAGTTCCACAAAATATGGCTTCAGTTCCTGGCTAATTTTGCTGAAACACGACACTAGCCAAATATTTTTGTGAAAGAATTATTAGTCACATAAGAAAGAATGTAATGGAATATTCTTGGAAAGTGTTATAACTATGCTTGACATGTAAAATATTTATCCAGACATGTAAACAAAGGAAGAGGTGTCTTGCCAATGTACCATCGTAAACCTTAGTTATTTTGAAATCTTGAGCAAGATGTTTTTCAGTTCTTGAAAATAAGGTATCAAGTTCTCCGCTGACATAAATTGACAGAGTGCTAATGGTTGGCTTTACCTAGCTCAAATTTTAGCCCCTGCTCTTGCCTCCCTAAAAATAAATCAAGATGTGCTTCCCTGAAGAGCTGCAATTATGCTAAATAAAACTCTGCTGTTTATTTTGGTTTCGGATTACTGTAGTATTACTTGCAGAGTTTACTAATGCGGCCGCACTCTCAAAGGTAGGCCTTATGTTTGTTTTCCTTTTTGTTATTGTCTGTCTCTTAATGTGAATTAAGCAACCTGTTTGTTCGGAGAGCTCCGTTGTTTCTGCAGACAGCGCTGATGGTCTTCCCTTTGCTTGTGCCTCTGCTCGTAGGGAGTATCTCGCCCCGCGGCTGGACGGGACGGCTGTAGCGTCCGTGCCTTTATCTGAACCGCCTTCCAGCGACTTGCCCTGCTGCTGCCGAGGGGAGATACGGCAGTGCCCCGTGGGGGTGGCAGATAGCTGCCCTGGCAGGGGTGCCGTGTCTGCTACCCGAGTTAGGTAGAGATCTCCTGAGCTGGGTTATGGCATTACGGTTTTGCCGAGCCTGGTCCTGCTCTTCCACACTGGACACAAAGTGCTGCTGGACCCCTGATCGCTGCCAGCGGTGCCTGGCCCGGGGCTGGCTTGCTGTGCTGAGCCCTCTTCCCGTCCCCGTCCCCCTCGCACAGTCCCCTTTGGGCCCCGAAACAGGCAGAGGGGCTGTAGGTAGATCAGAGCCCATTCGGGTCCATCGGTAAGCACTGAGCTTCTCTGGACTGTTGTACAGAGGAACTGTTTTTCCAAGACTGGAATATTTACTTTCAAATTTAATTGCATTACATTAATCAGTATGCAGCTTCCCTGCTTGGTTTGGATTTTTTTTTTTAATGCTGTATGCTCTGTTATGCGGAAATCTCTTTGGTGAATAGCGACTCTTAACTGCATTCAACTTTCAAAAATCTGCCATCTATTGTTAGTTTTTCAAGTTGCTGCCATGCAATTGGTTAAAAATGAATGGCAGTTGGAGTTGTAGCAGATGAGCTGGGAATGAGTTAGCAGTTACTTGTTGGGATCCCTTCCAGAGGAGGAAGGTGGAGTTTCAAGCAGCTCACAGCCTCTCTAAAATAAGAGTCAAAGCAAGTTGGTGCTTTTTGCTATGGGTGAAACATCAACGAACTTTTTGTAGGAAACTAAAAGCTCAGTAAGTGAGGAGAGGATTTTTGTTTTAGTCTGAATATTCTCTCAGCCAATGTTCTGCTGTAAAATAATCCACACATATTAAAATTGTTGTGTATTTCGGTGTATGCTGATTCTTAACACACTGAACCTCATCTGAGGAGGATCTACACTGGATAGTTGCTATGCCGAAAGCAAATAGGGTAGTTTCTCCTTTATGGTGCTGCAGGCTGGGGGGTGGTGTTGGGACCCTGCGCTGCAGGGCAAAGTTGGAGGTGATGGTGGCGGCAGCTCCGGCTACTGCGCTTCAGACACTGTCTGCAGTTTCTGGCTCTCCCGAGGCCTGAATGAAGGTGACCCACCTCCCCTTGTGTGGGACAGTATGCCTTAGGGATGAGAGGCTGTTGCTCCTTCTTTACATCCCCCCAACCTCTTTAACAGGCTACAGGTGCTTTATTGCACCTGTATCTGGACAGACTACATAATGGGGTATTAAAGAATGAAAAGCTTCCTCCAAACCAAAAGTTATAACAAGTTCTTGCAATACGTTGTATGTATGTACAGAACAAACATGAGTCAGTAAATTCGTGACAACTTGTTTTTATTATGTTGGATTGATTGGTTTGTTTTTAGGTAAGGTATCTCTTAAAGCGTCTTTCCTTAATCAGGTGCTGTGTAATGATCGGACTTTAAAACTCATCCATACACACACGTGCTTTATCACTGGCATGAGTCAGGATGAAAACAGTTTCCTACTTCTTCAGGGTCTATTTGCATTAAAAATGAAATATTCGTGATGATATATGATATATTTCATTCTGTCATTCTGTGAAATTTTGTTTGGAGCAGTCTCTGAGCAATCCAGATGTATCTTAGGGGAAAGCATTAAGAACAATGGAGTAGATTGATTTAATATTTGAACTGATAGAAGGTGACATTAACAGGTGACATAAAGGTGTAATGCCTCTGCAAGTCTGTGCATGGGCACCCAAGCTCAGAGGGAAGACAGTACTTCTTGGGGCTCATTAGCAATGCATCTTGAGGGGAATTAACAGATCAAAATAACTAATTTTATCCTCAGTTACTGCGAATTTGTTTGGGCCCAAGTCCAAGGTCTTCTGGACTCAGAAATCTGTATGTACACGGTTGTGTACATACTCAGAACTTCTGGGAGTTAATTCCTTTCTGCCTGCATAAGGGATGAGTGGCAGGAGTGTATTTAACCATACAGCATCGAAAGTTTAATAAAACTGCGCTTTTTCTACCACACCATTCCTGCAAAAACAGGCTGAACCTGGCATCTGCGGGGGGGGAGGCTTTGCTGAAAACAGGAGGTTCAAAATAAAGCTATTTGTTACCATACAGATTTTTCTATTCAAACTTTTCATGAATCAGCTGGGGGCGGAGGGGGGGGAGGACTTTTAAATTGAAATATTTACATGAATCAGACATCTGGGCTTTGGGGGAGTGACCAGTGCCGCACAAACAGTTTAAACTCTGAAGCTTTGCCCTGACTTAGTGCTTCCCTCTATTAAAGAAGGATTTGGGGATATTGGTGCTGGTAGCACTGAGAACACATGAGCCGCCAGTAAGTAAGGAGCTGGGTTGTTTGCGGAGGGGGGCTTGGCAGAGGCTTTGCTCCAGAGTTACAGTAGGAAACGTGGGTGGTTATCGCTGTTCTGAAGTTCTGATCGCTGCGGGTACATCGCATTGGGGGTAGAGCCTTCTCAGAAATACTGTTGTCCTTATGCTTTTTTCCGTATAGCTTGTAGTCAAGAAGTTTGACTTCTTGTAGCGTAGCTGTAGGTATTGGTGTGAATTTGAAACCAAGTTAGATTTAACTGCCTGAGAAATTGAGAAAGAAAATAGCATTTTAAAATCTGGAAGGTTAAGGTAGGTCTTGCTTTTATGCTTTGTTAAAATGTGGGGGTTTTTTCTGAGAGCTTTGTAAATAGTTTTGTAGAAAATGGTGGAACAGAATACAGGGCAAAACTCTTGTCTGCTGCTATGGCTTCTGTTGAAGATTTTTGTATAAGTATTTGTAGCTTAATCTAACACAGGTGAAGACAAAGTATAACTCATAGGTGTCACCTGGCTTAAAACTTTATTTAGCTCAGTATTCTGTATTTTAGCAGGGGAGCATTTGTTTTCCCTGTCTCTAGAGAAGATGATCCTGCTTATATTTGCAACAGCTCATCTTTCACCAGGGTTTTTCCCCTTACTCTGCTCAGATCTGCATACTCCATCCTTCTGGCTAGAAAGGATATATATTCTGTATATATTCTATATCAGCGTGGCCAGCTTTATTTACCTTGCCGACTGAATTTAATCAAATAGCACTAGCAAAGCTGCCATGACTATAGGGTTAAGCTCTTTGTGAGGATCAAATATAAGAACTATAATTTTTCAGATTACTATCTTAAATTCAAGAATGTGAATAGTGGAAATAGCCTTTATAGGTTGCTTGGTTGTGCTCTTAAACACTGGTACCTTTGAGCCTCACGGGGTGGAAATAGCCCTAGCAAAGCACTAACCTGTTGCCTTATTCAGAAATTTTGTTCCCTTCTGAGACACCCAGTGATAGGCCATTATTGGATGTGCTTCATCTATTCCAGTTGATTACCTAATTACCTATTTTGGAAAAGTTGCTTAATAAATCTCAACAAGTTTTCTGCATGTATCAGTCTTGGTTGTTAGAGGTTGGCAAAAGAAATGGTGCTGTCAGTGTGGGTGCTGATGTGGGTCAGTGCTGTCAGCAGCAATGGGAGTTTTCGGCGTGTAAACCAGGCACTGGAAGAACCTGGTGAGCCATGGGTCTTAAATCAAGGTGTGGATGTGCAGTGTTAAACCTTTAAAACTATATTGCAGACTAGTTTTGAATTGCATTTATAGAAAGAGTGGATTTTTGTTAAGACTCAAGTAAACGAGTACGTCCGTGAACTTCGCTAACAGTGAAGCACTATGCACAGAATAGGGGAAAACAATCAAGCATTTCATCAGCCTTCTTGCTGTCTCTTGCCAGAATTTGCAGGCTGTTCTGCATTGCATCAGTCCTGCTGGACAGTATTTTCCATCTATATTTCAAAGCCAGATGGAAAATGAATCCTCTGTATATTGATAGTTACTTCATAACAAGGGAAAAGCCTTTTGTAATGTGCCTGTGCTAGTTCAACCTATAAATCACCCTTTTATTGTCGGGTTATGTTCGTGTCTAGAGCAGACAATGAAGCGAGGATCATTAATAGGTATGAGAAAAGCATATTAAAGGCTCCAGGTAGATTTTCTATCTGATGCAATTTGGGTGAATGCACTCTTATGTTGTTCCCCTGGGATACAGGCGTATCTACAGGTGCCAGTGAGTGGCCAACCTCAGACGTGCCGAGTCTCACATCGCCTCGAGCATCCCTTGTTTGATTCAGCCGTGCAGGACGGTGCCCGGGGCTCAGGAACGGTTCCTGGGGCTCAGGCCCTTGTGCTAGAAGGTGTGCTTGCCCAGGGCAGCCTGGCGACACCAGCTTCCTTGCCTGTGTGAGATTTCACACATGGCCCTTCACCTTCTGGAAGAGGGTAAAATCTGATCTGCTAGACGAGTCTGGTGCTTAAGAGAGAAATAGTAAGTGAGGAACCACATTTGTACTTGACAACTGGTAAAATTATTTAAAAAAAACCCCAACAAACAACAAACCACCTGCTAATGACTGAGAGACAGACCCTCCAAATCTTAAAATGTTTAAAGGCTGTAGAATTTGGCTGAAAGCAGGGAGTAGGATTAAAAGCGGGACGTGTCATTGCATTAGAAGTGCCTTTCTACCATTGGAAACTGTGCGGTACTGACAAGGTGGGCCCATCACTCACTTTTATTTTTGAGTAAATATAGCATTGCGATAGGCTTGTGTTTACTCCAAGCAGCTTGTAAAAGGAAAGGCAGCTTCTTGCATTTTAAACTCTAGATGAGTTTTATACCATTTATACTGAAGATGTGTTTTAATAGGCAGTTTTAATACTTATATTGTGTTTTCCAATTTCCGAATGGTGCTGTTTTTCCCTCTTACTGGGAATGCAGAAGGGAACAAAGCAGAGCATAAGATGGGGGAAGTTGAGACGAGAGCAGGCACAGCCTGGCAGTGCTTTTTTTCCAGTGCCCTTCAATGCTGTTTCCTTTCCATACTCTCTCCATTTAATTTTTTTTAAATCTTCAGGGACTCCAAAGTTACAGGTGTGGGAATGAACAGAAGCTGGGGCCAAATTTCCTCGGGTTTGACTCCAGTCTCATTAATGCAAATTCAAACCTGCTGGTTTTAGTGGATTTCCCTCATATTTACAGAATGAGACCCCAGATCTGTTCTCAATCTTTAATAGAGAAGAAAGTTTTAATTTTTGCCTTTCTTTTTAACGGTTGGGTTACTCTCATTCTGCACAGCCCTCTGGAATGCTTCCCTGCGACCCGGGAATTTTTATTGCCACTGAGCTGAGAGGCAGTATGGTGGTTTTTTCCTCTTCCTCCCTCTTTCTGGGAAAGTATGCATCTGATGATCAACAGCAAATAGTTTTTATAAAAAACTAGAAAGTTGGATTGCTGCCTACTTGCCAAGATATTTTCTCATAGCAAGTTTAATCGCTGCTTTTTTACTTAACCAAATTCCCAAAACTGTGTAGGGTGCATGAGAGCAGCCCAACGGAGAGACGACGTGTGTGAGTGGCGAGTAGCGTGTGAGGGCGGCCGGGTTTACCAACTCAGCGTGGTACAGGACTGACAAATCCACACGTTGTGTACGGCACGGCAAAGCCTCGGCCAGCGGATCTCTCCTGGCGTGGGTATCTCTGTGCCGCACTCCCTGCTGTGGTTTAGCCGTACCCAGTACTGATTCGCTAATCCTGATGTGCAGGAAATGCTTCTCGTTATTTATCTTAAGCCTGTGAGATTTCCCTTTTTCTCTCCAGAGGAGGAATTCAATCATTGCCAATTTATTTTTTCTGGTTTTGTGTTCCAAGGATACGTTTTAAGAAATTAAAGCAAGGCTAAACGAAAAGGTGTGTGATTATATTAGAAATACATCTTGTTCTAAAGTAGTAGACTGTAGAATTAGGTCAGGCACACCCTGCGTATGCGTGTTTCCTGCTTGCTCATATTTCTGAGAATAATTGTACATGGGAATGTTTTTGTAGATTTAAAGGAGTGTTGTCACCTTAAAAATGAGTTGTTTGGAGTTTTATTTAAGTCATCGTGGTTACGCTGTGGTTTAGGAAGAGAGGAAGATTGCTAACCATCTGATTCACTCGCTCAACGTGCTGGTCGTTCTTTGCCATTGGCAAACCGAATGGTGAAGTAAGGTTACTCACTTCTATTTTTACTCTCTTCTGACTTCCTTCTCGTCATGCCAGATGACAGTGAAGCAGTGCATAAGCTGTCAGATGTTACAGTAAAGGGCTTTACTCTTCAATGGATTCTGACAGCTCAGCTTTTCATGATTTTTCTTTGAAGTTTCTGTGAATTTCTGCAAACTTGATCCCTAAACTATTTTATAATGGCTCTTTAAAAAAAGAAATCCCAAGGGGAAGGATAAGGAGCAAGTAATACGATAAAAAGCTAGAAACCAGCAAGTCAGTACTGATGCTTTTGTTATCTTTTGTGTAATAAAATGTCCTGCATCTAAATGGGTTTTCTCTGCTGGACATGCATTTGAGTTTCGTTTCCTTGCAGACGTCACCTACGTACTGTTTATGTTGGTCTGTACAAGTTAAGCCATTCAGCTCCTTCCAATAGGTGGGTGAGAACTGTGTACCTTGGGAAATGGCCTCGGATGTGCCTCAGATTCATTAGGGTGGGGAAGGATAACGTGCTGAAAAGATCGTCCCGGCCTTACATTCCAGTGCGCTTCCTTCTTTCTGAAGAATTACATAGAAGAAGGATTGGCCTCTTTATCTCTGCAAAAGGTTTTGTAATGTGAATTGTTTGTGCCAAAGACGCGTTGCTAAATAAAACTTTGTTTCCCATTTATGTTATAAAAACCCACCACTTAAATATCACTTCCATATTTTTCTCTCAACAAAAGTGTTGGCTCTAAACAAGTTCAAATAAAGATGACTTCACTGTGGCCATCGGCACGTGGTTTGGAGAACAGAGATGCTTGTTTGGTTGCAGAGCTCATTCTTAACAGTCGTGTTCTGGAGGGAGGAGGGAGCTGCGTGCTCCAAGTTAGGCAAAACCAACGGCCAGAGTCAGATGGGAATTGTGATTTTTGACTGTAATACTTTTTTCCTTTCACAAAAAAAAAAATATCACAGCCTATTTAGGAGCTCTTTCTCTGATCTTTAGTGCTGAGCGTGACACAGGGCTTTTGATATTCCTGAGTTCCCAGCTCCCAAAATCCAGCTGTCCACAAGCTGTGAGTCTTCAGCTCCTCTGCAGACTGGTCCCTGCCTGGTCCTTCAGGACTTAAGTTTGCAAACAAGCTAAGAAAGCAGGGTGTTTGTTTACTGCCCATGATCAGTTCTGTGGTACAAGACGATTTATGCTTACCACGGGGTAGAAACGTGCGTGGAAGCAGACCTCAAAAGAAGATGGTAACCTGCGAGTATTGGTCCTGCCACCCGCAGGGTAATTGTGGGTGCGTGGCCAGGGAGCGTGAGCAGCAAACGTGCTGAAAGTCAGCGTAACACCTCCTTAGTGGGCCCGGTACTCTGGCTGGTCCTGAAGATTATGTCTCTTTTTCTGTCCCTCTTTTCTCTCATAAAAGATTTCCCTGCAGTGCTTCCCAGGGCTGTTAGGAGCAATGAGCAGTTAATATTTGTAAAAAGCTTTGATGATGAATAGTGCTAATTATTATTTATAGGTATTCATTCTCCCCACGGGTAGTTCACCTTGATCTTGGGCATGAAAGGAAACTGGGACATTTGTAAGCTGGTCAGGCGTGAGTATGGCCTTCTGAAGTCTTTATGTATTGGTTTCCCTACTGGGTTGTATGCGTGATGGCAATATATTTGTCATGTGAAATGACTGGTTTGGGTATTTATTGTACCAGCCAGATGTGCTGATGGAATCCGTACGCATTTGCCTCAGTTCTGCTGACACATAAGGTGTAGGATTTGGGCATGCCAAGAGGGGACAGAAGACAGGAAAACGACGTTAGCCTGGCTCGATCAACTCTGACTGTCAGCAGGGCTGAACGTTCGGCTTCCCGTAGATTTAGTGAGGAAAGTCAGATCTGACGCTTGTAAGAGCCACCAATTGCAAAGAGCGGCATCTGGTTCTGAATTTTCCCATCTCTGCAGTTTTGAGCACCTTTCCCTGGTGCTAAACTTAGTGGAATTAGAAGAGAATGAGGAGAAAGGTGTCAACAGCTGGGGCTTTTTTCCCTAAAAATCCTGCTTAGTAGATCAAGCAGAAAAGGGTGGGGAAATGATCAAGGCAAACTAATGTAATGTAGTTCCTGTGTATCTGATGATATTTCTGTATAGTTTCTGAGGTGCTGTAGCAGAGGACACTGGCGAATGGCATTCAGGGTCTCTTGAGCTGTGTGTGCATTTAATTCAAAGCTTAAGGTGATCGGCAAGTTACAGATTGCCACGTTCATCAAACCCAATTTGATTGTTGTGAAAATTCAGTCTGTAGGCATTTCATGCTATTTGACATCACTTAAATAGGGCTTATAAGGCAAGCCTCTTGTGAAGTTAGGGAATGTCAGCGTCTCTTGATAAAGCTGCTGTTTGCCTGGGTATAAACTGCTTATTGATCTGACTCCCTGCCTAAATTCTCCTCTCTGCGAAGTAATGTATTAAATAGTTAAGCGGTTGTTCAGACGGCGCAAGGGGAGCTGGTCGGCAGAACTGCAGTGACGGAGCACTCTCGAAAGAAAGAGGCCTAAGAAGTAAATTTTATGCTTATCGAGCTTTCTTAGCAGAGGAGTTGTCAGCTCAGAGGGCAAAATCCATTCCCAAGTGAGTGTGTTAGCATCTCAGTTTTATCAGGGAGCTTGTTTCTATACAGAAAAGTTGGGAGGGGAAAAAAGAGTTCCTGAGGCGCACCCCAGTATGTTGCTTGGGTTCCTCCCAGTCTCACGACTGACTCCTCTTAAGGGCTTTCCCAAGATGAATATGTATCTCCTCAACAAGGATTTCTTTTCCTCATCTCAAAACGCTTTTGCCCAACTAAATCAAACTGCAGCTTTAAAAAAATATATTTTGGCTTTCTGTGCAGTCACCAAATTTTAGAGCATTTTGGTCAAAAAATATAGTGTAATGTTTAGAATGCAGTGATTGTGTTTGAAACCAGTGTTAGTTGTGTAAATATTTTAACATTTGCAGTCTGGAAAACTCAATGTCCTCACGATAATTACAATAGGCTGTATGAAATAGGGGAACGGTTGAATATTTTTCTTTTGCTGCATTTGAAATTGTCAATTCTGGAATTGATTTAAAGGTGCTTTTTTTTGATGGGGTGTTGTACACTATGAGCGTTTGCATATTTGAGTTTACTTCAGACAGCGTTTTCTGCGTGTGCTGTACATTCGCTCGTTTATATGGGTAATTCCAGAGGGAGTTCTCTGGGGTTGCGATGACAGCCGCAGCCACGCCGGGGAGAGGAGAGGTGCGCGGTGATGCGCTCTGCACTGCGCGGTCTGTGGATCCACGGTGACCCTCGGAGGCTCCTCGCTGCTGGTCGTACCGGTGGCCAGAGCCTTTAAAAAAAGAAAGAATACAGTAGCTTTTCACATGGTTTCGCTGTTGCCAAAAATCTTCCTTCTGATGAATATCACATGATGCGTAAGCAACAGATTTTTCTAAAAATACACGGACAGAATAATGCTGGCAGCTTAGTTTCGGTTTTACAGATCAAGAGGAAGGAATTGTCATTCCTTTTTAAAATTTCTAATTAAGAATGAAATGCTTAGACTGACTGCCAGTAACGACGGGCTTGAAACCCACCACTGAACCGCTCATTAAGGCCTTCATCCGCAGCAGGTCCTGAGCAGAAAACTCGCCAACTCTTCGTTGGCATTTTGTTGTTTTATTAGTGCTGTATTTTCTCTGGTTTGTATCTAACCATGTCAGTGTTCTGCCATGCTTTATAGATGGCACCCGCGAGTCCCGCGGTCCTAATTCTGCCAAGAAAAAGACACAGGACAATTGTTCTGCAGGGGGGAAATTGGGAAAATTCATTAAGGAGGAAATTGGTGTTTTATGTTTGAGAGAGTGAAAGGAAAACACTTAAGGCCAAGAATGGAGAGCTGTTCCTTGTTTAAGGCAATAGCAGGACAAAATATATGCCAACGAGAGTGAGGGAAAGAGACAGCAAAAGAAATCTGATTGAAGATATAAAGGAGTGGGGTGAAGTGAGTCCTAAAGCTAGGAACAGGGAAAAAGAATTTCATTTAAGAGTGAAATGGCCAAAGAGCAATAACGGAGGATGTCTCTCTGTGTGTGCTGGAAGAACATTTAAGATTTGAATGGCATTGGTTAAAGCAGTGTGTGTCGGGCTGAGCCAGGGTGGGATGGGTGTAAGGCCGCTGCAGTCGAGGCTGTTCTCTGTGACGTGAGTATTTGCGTAGGACTATATTGGGTTAAATACTGGGGTGAGCACTACGTGACAGGAGGGTGATAATTCAAGAAGAAGGAAGACCCAAAAAAAAGCAGTCGCTGGGATTAGGGAACCTCCTAGTCAAACCTCAGAGTGGTTAAGAGGCAATGTTAACTGTTAACTGGGAAAATCTTGTATTTCAGGCTATAGCCATGTTCCAGAACTCATTTTGGCAGTGCTGGGAATCAAGAGATATGTAAACATTTTTAAAGATCTCTAGTGGTCTGGAGGCCAGGAGGGTTTTTGCAGGAACACACATGTGAGCTCTGCCTGCAGTACTGTGTACAGGGATTTGAGCTTCGTTGCTTGGGAGTTTCTACCAAAATTAACAACCCGGTATTTTCTCTCCTAGCTCTTCTCTTAGGAAACGCAACCATCTCCTGACATCACGGAGGCCCAGCATGAATGTTAACTGTGCTGGTGGGACAGACTGGTCAAGAAATCCGGAGTCCAGTTGCCCTGTGGAAAACATAACTGTAGCAGTCCATGAGTCACAAGAAAGTAATGCGGTGCTCGGAGGTCACAGCCCTGCGGCAGTTCCCAGGACTGAGGGTGAGGATAATGTCTTTACCTTATAGTAGCCTTTAAGGGAGATTATTTTTTTTTTTGAGGGGTGTTATGTTTTGGAAGAATTCCAGTGTCCCAGAGCAGTTTGTGCTGGGGAGTGCAGAATGTGCGTACCCTGCCTTTGCCAGGCTGGCCTAAAGGACAAAGGTCCACAGCAGAGTTTAGGGTCTTGCTGGCTTGGCAACATCATCACGCGGCTGTGCCATGGCTGCCTGACTCGCGGCTCCTCCTGAGGCTGTTCCTGAACAGATAAACTGAAAGTAGCTGGGCAGTGCTGATGAGCTGTGTGCCCACCATGGCCTGGGCATCGAGTGCCCACCATGGCCTGGGCATGGAGCACTGCTGGCTCAAACCTCCTGTAGCATGGTGTGTGCTTCTGCTCCAGCTTCCCTGTGAGAGTCGGTGTCAGTGCTAGGCGTCTGTATTTCTGGCCTTGTCTAGTTCCTGTGCTCCTGTTCTGTACCCACTGAATCCTTCTTGCTTTAACAAAGAGTGTTAAGCATCATGGTTCATCAGGAAATTTTTTATCCAAAAGCCAACCACTGGCTCAATTTGAAAATGCAGTCTAGTTTTATGTCATATAACATTACCCTGACAGTTACGTATATTGACATTCCTTGTTATTGTATGACTCCATTTTCTCATTACAGTAGAAAGTGTTACTATGAAATTATGTTTTTCAATAAATTATATCTTACCCTTGCAATATTTGTTTGTCTTTCTCAGGTTTAGATTCTGAGTGCCGCCATGCTGCTTGTCCCATAACTCCCCAGATCAGTAGCATGTTGTCTGCTCCTGAAGACACGCACAACTGTCATTTCCAAGATGGAAATAAGAGACAGCCAGAGTATTTTAATACCCAGGAACGCCATGGATGCTGCGCTTTGTCTTCGACCATCAATTCACAAACAGTGGCTCCAGAGAAAGTGACGCTTGTGGTAGATGGCACTCGCTTTGCAGTGAATCCACAGATTTTCACAGCTCACCCTGATACTATGCTGGGAAGGTGGGTGATTTCCCCCATTTTCAAGATACCACAAGGGGGTCAAATGCTTGCTAAAATGAAATAAACCCCTAATTATTGTTTTGTGATCTCATCTGTATGCACAAGCCAAGCAAGGTTGACCTCATTCAGAACTTTGCTGTGGGAGAGACTTTGAAGACAAGATCAGATTTAGAGAGAGTTGGTAGTTCTCTAGATAACATTCTCCCTTCAGTCCACTTCCTTCAAACAATGTGCGCTTTTAGCTAGACATGGTCTGCTTTTGCCTTCTGTCCAAGAGTTTGCCTGGTTTGTAAGTAGTTCATCTGTTCACAGCCGACAAATTCCCTTCCAGAATGGGGAAAATGATAATGTTCCATCACCCGTCTGCTGTTATCTTATGATACTCTCCCATAAGAGAAGTTACTCAGCTCCCTGTAACGTGGCTTAAAGGTTGGAGCCTGTTGATGCAACAAGAAGCACTCATTTTTTGTATCGCCAGCAGCACTGTCACCCCTCTCTGACCAAAGGGGGACAGGTTCTGTTGGGTTACTAACCCTTGCGCAGGTCGTTGTGTAAAACAAGGGATCAAAAGGCACGTGGCGGTTATCATCTCCCATAGCCTCAGTGAAAGGGCTTTATTGCCAGGGTATTTTCTGATCCAGGGTTGAATGATCTGTTCCTTTAAGCTGTGGCTTGTTCCATACGGTGCAGTAGCTATAGCGACAGACAGAGGCCGGCTGTAGGAGGACTTAGCTGAGACAGCTCTTGTGCTTATTTACTGTGTAAGCGATTTGAGTATAGGTTTCAAGTTACTGTATATGTGTGTCACTGCTGGTTTTGTTTAACCTCAGGTCTCTAGAATTAGTGCATTTAAGTGTATTTGTGCATTTACGTGGATTTTTATCTTTCAGAATGTTTGGACCAGGAAGAGAATATAATTTCACCAGGCCAAATGAAAAGGGAGAATATGAAATCGCAGAAGGAATTAGCTCAGCTGTGTTCCGGACTGTGCTGGTAAGGAGATGTTTGCAGATTGTATTAAAAAAAAAAAAAAGCCAAAAAAAAACCCAAACCAAACCAACAAAACACAATCTGTTTGTCACATGTGCAAAACTGAGCCATCTCCCAGGCAGCTGCACACCCCCTGGGACATATTCTTTTATTACTGTTTTGCATTTTAATTTAAAAAAAAAAAAGAAAATATAATAGACTTTGGTATGACTCATAATTTCAGATATTTGTTCACGTTGCCTTTTACCTTTCTTGTGTCATGCCATTGTAGTTCCTGAGCTGTGTCCTGATCTTGCAGTTGCGTATAAATGCAAATTACATATGAGATGTTATGAAACCCTATGCCATGGGAAAAGTTTTAACTGGAGCTCACAGTTTATCAGACCCACGAGGATCTGCGAAGAGACGTAGATGCTTGGACAAGCATGGCTGGTTTTACTGCTCACAGAGCTATATATAGCCTCTGTGGCTCCCAAATGTTGGTTAACAAAACAAAGAACTAATTACAGATGATCAGAGTCCAAGCTATTCTTAATTTTTCTCTCCAAAAACTGTCCTTTTATTTGCAGGATTATTACAAAACCGGAATTATTAACTGCCCTGATGGGATTTCAATCCCAGACCTTCGAGACACATGTGATTACCTCTGCATAAACTTTGATTTCAACACAATCAAATGTCAAGATTTAAGTAAGTATGGAGAGAAATCAGCTCTTAGGAGAGTGTGTTGAGCGTGGTGCTGAGCACTCTGATCCCAATTTAGTGCATTTCTTAATTGTGCATTTCCCGATTTAGTGCATTTCTTAATTGTGTGCTTTACTTTAAGCATGAAGGTGTGGACTCCACTAGGACTCGTGTATGCGTTGCATTTAAACAGCTTCCTCTTTTGCTGCGTCAATCCAAAGTGAAGTGATTGAATCCTGCAAAATGCAGACACCTTGCTCAAAAAAGCAAATTAAAGTTGTCGAAATTCTAGTCTCTTCTTGTAACAGAGGCTGAGAAGAGGCTGTTACAGCCAAACAAAATGAAAGCTAAAAGCGGGGTTATAACTCCTATCTAAAATGTACCAGAGAATCGTGAATAATTTAAGCTGACGGATGATGAGCAGAACAGGAACTGAAGACACCAGAGTTGGAAAGTAGTAGAGAGTTCCTAGTCATGAAGGGATCTGATGGGGAGCAGCTCTTTGTGGGTATGCTGGCAAAAAAAAAGAAGTACTTTTAACATAGGCAGATCTGTGAAAGGCGGAAATGGGGCATATAGTATCATAGCACAGGCCTTGGGTGGGATTTCCTACCCTGTCCTCTGATGAGCGGTCACAGAGCAGGCAGAAAATGGGCTTTCAAGGAAAGAGGTTGGTGCTGGAAATTTAAGTTAAGTATCGTAATGAATTAATTATTCAGTCTGTTACCGTTTTGCTGTATTGATTGGACCTTGGTGTTTTTTTAATGGTAATGTAATGGTTCTACAGTGTCATTTGCATCCCATTTGAAATGCAGTCTCATATATCTGATTTTGCCAATTCTGGAGCTGGAAACTGTGCATCTGAACATATGTTACGGAGTTTGTCTAAAGAAAGATGCAAGCTGTGCTCTTGAATGTATCTGGAAAGTGTAGAGCTGAAACACATTTTCATACTGTGTAAAAAAGCTCATCATATGATTTGTGTCTCATTAGGCGCTCTGTTACATGAGCTCTCCAACGATGGTGCTCACAAGCAGTTTGACAGCTACCTGGAGGAGCTAATTCTGCCTATAATGGTGGATAGCGCAAGGAAAGGGGAACGTGAATGCCATATTGTCGTGCTGACGGATGAAGACACTGTGGACTGGGATGAAGATCATCCACCTCCAATGGGAGAGGAGTACTCGCAAAGTAAGGGCACTGCGTTGGAGCTGCTGGCTCTGTGTTTAGTGTACACCCAGACGTGTGGCCATATGGAAAGGACCTGTTCAAAACCTATTCAAAATCATTCCAAACCCGCCTGGAGGCCGTCCTGTGCAACCTGCTGTAGGTGACCCTGCTCTGGCAGGGGGGGTTGGACTAGATGATCTCCAGACGTCCCTTCCAACCCTGACCAGTCTGTGATTCCGTGATTCTGTTGCCCAAACAGCAGTCGTCTTCCAGGAAGAGACGCTGGCACATGGAGTGCTGTTTTGTACGTTCCTTCTGAACGGGCTGCTGCTAGAGGCAGGGTAGCTGGCCAGCTAGAGGTCTAACTGCCTGCATTGGTAATGACAGCACTCACTGCATCTTTTCCTTTTGTTTGCTGCCTCCCATTAAGCTTTTTCCTGGCTCCCCAGGGAGTGAAAGCTCTTTGCTTCACACACCCATCACCACCCGTTCTGTCCAGACTGTAATGTGCATCACTACCCTCCCACCAGGGAAGTGCAGCCAATCCCAGGGATGAGAACGGACACCTGAAGTAGTTCTTGGAAACCAGACCTGGGTTTTGGCATCCCCACAGCTGAGCATGTCAAAAATGGGGAGAAGGTCCCTCCTTGTAGATTCTAATCACCCTTTTTATTTCTCAAGTCCTTTACAGTTCCAAGCTGTACAGATTCTTCAAGTACATCGAGAACCGCGATGTTGCAAAAGCTGTATTAAAGGAACGGGGCCTGAAAAATATTCGCATTGGCATTGAAGGTAAAGTATTTCTTCAACAAAGGAAATTCTAAAACAGGTGACTCCATAGCAGTAAAGCCTGGTTTCCTCTGGACCCCAGGCATTTCCTGTTTTGCTCTGTGTTTTCCTCGGCGTTTATTTTCATGAAACTAGTAGAAGCTGGGCATGTTCCTTCACCTCTATCATGTTACACTGAAATTGGCCAGGAGGCTTAAAACTTAAGGGAAAATGAAAGATATGTAGCATGTACCAGCAAGCCCTGTTTCTTTAGGACCAAGTAAACAGGAAAGGGGAGACAAACGCTTCCGCCTGCTGGTCCAAGCATTCCCTTAGGGAGCTTAGGGAATGTTGTGCTCTGTCCTGGGAGACTCTTATTTTTACAGCAGCTATGTTTGTTCACCAAATGCTGTGCAGCCATCGATCGTGTGACTACACACAGTGCTGCACCGTCTTTTCAGGGGAAAAGAAAGCAACCCAATAATGTGGAATGTGAGCATTTCTCTACAATTCCCCGCTGTCCCCGTAATCACTCCTGCCTGGCTGTTCTTCTGGGATCCTGCTGCCCCTTTGTGCAAGTGAAAGGTGTGTTGTGCGACTGACTGGCTGTCTGTGTTTTCAGGATATCCCACCTGTAAAGAGAAGGTGAAGAGGAGGCCTGGTGGCCGGTCAGAAGTGATATACAACTATGTTCAACGTCCGTTCATCCAGATGTCGTGGGAAAAGGAGGAAGGCAAAAGCCGTCATGTTGATTTCCAGTGTGTTCGGAGCAAATCTCTAACAAACCTAGTCACTGTGGGTGATGACGTTTCAGAGGACCATGAGGTTATAATGCATCACCCCCCACAAGTAGATGAACTGGACAGGCTAAACGCACCGTTCTCCCAGATGGCTGTTAACGATCTACCAGATTAGGTGTGGCTCAGGGTGGATAGTCCTGCTTGATGTGGGAACGTCTCAGCGTAGTTTCATCCCAGGTGATGGAACACAGACTCCTGCAAGGTGCTTTGTCCTCGTTCATGCTCTTACTACGTTGTCGTATTTCAAGCATGTTAATAAAGAGCCACACTCCATAGCCTAATTGTGCAATCAAAAGCAACATCTCCTCAAACAAAAAGAAATTATGCTGTTTGTTTCTACTACAAAGGCTTCCAGATTGGTGGGTGCTGAATATTTTACCTAAACTTCTAAAAGAGGAGCAGCAGTATTTAGAAACATCTCGTTTGACATGAGAGAGGAAATTCTGGGCCTGTCAAGACAAAGCTTTCCTTTACCATTAGGCACTTAGCTTTGCTTTTCTGATAATCAGTTACAAAGGACCGAACATCAAAGCGGGACAGATGATACTCTTTCATCAACCAGCAGGAATGTAGCACAGTTGTGACAGCAAAATACTGAGTGTGGAGAAATGACAGCAAAATCCTGAGTTTGGAGGAATCTGTTTACACTGCCACCTGGCTTTGCATCCAGCGTGTTGTACTGCTCTTTTAGGGAAGGACGAACTAGTTTCAGTAGGAAGCATATGCCGGTGCGCAGGAATTTCCCATATATACTTCTCCGTAAAATGGAATTACTGTTTTTAGGGATGTTGTCTGTTAAGTTCAGTAAAACAAGTAGATCATGCTGAAGGAAAAAGCAAAAAAGAAGAGACTGTAGTTGATACTTTACCAATAAAGTAAACCTGTTTCGTAGCCTAATAGATGTAAGAAACTTTCTAGAGGTGACTGTGCATGCTAAAGACTTTCAGTTGTCTTCGTGCCCCTGCTAAGACAAAAAAAAGCCAGTGGAGGAGCTCCCAGTACAGACAGTTTACTACCTGAGTAAAATCCTTGGTCTCATCAACCTTAGTCAAAATTTCTGTAGACTCTCTAAGGAGCACTCTACTGTTGCAGCTTTTAAAGGCCAGCTATTTTCTTCCCAATTTGGAACTGACTGGACCATTTTGCTGTCAGGAAGGTAAGAAATACCAGTAGTAAACCAGCCTTCAGTAGAGAAAAATACACCTACCTGGGAACAGCTCTCCTTTTTGCTGCTCTGAATACATTATCGTAGTCTGTGGTTAAGGCTCTGTTCATTTTGGATTCGGGGCCAACAAAGCTGTGACTGTAAGTCCAGACACGCTCCAGGCTGGTTTAGCTCAGTTCTGTTGGAGCCTAGCTGGTCCCGTTCCTGCAGCACGGCGTTACCTGTAGGCTCATTTAACCCCCCAATTAGCACACAGCGAGTTCAGTACTGCCACAGCCGAGCTGCACGTCAACCACAACGGGCCTGCCTTGCAAAGCCATCGTTTCTGGTGGCTGCGTAGAGGTTTCACGTACCCAAAGCGGAGTACTTAAACATGGTGCTGTTGCTGAGAAAAGCTGCAACCCAATCGCTCCATCCCTGGAGGTGGTCAAGGCCAGGTTGGACGGGGCTTGGAGCAACCTGGGCTGGTGGGAGGGGTCCCTGCCCAGGGCAGAGGGGTTGGAATTCGATCTTCAAGGTCCCTTCCAACCCAAACCATTCTGATTCAAAAAGAAAGAGGAGGGAGCTCGCTTGCAAAGTTGTTAAGTTCAGGGCAGTTCTCTTGCAATTGACTGCTGTTGAAACCTGTAACACTTATGCATTGAGGGACCTGGTTATACTTGGCAAAATAGAGGTGGGCATCAGTCTGCTCCTAGAAGGTTTAATCCTTTGGTGTCAGGGTTGCATCATCAGTTATTCTCCATCTGTCTGCAAAATGGATAGAGGACCTAGCACTGAAGATTGCTGTTACTGTTTTGCTGCTAAGGATGGGGTTTTCTTCTCAGTGTACATAACATGACAGTATCAATCATAAATTTTCCTGAAGGTTTTTGAGTGTCGTTTTAGTGGAGAGTAACAAAATCTCTGGCAAGGCATGTACTTGCTAATATATTTAGTTCCCATTTGTATGGATACAGGTTCCATTATTTGCAGTGTTTCTGTTCTTAGCTTCTTTCCTAAGTGCAGCCAATAGATGTCTTCTTTTTATTAAGTGCCTATGGGAAGATTTCCAAAAGTGCTTCAGGGCTTCCTGAGCGTCCCAGGGTTTAGATGCCCAGGTCCACCAGACTGCTTTTGAAAAATCCTCCCCGTGTGTCATTGGATCAGTATAGAGAAGTGTCCTTCAGTATCTGCACAGAGGTGGTGTGCAATCACTTTCCATTAGTGCTCTAGATGAATTTCTATTTTTGTAGTAGAGAAAGGAAGACATATGGACCATTAACCTTCCAGCTAAGGGCCAGCCCAAACCCATTACCTGCCTTGGTAACGAGCCATTCCCACAAATCAAGCGAAGGCACTGGTGAGACTGTCCCCCCAGCAATGATGGAACTTGCCCCCCGGCCCGATGGATATTTTTTTCTGTGTGTATTTATTTTTACAGCGATGTAAGTTTTAAGTAAATGCATATTGCTATTGACCACCTGACTCGGAATTGGAGTCTACGCACGTTCTGCTCTAAGGACTTGAACGTGCGTGTTGTTGAGCACTAACCTGCAGGACTGTGTCAAGGCATCAGGTGCCGAGGACCTGACATCGATGGCACCTGATGGGATCTGGCAGCTAAGTACCACATTCAGCCAAAACAAACCCCACCGGTGTCCGTCCCTGAGCCCAGCGTTAGCTGGGCCTCTTGAAGGATTTAGCCAGTTTCTTAGAAACGTGACCCCAGGTGCTTAACTGCCCCCAGCCATTGTCTGAGGGTGAAGGACTGTCAATGCCTTGGAGGAGCTTGTTGGGATTCTGTGTAATCAGTTGGACCTTCAGCATGGGATGGAGGTACCTGGCTTCCATGATTTCCATGCAGTTTTTATTACTCTAAAAAGCCACTGCAGTTTATTGGCTTTCCCAAGCAATTAAATATGAATTCTGGAGGGTTTGTTGGGTTTTTTGTTTTGTTTTGTTTAAGTAGAGTTGAGTTCCACTGGAACACTAAATGAAATTAAAAAAGTATGCATTTGCTTTTCCTCCTTCTCTCATTGTCACCTACTATTCAGGTACAAGATCAAGTTTTGTCTTATTCTAGATATACTGAAGTGTTACCTGTGGTGTGTATGAACTACAGATGTATGGTTTCTTTTCTGTATTAAAGTATAAATTATATGTGGCTTGTTTGGCTCTTTTAAAAATTGTTTTAAGCGTGGAGTAGAAGAATGGGCCAGGGGATGGACTGCTAGAAGGCTTTGTGTCCTTGCTTCATGAAGTAAGTGTGGCTTGTGACCCCAAAATCTTAAAAAAAAAAATGTAGTTTCTCATCAGGCAGAGCGTGGTTGGTTTGGCAGGGACCTCGTGCAGCAGCTGCCCAGAAGCGTCACTACCGCGTGTGCTGAGAGGACCTCGAAGTTTACCAACTCAGTGCAGTGATGTTCTAAAAGCAGCACATAGCACAGGTATGAGACAACACTACTTAACCCACAAGCTATGCAGCATCTCTAACAGGCCCTCGTGCTATTTTTGGTTAGTGTGCTGTGAGAGATGCTCACCACTTCTACTTCTGTCTTTGGAAGAAAAGAGCTTTGGAGCAGGTCTGGCTTTTATTTCCATCTTCAGTGTTGGATGAGTTTCAAGGGTTTTCTTGACGAAGCTTGAGAAAGGCATTAGAGTTTGAACACAGCTGGAATTTAGTGGAATTACTGAAGTGATAACACGCACTTGTACCCAATAAGTGGGGCTGTCACAAATGTGAAGCAATGAAGTAAGAACTGCAAGTTTGATTTTGGCATGTTACAAACTGGTAGAAAAAAAAATGAAGGGTTGTAACTTTGCTTCCAATGCCACTGGCTCACTGCTTATTATCCCTTTTAAAAATAGAAAGAGGAAAAGATTAAAAACAACTTGCCCTAAAGTTGGTAAACTGAAGTGACATTTACACACTGCAGGCCGCTGGTCATGAGTGAGGGCAGGGCTGTCCACCCCTGCCAGGAGGGCAGGCACAGCCTGCCCAGAAAGGCTTAATTTCTCGCATCAGCGCTGTCTTTCATCATTACTGGGGTGCTCATTTCTTCACATCTGCTGTGCATCCTTTGGAAATGCAGTCTTTGACCCATGAGTTACCATTGCATTCTTATACCCAAACCCTTAGTTCTAAAATCAATTTCAAATCTGAAAAAAAAAACAAACCTGAGAGATTCCAGTTTGTAAAAACAAAACATTCTAGCAAAATTGTGTTTACTAAGAGGATTTTATTTACACAACACAATGCAAAGATCATTCCATAAAAAGTTGGCTCCCCCAGCAACACACAATACACTTGCCAAATTTTACAGTGCAATTTATTAACAGCTTTTAAATATTTACAGAACACTTTTTCAACGTAGAGGTTAAGGCAGAGTCAGGGCACAGTGATAAGAAACACTTAGTGCAGTTTTGTGCTAGGCATGATACAGAGATGAACTGGCAGCATAACTCATGTTCAGATCCATTGGAAATTCAGATTGGAATTACTTCTAGAAGTCCAGCAACTGCTTCCAGCTTAAAAAAAAAAAAAAGAGCTAAAAGATAGATACAACCTCAATACACAAGCCAGCAGCTAAGAAAAATGTTTGGCTGATGTAGGAGATGGAACAGGCATATAAAATCTTAATCTGGTAGCAGGGAAGTATGGATGGATCCTGGAAAGAAGACGCTGTACTTTTTTTCCCTGGTGTTGGGCGAGAGCTGTAACAGAAGCGGGCTTACCGTGCAACTGGGGTACAAAACCTACCGCTGGAAGGTGTGTCCAAGAGGACTGTATTCAGAGACATCCAACTTCTACTGAAAGACAACAGGAGTGAGGTACCCAACTTCTCCTTGGGCCTTTGAAAAACTTCACCTTTAACTCAAAAAGTGAACAATCTGAGGTCTCCGAAGACTTTAAAACACATGCACTAAAAATGCACAATACATAGTACTATATAGGTTTTTTCACAGCGAGTTATCAAAACTTATAAATTGTGTAGCTTCTTCATCTTTGGTATTTATAAATAAAATGCCAGTCCCTTTTAGTGAAGGGATGATAATGCAGCTACTCAAAATCATTTCTTCCTAATCCACAGCAGCTTTAAAGGATCTTGATTTTTTTATTTATTCATTTTAAGGCAGTATCTAAGCTGTTAGGAATTTTAAAAAGTGTTTTCACATTAATACCTCTTAGTTTTCTGATGGTTTATAAGGCAACATTGTCAAGTGGTTAGAAGAAACTGCAGGATAAGGAGATGGAGCAATTTGAGAAGTTGGTATCAATCCTTTGTGAAAAATAAAAATAAAAAGGGAGCAGAAGGTGTTCTTACAGACTAGTTGATAAAAAGCCTGATCCTATAAATCATGACTTCAGTTAGCCCTTATTCATCTGAGTAAGCCCTACTGATTACAGTGATCCTGGTACTTCTAATTAAGGCTGTTTTTGCATTTCAGCTCTATGGGATCCAACTGGTATCTAAACTGCTTATGGCAATTCATTAAACTCCTAGGACACATACAAAAAGCACGAGGGCTGGTTAGGGAGAGGATGCTACCGAGTTATCACCCAGTTTTAGCTATATATGGTACTTTCAATCCCCCAATCAGTCCTTCATGGTGGCACTCAGTTCAAAAGACATCTAAGTAAAAATTCCCTAAAAGCACCTATTTAAAAAAAAAGGCTTCACTACAAACTCATTTTCTTTCATTTCCTAATCTAGGAAGTTAGGACTAAATATAACTGAAAGCCTTCCTTGTACTTTGAAACACTGCTCTAGCTTTGTTTCTAAACAGCTTTTTATTTTTCTGTCTGTGCCTTGTAATTAGTGTTGAGCACCAATAAAAGTTTGCAAGAATCCAAGGCAATTCAAATTGATACATGCTTTTAGAAACCTCATTCAATTCATTTTTTTTTTTTAAATCTAATTGCAAATTAAAGAGTGGAACCAGGCAGGCCCAAAGGTTTGTGCCACCCGTCCCTGGAAGTGCGGAGTTAACTACAAAACGGGTGCAAAGTGGAGCTCATGGTTATAAAACAAAAATTACCAAAAGCTCAACTGAGGCAGAATCCTCCTTCCCACGATGCGGTCGTGTTCCGAGAGACGCCTAGGCAAGGAAAGGCACTTGGGGGCTCTCCTGGAGAGCCTCCTTGATCATCATTGAATGTTCTTCTATAAATCACACTAGGCAATAATCGAAGAGCGGAGACAGTGGGTTCTACTGCCCCCCAAAAGTGACCTCCTGAGGCGCCGTCTTTTTGGAAGCCCACAGGGACAGATGGCTCAGCCGCGCCAGCAAGAGGAGCTCTGGAAGGAAAAGCCAGGGAGGCCTCTGTCATCGAGACTCCGAAGAATCTGATACTGTCCTGCTCAAAACCACGAGCAAAAAGGCCACCAGAGATGGTTTTGTCTTTAAACCGATGAAACGTGCAGCAGATCTTAAAAGTGGCCAAAAGGTGGCAGCAGCAGGACTGCACACAAGATTCCCACCAAGGATCAGGTGAAATGAATTCTCTGCCCCAATTCCAGATTCCCTTGTGTTACCAGCTGGAGTTTTTATTATCTGCATCGTTTATAGATCCATCTTTTCATACAGTAACTGCAAACTGTTGGCGCTTGGTGGAGGAAGTGGCCCCGTTTCTCCTATCGCTGTCTAGAAAAGGAAAAAACCAAAAAGGCGTTGCACAATTTTTTAATTTAGAAAAAATATTAAATGGCTTGAGGGTCACTGTCTTAGTACCAAAAGTAAAGTGCACCGCAACTGGAGGCCACTGCGACAGAGTTGAGAAATGCTATTCAAGAGGCTTCCGAGCAGCATTATAAAAAACAGCACTACAAACTAAAGTTAAGGCAATACAAGTTGTGTCCTTCTACTGGATAGTTTACTGGAGAGTTGTCTATCTCAAGCTTTAATTATTGCTTTGTTTCCTCTGTACTGAAGTCCTTAGCCGCTGGGAAAACAGCGCTGGCAGAATTGGCAGATCGAGTTTGTCACTTAACGCAAGACTGGCAAAACAGTCCGTATAAACATCCCGTGCTGTGCTGCGTCAGAGCGAAGGCTTGCTCTCTTCTCCCCATGGACTGTACAATCTGGCAAAGAATTTCAAAAGAAAACAAACTCTTGCTCCTGAAGCAGCAAAATGTGCTTGCGGCAGAGATGATGCAAACGTTTTGTGGAATTTTTCAATGGCGCAGAGAGAAAAAATCCTTAGTAACAACCAGGGTCTGTAACAAAACAGGGTCCTGAAGTCTCCTCCAAGAGTTGATAGCCCTCAAGTTTTCTTTAAAAAAAAAGAAAAAAGTTCTTTTGATGGGTATAAACCCAAAGTACAGGAATAGAATTCCACGGCTCAGAAGTTGTCCCAGGTAAAGACTTATTACTTTCCTGCTTTCATATAGGATGGTATTGCTCCTCGGGCTGTCAGACCTTCAAAACGCTTGTAGGTGTAGTTGATAAAAACCCAGTCTTTGTTCTTGTAGTCAGTCTCCGGATGGTTGCTTGTTGCCACTGATGAGACATAGAAAAAATAAAATTACCCTTTGAAGACTGCACAGTTTATTTTCATACAAAACACTGGCTGTGGAGTAGGGGAGAACGCTTCTAAAGAAAGCGGTATCATCAATCCAGGCATTCGGTTTCATTCTTCACCCCCAGTCAAGAACTGCTGTAACATGTTGTTTAAACACATGGAGCAAATGTGTGACTATGCTTTGACACATAAATACAAGGTTCCTTTACACCAAAACACCCCCCCACACTCCCCCCGTCTGTCCCACCCTCTCCCTGCCCCCTATACTACGTGTTGGCCACGCTAGCAAGAATTAGCCAGTACTGGGGGCACTCCAGTGCTGGGCTCACAGGTCCGGCTCGGATTTGAATTGCTGCGAGCGCTGCTGCCTCAGAGATGCCCTTTCTCCGGCGGCTCCCGCATCATTCACAAATCTGCGTCCTGTGTCCCAAAACCCAAACTATAGCCTGCACACCCCTGCGCCACAAGGCTACCAGCTAACAATTTGATCGTGATAAAAAAACCCCACCAAACTAGCATCTATTAAGATCCTTTCTCTGATTAACAGGGAAGTTACATTATTCTACTGGAGAAGAGGAAGGATTGTTTACATGCAGAATCAAAGCATTTACCTGTTGGTTTCAGGATATCAGATTCTGGAAACTCATCAAAGTTTGAGGTATCATCAATGCTTTTAATTTCTATTGAAATCGCAGCAGGTCTCTCTCTGCCAAGAAGAGCAGTTTCAGCATTAAGATTCCAAAGGCAGAAGAAAGGAGGATTCAGGCACTTTCCACTCCTTAACAGAATCAAAGACTGAAGGTACCTAAACCTTAGCAAGCTTCAGATAAGGAACACAATCCTCTCACCCACACCTAGACAGAATAAATGCCAGTCAAGCTGCTCCCTTCTGTTGAACAGGACTAGCTTTAAACAGTCCGTAGAGAAGAGCAGCTTGCTTTTCTGCAAAGCATCTTACCTGATATGCTCCCAATCTACCCCTTCAAAGAATGGGTTACTCTTTATTTCCTCCACACCAGATGCACCAATTCTGTGCTCCCATTCACAGCAAAATCTGGGATGGAAGGAAGAATGAAAATGAAGGAAGAATGAAAACGAAAGCATTCCATGCAGAAATGGAACGGCTTTCTGAACTGAGACTACTACAGTTTCTTAACATATAAATGGAGCAGGTCAAGAACTCCCACTGCAAAACCAACGCACAAAGTTATGCTTGGGAACGTCACGTCAAATGCTACAATTCAGATGCGGTATTCTTTCCCCACAGGATAACATGCCCTTTCTATTTCAGGACCAGCGTAGAGCAGGAGAACATATAAAGCCTAAAAAGCTAGACATTTATATTTCTGTCCTGAGAATAGATACGTGGTTGAAAATATACATGAAAGAGCAAGAGTCAGCATGCACTGGGATACGTTTGTATGCTCCAGTGCATACAATGTCAAAACCATCGCTATTGTAAGAAGGTAGCTCTGGCAAAAAGATGAAGTTGCTTCCACGATCAGCTCACAGACAAATAAAGAGCAGAAACATTCTTTTTTTGCCAGATCGGCAGCATTTACATGGGAGCTCCTTTTTAGTATAGTTCAGTCAGGGCTCCAGTAAATGGCCTCTGAGAGAGAAATGTATTTGACAAGGGAGTTCAGCACTTGATGCACGTGTGTAACAGAGTATGCGGTTGTCACAACCATCAGGGTTTTTTTTTCATGTGAAACAACCTGTGAGGGGTACACAGCACAGTCTGCCAGACAAGAAAATTAGTACTCTATTAACTGGGAAACCATATGGTTGGCACCTTAAAATGAGGTCCTTTGCTTTATCAGATATTGGAACTTCTGGAGGAAATGTGAGAGTCTCTTTCCAATTCATTACTTTCTTATATGTTTCTTGAGGAGTCTCAGAACAGAACGGTGGATAACCTGAAAAGAAAGAAAAATACAATCCTGTATAAAGCAAAAATAGTTCCTGTTGTTATTGAACTCTACAGTGCAGCAGAACAAACCTCACAGATCACGCAAGGAGAACCTGACCCCGAGCACATAAATACAGCTGATGTCCTATACCACAATTCCTGCTTAAAACTTGTGCACCACCTCTTTCTTACCGATCAACATCTCGTACATGATGACCCCAAGTGACCACCAGTCACAAAGCTTGTTGTAGCCGGTCTGCATGAAAACTTCGGGGGCAATGTAATCCGGAGTACCCACGGTAGAAAAAGCCTGGAACAAATACCACCAGTTATGCATCTTTAGAGAAAACGGCCCAATATGGAAATGGGAACTTATGCAACAACGGTTATTTTGAGGAAGACACCAGATTGTCTCCAAGATCCTTTAGCAAAGTTGTTTAAAGCCTTAATTTTGAGATACGTAGAGACAAAATCAACATGTTCAAAGTCTTAAAATACCATGAGGGAAATGGAAGAAGGTACCCCTGTCTGTATACACCTTGGAATGGGTCATCAGCCCTTTGTTATATTGGCTGTTAGTTTTAGCTGAGAGGCATCAGATATCGACGCAAATAATTATGGCAGCGCTATCTCAGGCACATATGTCACCAGCTGCTCAGCAGATGGATGAAGGACAAACTAGGAGACACTCCTTTTAAAAGAAAAAGCGTGAATCTTTTTATTTCAGCATTGTTCAGGACTCTGAAATGGATTAATGCCTGTCAGTTAAATACACGTGCCCTTCGAATGCAGCAGCTCAGCAGAGAACATTTCCAAGCAGGTGAAACCTACTTACCAACTGCCGTCTGTTTCTCTTCCAAGTCTCTGCTTTCCTTTTGGAATTCATGTTCTGGAAAGCTAAAGGAGATTGGAATACATGTGACTGCATCCTACTGGTCACCCAACGTATATTTTTACCCCAAAACCCTTACACTAAAATTGACATCCAAAAAAGGGAGCCAGGGCCTGGGCAGAGAGCCCATTTGGTGTTCAGCTGTGCCGGTAAGAGGTCACAGTCCCCAGGCACTCATCGCTGGCCCCTGCGGCCAATGTTTCCCACCACGGCGAAGCGGGAGCTATTTGTGGAAGCGCACCTTAATTCACCTCGCTGAGGACAAGCCACATCAGCAGAGATGAACTCGTTAAGGCGGCTCAGCCTTGCCTTGCTCAGCTGACCTGGCGCGATCTGAGGAGTGCCCGCAGAGCGCTCAGCAGCCTCCAGCAGGCAGCCGCAGCCGACAAGAGCAAAGCAAGGGATGGAACCGCTTCCACCGGTACAGATGGTCCCAAAAACCACATCTGTCAATACCCTAAACCTATCAGCCACTTCCAAACTGTGTAATATTGATTAAATTCGTGGTCCAGAGGAGGCCACGGAGATGCTGTGAGGGCTGGAGCCCCTCTGCTGGGAGGACAGGCTGAGAGAGTTGGGGGGGTTCAGCCTGGAGAAGAGAAGGCTCCAGGGAGACCTTAGAGCCCCTTCCAGTCCCTAAAGAAAGAGCTGGGGAGGGACTTTTTACAAGGGCATGGAGTGACAGGACGAGGGGGAATGGCTTCAAACTGGAAGAGGGGAGATTTAGATGAGATATGAGGAAGAAATTCTTTCCTGTGAGGGTGGTGAGCCCCTGGCGCAGGTTGCCCAGAGAAGCTGTGGCTGCCCCATCCCTGGAGGTGTTCAAGGCCAGGTTGGACGGGGCTTGGAGCAACCTGGGCTGGTGGGAGGTGTCCCTGCCCAGGGCAGGGGGTCTCGACTAGGTGGTCTTTAAGGTCCCTTCCAACCCAAACCATTCTATGATTCTATGAAATATTATAAAGTCTTGCTTTCAGTGATCCATGCTTTCAGTGTTTTTATAACTCCATGATCAGAGTTATTCCCCTTGAAAAAAATTACTGAATATTCAAAGAGACTATGTGCTCAGTTACTAATTTAAGTAACACATGAGATGGAGCTGGCATCTACCAAGTCCCACTGAGTTTTCACTCAAGGTTTATTACACATGCAGAGAAAGGCTACAGCAGAGTCTATTTCAAAGACAGACTTCTAGAAATGAAGATGTTTATGTACATTAAATTAACTAAAATTATTTTTATAAATAGGGTCTACAGAAAAATCAAAATTACACCTCATGATGCAATGTTGATTATTAGATTTCCCTCTACAGCCTTCTAACCTCACATTGACATGAGTTATGTCAGGCACCGACAGCAAGTACACAGATACCCTTCTGACGCCCAATAACTTACTGAAGTCACTAGGAAGACTATGGTTCAAGTTTCTGTAGAATTCTGTTCGGTGGGCTTTCTTTAGTCCGGTACACAGACCAAAATCTGAGAGTTTTACGTGGCCCTAGAAACAAACAAACAAAGAAAACCAAAATATAAAAAGCAGTATGAGACATTATCACTCTCTACTACTACCTGAAAGGAGGTTGTAGAGGTGGGGGCTGAGCTCTTCTCCCTGGTGACAAGTGATAGGACGAGAGGAAATGGGTTCAAGTTATGTTGGACGAGGTTTAGATTGGATATCAGGAAACATTTTTTCACTGAAAGGGTTATTAATCATTGGAAGAGGCTGCCCAGGGAGGGGGTGGATTCGCCATCCCTGGAGGTGTTTAAAAAAAGGGTAGACGTGGCACCTGGGGACATGGTTTAGAAGTGGTTTTGTCAGGTTGGGTTAATGGTTGGACTTGATGATCTTAAAGGTCCCTTCCAACCTCAGCAATTCTATGATTGTCATAGCAAGTAAAGTTTTCTACCTCTTCCCCTCCCTTTCTTTTGTATAATAAATAGATGCGCTCTTTTTGCATTCCGTGTTTTAGCCCAAGCCTGGATGCGTACATAAGATCAAGCTATTAACACTTATCAAGCCATTAATACTTTCCTCCCGGCCGCACAGAGAAAGCCCGGGAACTATTTACTTCAAGAAACCTCTGCTCCTGCGAGCTCCTGACCGCTTCCGAGTGAAAGCGAACGTCCCCAGAGGGAGCTGTGCTCCCGGCGCTGTGCGTTGACTCCAACGGATAGGGAGAAACACCTTAAATTCAGGGATTGGATCTGTCCTAGTTCATAACGTGCGACCACACCGACTAGGTGCAATTGTCAGATGTAGATCTAAAATATACATCCTTTTCAAAGTCCTGAATTTATCTGCACCCAGATGTAGACGTACTGAATTACAGCAGTAATTCCAACAGTGCATTATCAGCTGGCTCGTGGTAAAGTACAATTATTTACTGTCGGCAAACTTTTTTTCCCAAACAAGCTAAATTTTAAGCAAACTTGTAGTGAGCAATAGGAGGACAGTGAAACAATGAAGCTCTCTGCAAACTGCCTCCAATACCACCTAGAAGCAACGGGGTAGCCCGGCCAGCCGTCAGAAATACATCCTCATTCCTGGGGAGATAACATCTCCCTTTTCAGGCTCGCTAATGGAAGAGCTACATCCTTCGCTTTGGAGACGATCATCTACCCGGTAGTTGGCAAGCGCGAGCGTAACAGATGTGAGACCCAAAAGGAAACATCTTTGACTGAGGGGAGAACTGAAACTCTGTGTTTTAAATTGCAGCTGAAATAACCAAAAATAACCGAAACAACTGTCAGAAGAGAGCTCATAAGCAAGGGATGAATACAGCTGGAGGTGGAGAAGAGGTCTGTCTCGGCTTTGTTTTTTTCCCCCCCAGGAATATGGCAGATATGCCCTCAAAGCTAGAAGGAACGGGGCTAAGAAAGAAATACCGTTGTCTTTCACAGCTGTCAACACTGGTTCAGGTCAATATGAAAAACTACAAGAGCTATTTACTACTCCGCAGCCGGTGGTGAGTACGTACCTTGCTGTCCAGAAGAAGGTTGTCTGGTTTTATGTCCCGATGGATAAAACCCAGCTGATGGATGGAATCGATGGCTAGCACCGTCTCGGCTATATAGAACTGGGTCTCCTCTTCTGTCAGAGTGTCTTTTTTCATCAACAGTGTCATCATATCACCTAGAAGCCCCCCCCAAACAGCAAAGGTAAATAAATACAAGCAAACGTGCTAATTTTGAAGCCATTTGCAAAGAAAAGAACTAAGTTGTTTAAAACCTCAGGAAATCTAAATTGATCGCGTATAAAGTGATACAGTTCCCCAGCACCTCTGGGACAAACTCTTGTATTTCCCCTTGTATCGCTGTATGCGGAGAGGTACTGTAATTGCACTCAACTCACTGAGACAGCTAAACAGTACGGAGTAACAGTATAGAAACATCCCTTAAACAAGAGCCCGCGATGCACTGCCACTCTTCACCGCACATCTGAATCACAGATTAAAATAGATACTTTCAGCTACCCAGCTGTTACAAAAACCAGATTGTATTTGTGCATTGTCATCTCAGAAAGAGTTCTTGTGGTTTCATTAGGCAAATATATTACAGGCTTTCAGTACAGCTTTCTTCTGAAGCCAATGACAGTAGCATTATCGCTCAAGGACAAACATCATCATTCTCTGGAAAAAGGACCTTAAAAGTTGCAAGGCAGCTAAAAGCAAAAGGTTAGAAGAATCAAAAGCTGGTTACGTTACGGCTCTGCAGCCAGCCAGTGCACAGTACGGGTAAGAACGAGCAGAACATTAAGGCCAAGTTTCAAACATCTGCAGCAGAAGACCCAAGCAGATATCCTCCAGCCTGACCCAAAGGCACCCTCATTCCTAAAAGCAGAAGGCTTTACGATGACTTGTTTCCTCCAAAGTAACATCTAAACACCACTCCCGTGTCTGTAACCACATACACTCTGGTTCCAGACTACATTTGCCATTAAGGAGTTCGAAATCCCCAAACAAGAGGAAAGCAGTCTTTCCATTTCAGGTAGTTACCTCCAGGCAGGAACTCCATGATAAGGTAGAGGTTTAGCTTGTCCTGAAAACTGTAGAACATTTTCACAACCCACAAACTGTCTGCCTCCACTAGAATGTCCCGCTCCGCACGAATATGGCCAACCTGGAGATACACAGATGCATTTGATTAATGACAAGTCTGTGATTTATTACGTGCATTTATTTCACAGGCAATTCAAGTACGATGTTGAAAAGCATCAAATACTGAAAAGACAGAAATCAAACTCCTGTGTGAGGGCAGAAACATCATCAAAATTGCAATAGTTTCACCCCTCAGTATCTGCAGGTAATAAAAGAGTGTTAACATGTTCAAAATCCAATCCAAAAGTAATGTTTCTGACAGCAAAAGGGTGAGAATATTTCATTAAACTGCTCTATTTTTCCAGAATGTTTTTTTTCTTTTTTTTTCTTCTATCTGATAAATCCCTTTGAACACCAACTCCATTTTACTCCTCAGCATGAAGATCTGAAAGATGCTTTTACACGCAAAAGTTTCCACTGGAAAGTTTAGGGGGACTTTTGCCTCGGGACATTTACACTTGAGTAAATGTATAGTTATTGTGGGACTGTGGCTGCCACATATTTAGACATATGTAGGACGGCAAGAGAGCACTAACCTCGTTCTTTTAAGCAAAAACTCAAGCTAGAGAAATTTAAACCACCCTCCTGAACAAGAAGGTTCCGTACAGAAAGACAACCCACATTTATGTTTTTATTCTTTCAACTCTTACGGCGTTTGCATCCTCTTCAAATCAGAACTGTACAAGTGTTATGGGACACTATGAAAACACTTATCTTAAACCCACTACAGACCACTCCAAACCAGAATTTATTACTGTGGGAAGATTCAGAAGGAGAAATGTATGGCTGATTATAAAAACAGGTTAATCCTATATACAAAAATATCTCGATTTTTTATAAAAATATCTAAAGGTTAGATGTCTCACAACCTAGCTCCTCTCTAAACAGTCAGCGTGTCCTTCGGGTATGGCTTCAGCCTATTCCCACACATTCACACCAAAGCACTAATTTCGCAGTGCTGCATAAAGCTCACGTGCAAACACACTGCTGCTCGGTTTTTAAACAAGTACTTTCAGAAATGGAAACCAGTTCCTGATTTTATGAACACACACACGCGGAGTGCTTCCTGGATTCATCCCGGTGCTGAACAAAAATGATTGTCTCAGCCCATTACATTCCCAGACGTACTAGCAGAGGAAAGCCTTAAAAACATTAAAAGCTGCTACCTTATGTCTCTCTGAGTCAGAATTCCAGCAGTCGTATCACTTTGATATTTATGGCTGTCTCCATAAATCAGAAACGCAGTAAAACACCGATCTTGACATCTATATTGAATCATTTGCACATGTGCATGTGTACCATACATCATCGTAAAATGAGGAGGAGGAACATAAATCAGATACGTCAAACCGTCCTCCTTTTTCACTGGAGAAACACAAACCTAGTCCTTAGAAAAACGCTCTGCTTCCCCCCGTTTCCAAGCAGAAAGTGGGTTCGCTCCTGCCTTGCTTCAGACTGACAAACCTCTTGGAAAAGAGCGTTACCATTGCAGCTTCCAGGCAGACTACGCAAGGTTGAAAGACTTGAAAGACTAAAAGGTTGGGTGAAACACTGTTCTGAGCATTCACTTACATACAGTAGCCCATAACTACTTCTGTATCCCTATATATATTCCTTAAACTCCTGCATTGTTACAAGAAATATTTAAAAAAGGGAAAAAAAATAAAAAGACTTGGAAGAGCCCACTAGAAGACAGGTCCTTATGAATTCATACGAGATTTTTCTGACCCATTTCCTCCGTAAAAAATGAGGAAAACCACCCACACGATTTTTTGGCTAGTAAACCGAGACCACAGATGCCTATTGCTCCTCTCCGCACATCACAGTTCCCTCCCGCAGTCAGGTCAAACACGGACGGGAGCATTGCTGCTCAGGGGGGTTATTCACCTGCTCTTTCTCAAGCATATCGGCTTTACGGAGTATTTTCATTGCATAAACGTGTCCCGTATCTTTCTTCTGGACGAGTCGCACCTAGGAAATACACAAAAATTTGAGTCAAATTTACAGCATTATCACTACAACTCTTGACAAATGTGGGTATGGAGCCCCAAAAGCATTACATAGTGCACAGTAAAGGCAAACAAGTTCTGTTAATTCTAAGAGATGGAATCATGTTAATAGAGATGACCCACTGAGCAATCATACACCTAAGGCAGATGGTCCAAAGCCACTTTCGCTGAAGAAGGCCACCAGGAGATGGCTGCGCACAGCCCTCCGTCCGTCAGGCCAGCCCCAGGAGCTCGCAATTAAAGTACACTGCCAAACTTGGATTTACCTTGCCCATCGAGTCCTTTTCAACAGCATTAATGCTCCTTTCACAGAATCCCAGACTGGTGGGGGTCGGAAGGGCCCTCTGGAGCTCCCCCAGTGCCACCCCCTGCCAGAGCAGGGGCACCTCCAGCAGTGGCACAGGACGGCGTCCAGGCGGGTTTGGAATGGCTCCAGAGGGGGAGACTCCCCCACCTCTCTGGGCAGCCTGTGCCAGTGCTCTGCCACCCACACAGGAGAGAAGGCCCTCCTCAGGTTCAGATGGAACTTCCTATGGTCAAGTTTGTGCCCGTTCCCTCTTGTCCTGTCACTGGGCACCACTGGAAACAGACTGTTCCCATCCCCCTGGCACCCTCCCTTGAAGGATTTATAAGATCCCCCCTCAGTCTTCTCTTCTCCAGACTGAAAAGCCCCAAGTCCCTCAGCCTTTCCTCATAAGAAAGATGCTCCCGTCCCCTCCTCATCTCCGTAGCCCTTTGCTGGACCCTCTCCAGCAGTTCCCTGTCCTTCTTGACCCAGGGAGCCCCGAACTGGACACAGTGCTCCAGATGTGGCCTCCCCAGGGCAGAGCAGAGGGGGAGGATGACCTCCCTCGCCCTGCTGGCCACACTCTGTTTGATGCCCCCCAGGATGCCATTGGCCTTCTTGGCCACCAGGGCACATCGCTGGCTCATGGCCATCCTGTTGGCCACCAGGACTCCCAGGTCCCTTCCCACAGAGCTGCTCTCCAGCAGGTCAGCCCCAACCTGTACTGGTGCATGGGGTTATTCCTCCCCAGATGCAGTACCCTACACTTGCCCGTGTTGAATTTCATTAGGTTAAAGCTTTAAAGCACATAATGTTTTTAAATCAGCATTTAGGAGACATAAAGACAGATGCACGTGACTGTTAAGGTAAAAAAATCAATCTGTGGTTGTTACAACATTTATCCTTCGCTTGTGTAAACTGTGCGAGTCTTTAACAAATACCAGTGCCATTTAAAAATGCTTTTAGTCATCTTTTCTGGACTCACCTCTCCGAATGCTCCTCTGCCTATTACTTTTAAAGACTCAAAGTCTTCCAAACCAAGCCTTGTTCTCTTTAGGCGAAGAAACTCAGTTTCCTTTTGTGCATGTGCTGACCTCCGGATTCTTTTCTGGAGTTTAGGAAAAAAAAAAAACCACAGTGAGAATTCTGCTCCAAAGAGATCACAGCAATTCCAAGTAAAGATCCCAGATCCCCATTTATAAAAGAAAATCATTTGTATTTAACCCTTAAGGTAATTTTCCCATATTCGTTACCTCTTCATCTTTTAAGCCTTCTTCTTCCATCATTTGTTCTAGCTTCTTTTGTCTATAGCAGAGACAAATTAGAAAAATAAAGGTGGTATCGTTAACGTCATTTCTTAATCACATGTACATATCCCACACCTCTGCTCTGTGCTTGCTGGGAAAGGAGGCTGTAACGCCAGCAAATAACAACTGTAAATGATACGTAAGGGACAATCAGACATGAGATTAATTTTGAAGAATCTAATATTACAGCTTTACCATTTCAGCCTACTCAGCCTACTCAATTCTCTTTAATTTTGACAATCTAAACCTGTCTCAAGTTTCACGTCTTATTCGAGTGTATGTTTTCGTTGTATAGGCACACAGATTAAGGAGATCTGGGTTCAATTCTTGTCTCTCTCTGACAGCTGGGCAAGTCACTTAAGGCTGGAGCCATAATAAATATTTAAGCACCAAAGCCTCACTTATTCCAGGGAGAACTGGCTATCTGCACAGCTCTGTGGATCCGTACTGTAATTTCTCTGCATCTCAAATTCATCCCGTGCAAAATGAGAAAAGTTACTCTCTGTTTCCTAATACCTGAGATACTGAAAATATTTGGGAAGAGGAAACCTGTCTGTATACATTCTCCCCCCTTAAAGAATCAGAAATATTTCCAGCCTTGGTAAAAAAATTATTATTTGGGAGCAAAGAAAGAAAGGAAACAAGACTTGAGGGGCCATCTGTTACGATTACCCTCTGGCAACTCTTCCCCAGCACTGATCACATTAATAACTGGCTGAACTGGGAGTGGCGCTTGGGGGTTTTTCCCTCTCCATGTGCGTTTTTATTGGTATAACATTACAAATGTACTAAAAAATTCTTTCTCTTTATGCAAGTCATTCTTCGCAAGATCCTCTTCCTGTCTCCTGTGTCACTACGCAGCTGCTGCGACGCGATAATATTTTGGGTTATCGCTTCCACGATCAGGCACATTTTAAATCGCTTTGCCCTTATTGAAGTACCCCCTGAGCACTGTCCGGTCACCTCCTCTCACACTCCACGCCGCGACTCCAGTCACGGGCAGTGACTGCTGCAGAATTAAAGAGCTCAGCATGACCACGCGATGCTGAAACTCCCCCAAATAGCCTTAATAGGTCCTATCTGCACTTCAGCATACATTTTGTCAACACCATTTAAACTCCAAATTCCACATCCACACACATCTATTGTTAAAAAAACCATGTAACTTCTAAAGTCCAGGGTGTTTGTTCAGACAAAGTCTTGATCCTAAACAGAAAAAAAACCTGTCATTGAGGTTTCGGGAGTAGACAATAGCGCTCATAATAAAAAGCAAGAGCTATGCAAAGAGAGAGAAAGAAATTAAATCAGTGATATTTTCCGTTGGGATTAGGCTTCCATCTCTCCTTACTAATTTGAAGCTTTGAGGAAAAGATGTATGCGAGTTAGTATTTATTTCTAAATTGCTTCCTCGTTTCTGCAGTTATTGTAGTTCGCAGGATCCCTCTTGGATGCAGTTAGGGCTCTGGCAGCACGGCTGCAAGCGAACGGACACTGAACCGTCTCGAAAATTGTGATTATAGACTACACGGCGAGTTGGGAGAACATCAGAAGCCCCAGCGCTACAACTGGAGGGTATTCAGCAAATTAGAGGGTTCCAGCTGGAGGAAAGTAAAAGCAATACTTCTCAGTTAAATCGCTTATTACATTTTGACCGATATATTTACGGAGCCGCCGTGGGTTCAGCGAACTCACAGAGAAGTTAGCATTAAGTGACAGTCCTCGCAGCAATCCCTCACTGTCTTGGAAAAGGTTATCTTCCTGTAGCAGCTGACTCGATCACCCACTATAATCCAAAGTGAAAGTGATGCTGTAGAATGAGTTTTAAACATTACAACCAGGGACATAAAACGGGGAGAGGCGGGATAAACATTTGTAAACGGCACTTCAGAATCGTACTCGAATGATCCCGAGCACATCCCAAAGTCAGTTTCTACTTAGTCACATATATGTTTTTTTAAAAAACTGATAACAATCGTATCACTTTTACATTTCAATTAATTTCAGAAGAAACTCCAAAAGCTCCAACCTGAACTACCGCGGGATTCCCAAGCCCCGGAGCTGCCTGCGGATGCTCGTGCCAGGCCCATCTCAGGAGCTTCGGTTCCTGCTCAGCTAAAAACACTCTAGTTCTGCTTTGGCTCCAGAAAACTAAATGCAGTTAATATGTATTTTTGGCTCTTACCCAGTTTGGAAAGGAAGCAAGAAAGATTTTTACCTCATCTCTCGCTCCTCATGCTGCGCGATGAGATTGCTGTAGAAGTTTTCCAACGTCACCTTTGTCATCGTAACTCGCTCCTTGGTGTGATTGCTCATGGACGAGCACGGCGTTGGGCCTGTCATTGCCATGGCTGGTGAAAAAGGGACGGAACGTTTAACGTTATAAATGACAAATAACCTTCAAACAAGAGCTGCAATCAATTCGGTGACGCTGAATCACAGATTTAAGATTTTAACAACAAACGCGAACAGCCCAGCTGTCTAAACGAAGTAGGGAAAAGTCTTACAAAATAAAAGGTACAAGTCAAACTTCCTGTTTTGAACATTTTTGATCTGAAAATAAGAGGGAAGGAAACTTGAGAAACACGATGCCTCAAAAACCACAATTTCAGGCAGTACTGCAAGTGTTTATTTCTCCCGATATATATTTTATCTGTAATAAATTGTTAAAAATTCAGAAACATCCCACTGAAACATCTAATCCCCGAGTTCCTCTTCCTTCGACCCTTGCAGAAACCCCTCCATCACCCACCGTCTCCTCTGCTGTGAAATTTATCAAAACCCTCAGAGCCATCTCATAACACGGCAATCCAGGAAGGAGGAAAAAAAGGCATTTCGTTGCATTTAAGGGCTCTCGCTTTTACTAGATGCATTCATGCGGAAATCTGGCAAAATCCAGAGGACCGCTGCCTTTGAACAAATTGTAGTTTAAGGAAAAAACCCTCTAGTGTAAGTATCCTACATTTACATACGGCATTATGTGTCGGAGAATGCCACTTCCAACCGGCAGCGCAGCTTCAGGGCATATTTTACTTTCTAAAAATGCATTAAAATGCAAAGATTTCAAGTGTAAAACTACCTCTGAGTCTAGTTCTCCCGGTCACAACGTAACTCGCCGTAAGGTAACCGAGTTTTGCAACTATTACTAGAAATTGCAGCCCAGCGTAGGTCCCACGCGCGCTTCCCGTTTTAACGACGCCGGGGCGCTGCCAACATTTTATGAGTTATTTTTTTTTTCTGTTTGCTTTTTGCAGATCTTTTTACAAGGCATCGTTATCGTGCCTTTGCAAATCGCCTCCTTTACAGACACCAGCTATTTTCGTTCGCCCACGTTGACGGGCTCGTTCACGGGAAAGCCAACGCGGGAGCCGGGAGGAACCTCCGGCTCTGTGCGTTTTTGGGGACGGAGCTGCGTCTTTACGGAGGAGCAGCTCCGAGTGCCACCACGCGAGTGGCAGGTCGCGTTCTGCGGGCACAGGAGATGGCACGTTCCATCCCAGCCCGACGGTTTTCACTTCCTAAGGAACAGAATATGAAAATTATCTGACAGACCCCAGTTCCGAGGGGGGTGCGGCCAAAAAAAAAAAAAAAAAAAGGGAAGAGGAAGAAAAGGGAAAGTAACCGGCTGGAAGGCAGCAGCGCCGGACGACCTGTTGGTGTTCGGGTGCCCTTTCCAGGGGGACCCCAGCGACACCCACCGCCGCGATCGGGTGGCGCCGGGGCGGGATGCTGCCGGTCCCCGGGCTCCACCGGAGCCGTTCGGGGGCCAAGCAGCCCCCGGGGGCGGCGGTTCCGGGCTGGCGGAGGGGCCCGGCAGCATCACCGGGAGGGGACAAAAGGGGCCCAAACTCCCCCCCGCAAANGGGGGGGGGGGGGGGGGGGGGGGGCGGGGGGGGGGGGGGGACGGGGGGACCGCCGCGGCAACGAGGCGGGGGCGGCTTACCGGAGCCCCCCGGGAGGGGGGGACGGCGAGGAGCTAAAGGCGACGGCGGGGTCCCGGCGCCGACCGAGTCAGGTGAAACGGTTGCGGAGAGACGGGACGGAGCTGGCGGGTGGGGTGGGGGGACGGGACGGGACCGGGGCGACCGAAGCCCCCGCGCCGCTACCGCCGCCCCCCGCACCGACGGCGACCCGGACGGGACAAGCACCCCAGGGACCGCTAGGGCAGCGCGCATGCGCCACCATCCCGCCGGCCCCGCCCTCTGCCCCCGGGGGCGGGGCTGTCGCGCCACGCCCTCTCCCGCCAGCGGCGCATGCGCATGGAGGCCGGGCGCCGGCGCGGGGAGGGCGGTGCGCGCTCTGGCGCATGCGCGGTGCGCTGAGGTGGGCGCGGGCGACGCTGAGGGGAGAGGTGCGGTCCCGGCTGCGGGGAGGGGAGGGCGGCGACATCCACCCGCTTTATTTCGCTTTTTCTCCACTGGGCCCGGCCGGAGGTAGCAAGCCGCGGGGTGCCGGTCTGCCTGCGGTGCTCTCACAGGCCTGGGGAGCCGTTGTGGGGAGGAGGGATGGAAGGCAGGCAGGCAGGCAAGCAGGCAGGCCGGCCGGCCTGCCTCCTCCCCGGCATGGCGCGGGGACCTGGGGCTTAGCAGAACACCCCCTCACCTCCCCGTCCGCCCCCCGGGGCACGGCGGGGTGGGTTTTCCCCATCCCCACGGGGTACCGATGCAGTGGGTCACCGTGTGGTGACCGCTGGCGTGAGGCGTACCCAGGGACAGGTGCCCCCACGATCACCTCAGCTTCCCCGGGCTCAGGAGAGGGTCCCTCAGGCCATGAGGAGGCCGCAACCGCGAGGGCAGAGGGAGTGATCCACAGCGATTTCCCAGAGGGTTGAGTGTGTCATCGTCAGGTCCGCTGGGTGTCGTCCCCTGGCTGTGAGGGCTGGCACAGCCCAGAGGTAGGCTCGGGGAAGGGCTCCAACGTCCCAGCCCAGCAAACTCCTGGCTTGGGCAGTATAGCCCGGCCACATCTCGGCCCTTTCTGCTCTTCAGGGGCGTCTGAAACCATCGGTGTCAGTAATGGTTTGTGTGGCCTTGGGAATCTAACGGGGAGCTCTGAGGAACGGTGTGACAAACGAAATGTGATTCCATACCCATCTCAGATGTGTGGAGACATTAGCAAAAGAGGACTTTGTTTCATTTTACTTAGATTTCCATCAAAAAAAAGCAAGTGGAATTCAGAGGGTGAAAAGGGTTTTTATTGTTAACAACATCAAGGAGTTCCTGGGGTTTAATCACTAAGAAATACCTTCTGCAAATGCAGTTGAAGTCTATGAGCAACAGGAATTTCAGGATTTAAAACAGCGTGTATAGTTCCTACGTGATGGAAATGCTGATATATTTGTAACACACATGACAGAGATTTAATTTCTGAAAGATTAATTTTGCAATTAAACTGGACCTTGCTTTGCTTAGACAGAGCCGGTCACTTTGCTGTTAAAGGTGAATAGCAAAATCATGTGCTGCCTCTTTCAGGAAACACAGATGGCCTTGTGAAGCTGGTTTTCTGCCGAGAAAACTTGATGCGCTGTGGGAGCTCTTGGAGGGGATTTCACCTGAACAAAGAAAAGGTAGGAAGTCTTGAAACAAAAGGCTCAAACAGGGACCCTGGAAGCTGATTCTCATCTCTTCCCCCAGCGTGTCTAGGGCTTTGGCTGGGAGCAGGGGGATCGCTGCCAACTTCTACCTCTGTGGCCTGGCAAAAAGTTTGCCACCCTGAAGGAAAACCTGAGAGATGAGAGGCTTAAAACATTCTGTATGCTGGAGATACAGCAAAAAACCCAAACCTTTGGAACTAAAGTATAAGGAAAGTCATTCCTGCTGCAGAGCAGGGCAGAACTGCAGGCAGGTGTGAAATAGAAGAGAATCTGTATGAGGACGTAACTGCTTCTTCATGAGTCAAACCATTAGACTGCAAATGAGCCTGTGAATATGCAGATTAATGAGCCAAACTTCCTGCTACATGTGGGCTACAGGAGCTACAAAGAGCTGCCACAGACCTAAGATTCGAGGGAGGGCCCTGGGACAGAGAGAGATTTCTGGCCTGTGACAAATGACCCCATCTCATAGTCACAGTACATGGGCTGCCTGCAGGGGGGGAGAACTGGGTCCTTACAAGGGTCTCTATTCAACATCTAGGATTAGTTAACAGAATAAATGGATATAGTTTTTCTTTTGCGGTTCACCTTTGCGCTAGAGCTTTTCCTTACAACATCACACGTCTAAAGCAACGGATGGACTGAGCTGGATTGAGGCTAGTGGGAAATGCTCTGTGGCTGGCTGCTAGGATTTCTCTTGCTGCCCAGCTCTTTGATTTGAAGGAGGTTGAAAAGGTCTTGTGGGTTCCAGTTACCCTTTGGGGTCTTCTCATACTGCAGCAAATCCAGCTGCTTTAACGGGGGGAAGCCCTGCTCTTTTTCCGTCAGTTCCAGCAGCTGCTTCATCAGGCTTGAAGTATCGTCAGTGCCGATGCTGTTGTAGAGATCTGAAGGATCTTGGCTCTTCTGCGAATCCCACATGTCATTTGAAAGCGAAATATCCCTGCTGCTGGCTGTGTGCACGCTACCTAGGGCATTGTGGAGCCACATCAGGCGCTTCAGCCCTTGAAATGCCCTCCCTTTGTCATGCATGAGCTGATGCTCCGTTACCGCTCTTTTACTGCAATGGGAAGAAAGAGTTAGTTAGGAACCGAGCACAGCCTATGGAAGCTGATCTCCATCCATCAATCTTAGATGCTTCTCTAAGCTGAGGAAGGAGCACTGGTGGTGCCTCCACACCGTGTGGAGGACAGTCCCTAGGCGAGGCTGGTAGTGCTGGTGCCCCCGGCCAGCGTGACCCTTGCCAAGCCCGCAGTGTGCACGCTCCCAGGCAGGCTAGCGTGGGCAGCCTGGGAGGCAGCCAGGCAGCCGCTTCCTGAGGATGGGAAGCTGAAACACTAAGCCATTCCCAAAAGGTATACCTTGAATCGCTTTTTTTTTTTTTTTTGGCTTAAATACCAGCCTAAAATTCCCTTTTCGTAACCTTAATATTCTAGGATTTTGGGGTTTGTTTCTTTCCTTCCAGAGCTGTATGCCAGGAGTAATTTAACTGAAATCAGTGGTGTCCACAAAATGAAAACAATTTTCTTCAGATACACCAAAAATGTTAAGCGAAATATGACTGGGGAGGGCAGGCTAATTCTGGGATGCAAATATTTCTGGATTTCAGGCTGTTTAGATAACAAATAACTGCAGCTATAGCCTCCCACTGCAGATTTGGATCTGAATGGGAACCTAAATACGGAATTTTAGCATGTGCCATTTCCATGGCTTGCGGTGAACATCCTTAGATGGTTTGCTACACTGTTTAAAAGCATCAACTGAAATGTGGTATATATTATGGATCTAAAAATGCAATTGGTCTAATTTTATACTCCATACAGGACAACGTAAAATGTTGCTGTATCAAATGTATAGAATTTTCCTTCCTCTATGCCCTGGAGTAAACGACAGCAGTGGAGAATACAGCCCATTAAATCAAAGGCAAGCAGTCTTCTAACGATATTAAATAAAAGGATGATATTGCTTACTTTTCAGTGTCTTGACATGTTGCAAAACAGGCAAAAAAAAGAATTGCCAAAAATGTAACCATCTGCAGAGATCTCTGGGGCAGGAACATTTTCTCTCTTCTTTAAATCTGCTCCACAGGACAAGAAGCTGACAGGATGATCAAAAATCTTTTTTTCCTCTGTTCTTCCTTTCACCTGACAAAATGAATTTCAGCCTTTAAGCACTGATAAAAGTGGAGCATTGTACTATGCTACATCATCCCAGGAACTCCCAGAACATCAGACGTGGATTTGTAACATACACCAGTAAAAGATGAATAGATTTCACAGTATATTTCTACATTGCCTTGTTAAGAGTCCTAATCGCCTTTTCCACTATTGCTTCTCAATATACTATTTCCCACTTTTGTGCATTTGCAAGCATGGGAGATTATTTCATTTAGAACTGGCAAGAGACCTTACTGATAAAAACTTAGCAGAAATTTATCAAAAAGATCAGGATTGCTGCCTAAGACATCCATCACAGTTCTCAAAAAGAGTTTAAGACTGGCCCGTGCAGAGCAGGTTAAAAGGTGTACACAGCCCTGGGATTCGGACCTATAATAATACAACCTTTTTTCCACGAGTAGTACAAGTGCTGACATCCAAATCTGGCACTGCACGAACATGGTATTAGACTGATAGTGGGTTTCTTTTCTGTAAAAAAGTGGATTTCTGGCTTAGGGAAGTGACAACTAGAAAATGCAATTGTGCAATGATTGTTTTCATCTATGTTATAACTGCATTCAGTTCTGTCTCTGCTCCTGGCGTTGGTACGCCTCTGTCTACTATCCTTTTGAGCCCACCGCTCCTTTAATGCCAGGTCTATCATTAAAATTTCTGCATTTTTTACACTAATGACTCTACCCTGCTTTTAGGATTGGCTCCAGCCTGTTTAGTTATTTACTGTCTTTAGTTATTTACTGGCAAATCCTGTATTAATCGTTACATCAAAACCAGATGGACAACAAAACAAAAGTTACAGCATTTAAATTGTTATGTAAGAAAGTAAAGATATGTACCCATATAATGAGGCTATTAATTTTTTTGAAGAAATACTTCTTTTTGTGCAGAAGCAGATTGGATTAATAAAAAAATCAGCATCTCCTCAAATGACTTTTCTTTATACTAACTTGAATTGTCAGTGACTGGATAGAAAGGCAAATTATACATTTGGTTGTAAAAAATAAGCTTGTTCTTAGTAAAGTCTGCTCCACTAATTTGTGAGTAATTTTCTTGGACAGTATGTTCCAATTAAACTAGACATGAAAGAACGAACAGGTACTTGTTCCAATTTAAAATTTTCTGGTTTAAATACAGATATATACACATAAATATACATCTAGATATGTGTGTATTTACATGCTATATGATATTTTCAGTTATGCTAATGTAGAACTCCTGCTCATACATAATGGATAAGCTATACTTTCCTGTTGTGATCAACAATAACCTATGTATTGATTAAAAAGCATCTTCCAGTTACAAAAGTAATATTATCTACTTACTGATGATCTTACGGAGATCACGGTGAAGTTCTGATCTGCGCAGATGCGTCTCCTTTGCCAGTCGTCTCGCGGCGTTCCAGTTGCAATGACGATGACTGCCTTTCACCTTCTTTTATACCTGCCCAGAAACCACAGAAACAATAGAAATGATCTCTACAGCACTTTGTGACTAAGACCTTTCCTCTCGTGTCAGTGAAATGAGACAGCTCCCTGTTTCTAGCCATAATAAATCTTGGATTCTAAAATGTTTTCTTCAGTTCTGACTAAGGAAAAGATCACAGGTTTGTGGACAGTATCTTACTCCTTTGCTGGTTCTCCTCTTCCGTGAGAACTTTCTATTCTTACGCAGAGGTCCTGTGCCCCAAAATGATGGAAGAGGGATATTCAAACCTGTTGTTCCAGGTTTAATCAGGAAAAACATCTCTGGTATGCAAAAGAGGTCTCCCTCCTTCACTGTCCGCATGGACCCGTGTATAGGACACTAACGTTATGTAGGAGGAATCTAAAGTCAACAACACTGATGAACTCTGTAATGCCAGTTATCAGACAATCAGCAAAATGGGACAGTTACTCACAGAAAATCTGAGGAGCTGGTAAATAAGATCCCACTGGATTTTAATGTTCCGTTCAAATTTCATTTAAACCCATTGATTGTACAGTAAACATACTTGCTTTAAATCTTGGAAACTGGGGAGATATGGAGAAGACTTATCAACTGATTAAACAATAAAAATGCAAGTAGTAGCTCAGGCAAAAAGCCAAATTCTGATATGCTTTGAAACCATTCGAGTTGATGCCCTGTGAGGTTCGATACTCACTTTATGATCTCTAACCAGGTAATTTCAATAGAATTTGGGTAGTCAGGATGTGGCTGGACCGCTTGGCTGCAACACTAGGCTATTTAAGAGGACCAGTTCCTATTTCTCAAAGTGAAAGAAAGTGAATGTATTTGTCACCTGTGAGGAAAAATTCCCTGGAAGGATTGAAAAGATAATTTGCTTACTGTTACCAGAACCTACCGATTCCTTTCACGTAGGCACAGCCATTCCTTCCCATTAAACCCAGTCTCAGGTGAACGCAAACACATTGTCCAAGGGGAGACAGGCCCTATTAGCAGTGCCCGCACGACCTCATCTATTCTCGCAGCTTCTATGGACAGCAAATTGCTTTTTATTATATTCCTCATGACAGCTTATTTTGAGCCCCTCTATTTCAGAGCAGTCAAATAAGCGTTCCTGATTTCATTACGTGAGTCCCAATTGTTAAGGAGAGTGTCACTTTTTAAAGAGAACAAAGTGTATCACCAATTAAAGATGACATTTGTTAAATGTTGGTAAAACAGGAGCCTGCGTCGCATCTTAGTTTCCAGGGTAGCAGTTACGCTGCAGTTACACTGAATTATCTGCCTGTGAAACCAAGGTTTCTTAGTTACATCTTCAAGGACTAATAAGCCTTGGCCAAAGTCATGTCCAAAACATCTGGTCTAATTCATCCTTGAACTTTTCGAGTCTCCATTATATATAATGGGTTTTCATTGAATGCAGTTACCCGCATCTCCAACGGAAGAACTAATGTGGCATTAATCCGAGGGACAGCAGGCAGGCCAAAGACACTGACATGGGATCGGTAAATGGGCACTTGAAGCATTCCGTAATGGCCAAACCGCGTTGCCATGGCTACGCTCTTCCACTGGGTATTTCTTTCCACCCAGGGACTTAGAAGAAGTCAAAATAACCTTGGATGTGACTTTGTAACATCTCCCTGAGAGGTGTAGGTGAGGACAGACTGCACTGAAGTTGCGATGTATCTTTGAGGAGCATCCTGTGCAAAGAGTTACTGGCACTAGCAGCGTGTAGGGAAGAGATGCTTGCAGGGATTGGTTTCCATGTTTTGCAGTATTTCTAGAAAATATAAAATGCATTCATTGCGCAGCTTCTACCACAGCCATACACGTAGTAGTTAATACTTCTAACTATGATGGGACCGTTGCTGATTTCACAAGGAGAAATTGTAGGAACAGCATTCCTAGCTGCTTTTTTTAGCTGGCATAGATTAATCTCTGCAAGAGCTCTGGACAGCATAGAGCCGACCGAGAGCCCATTTTGCCAGGGAATTAGCCAGCAAACCCAGCTGACTGGAGTTTGGTGACCCCTGTGGCCTCCCTCCAAGCACACTTGGAGCCATCAAAGGTCTCAGCCTTGGCTTCAAAGCCTTCGCTCCCACCCTCCGGCTTTTCCTGGCCGTAAGGCCTGACTTCTCCTTAGAGGGTGCCTTTGCTCTTCAATCACCTTTGTCAGTGGGAGGGTTTGAGCGAGGAGGGCTGTGCAAATCACGGTTTCCCAGTGAGTGATTCTTTTGTTTTGCTTTCCAGTCCTCTCCCCGGGGAGGCAGGTGGGGGAGGAAGGGAATATGGCTTGCTGCAGAGCATGAGAGAAAAAGGAGCGAGAAAGCCTGGAGGCCCAGTTGAGGGGGAAGAAGGAATGGGGGAAGGGAACAGAAAGCAAAGAAAAAGTGCAAATAGCCTCGTTAGGGCAAGGGGGATCCTCTTGCTTGGGATTTAAAAACTTAATTAGACAAAGACTGTACTGCATCAAAGGGATCCTCCATCTGTAGGGAAATGGACAGACAGATCTGATGAGGTTTTTTTCCACGTGCTGTTCCGTGTTACTCACCAGTAACAGGAGTGTGGGCTCCACAAGGCTTCGGGCTTCTTGAATGTAAAAATCTACTTTGTTTTTTTGGATTGGTTTTGTATTTTTTTTTCCCCTCACTGCTCTTAGCTTAACAGACTAAAATTCATATGAGCTGTTCAGTGCGGTGTGTGGAAAGAAAGACACCGCCCTGTTGAGAGGAAACTGTTTGACCACACTTGGATGGTAAATATAGTTCCCCTGAGCTGCTGGTGAAGCAGCTGCTAATGAATGGCTGCTCTCCCTTCCTGGCCTCCCTAATTGAGAGATTAGAGGAAATGACACCTCCCAGCAAACCCGGAGGCCACCAAGACTTTTGGGCCACCACACCCGCATCACTCCACACTACGGGGGCCATCACTAGTCCTCTGCCCCAGGAGGAGGGAGCCAGCAGCAGCAGTATCTCTTCGGTAACCATTTAAAGGAGATGAAATTCAGCTCCTAGAGAGCAGGCTCCAGGCTTGCCCTCCGTTTGGGTGCTTATAGCTCTTCTCATTGCTGGGGGGGACAGTCTTATGCAATCCGGAGAGGCGTAAGTAATCGCATTTTGAGGGGGGGTAGGCTCCAGGGCTGGCATCTGGGCTGTGTGGACAATTTTAAATCCTGGCACCTAATCCACTACATACTGCATCATCCCGGAGAGAACTCCCATCTTCCAGGGAATTAAAATTAGAGTTGAACAGCAGTGAGTCAGGCTCACTGTTTGAATTTTCCATTTTGTGATTTCAAGCCAGATTTACAGAAGTGCCCGAGACTCACAGCTCTATCTGAACACAGTAGCAAGGGTGAGTGTGTTGTCCTGCAAAACCTGCCCTGGAGCCAGGCCTGGGGCTGACTCTTCTTCTTCCTTCCCAAAATAGTTTCCAGATGTAATGTTTTTCCACGTGCAAAACAAATTCAGGTGAAGCTGAGACAAAGCCTCTGGTCCCTTGTGCTGCTTCTGTAACACCCACTGGGCTCTCTGAGCTTACCCCTGGATCCGCAGCGTTGCAGTCTGCCTGGGGAAGTCTGCTGAGAACAATCCGAGGAAAAAAAACCGAACAAATTAAGAGGAGGGGTATGCCCTAGTGCCATGGGGCCTGCCTCCCCTGGAGAGCAGCTCCGGGGTCTGCCCCTGCCAGAGGAGAATGCCGCCATCTGGTGCCCACAGCTCGGTTAGGCTGGGCAGGGGGTTGCTGACCCCAGCTGGGCTGAGAGCTGAGCTCCAGCGGCAGCCCCAAATCCTGCCTGAGGAGCAGGGCAGCCCTCCACTGACCTGAGAATCCGGTATCTTGTCCCCAGATTAGAGGGCTTTATTCTAGAGGGGGTGTAGGACCAAGATGATGTTTCTTAAAGGACGAAATTGGCCCAAGAGCTGGTCTGGATTTCTTATTTCTTTATAGTGGCAGAAAATGGTGCACTGGCCCCGAGGGAGAGCAGTCTGCCACCGTGCAGAGGTCATGGGGCTCCCAGGAGAGGGGCTGGGATTGACGTCCAGCACTCAGATGTAAGAGTTGCAGAAGGAGGTAGGACCACAACAACGGCAGAAGGCTCACACCTGGAAAGATGGGGATGAAGGTTGAGGAACTAGGAGTCTCCAAGTGACATGTCATTCAAGTAAATGGATTTCTTGCTTACTCATCCCAAAGTGCTTTGGTCTTGGACGTGCCGTGTCCCTGCACTGGACACTGAGGGTGTCTTAGTTTAGGTCCATGATGTATAAATTACAGTCTCTTGTTTCACTCTCCCTTTACTTAAGGTCTGAGGAACAGCTAAATGTATACATTTTAAAAGTGAGGGAATAAAGGACAGGGACTCATACCCTGTAAACAGAAGAGCAGTCATGGTGGGAATAAGGTTACTCAAACTGGTGGTAGCATATCTAAAGATCAGGCAAGTGTAAGCCACTGTTTCTTTAGAAAATAGCCTTCATGAAGGTTGGTCTATTGGCATGATGTGAAAATGGATTGAATCCACCAGAACTTCACAGGCAGCCAGCTGAGGTATGACTGCAGTCAGCCTGTACCCTCAGACCAGTTCCTGTTGCATTCCTGTAATGACGCTTCCTCACAAAAGACTGTTCTCTAATAGAATCATGCCAGTAAATGTTTTTGCTAATGTCTAGGTTTGCTTGAGGAGCAACTCTAAGATCTTATTGCTGATAGAAGTATTCAGTAAATATTGTCTGTCTCCCAAAGTATCCCTTAAATTTGGCTCACATAGCTGAGGTTTCTGCCAAACCATAACAGCTAGAATATGTTCATTTTCTTATGTGAGATTTAACTCTCAGAAACAGTGATAGCAGCTTGAATATAACACCTTACTTCACATCAGTCTGGTCATGGATTCTGGTCCCATAGGTGACTGTGCTCCACTGTAACTGTGCAGGTTTAGGTGCCTTTTCAATCTAGCCCACCTGGTTAAAGGAGATTTGGTGGGTCAATGTTCTCTCCTTCCTTCCATGGAAGATCCGATGAATGTAAAAGTTCCGTACATCTCATAAAAATTGGACACAAATGGCTTTTTCTTACTGCAAAAGCAAGAGAGTTGCAATGAAGCAGGATTTTTCAAACACTATCTTATAAACTTGGAATAAGGAAGGAAGTAATGTATCACAATGCAGCTTCCCTGTATGTATATATGTACACATATATAGTGCTGCTCAGAGCTGTTTCAGGGTACCGTCTTTCAGAGGACAATCAAAATGCTGACTTTCGAATTACTGAAGTGCTGTGTGCCCGTGTTGGGGCGTCCTAAAACCGGCTGTGGAAATAGGTTGGGTTTTTGGCTGAATACAGTTGCCTTTGTCCTGACCTCTGCCTTTTGTCACGGTTATGTGCCACGTGTAGTTTCTTTCTAACACCAAAAGCAAACTGAAAATGGATTATGTTTGGATGACATGCTTTTTAGGGTATGTGATTTATAAAGCATGGTGATGGGCCTAAGCCCACGTACGAAGTGCCTTGAATGAAACAGGTGATAATGTCCTAGGTGGGCGCTGAATGTTCCGTTTGCTTTGCAGGAGGTGAACCTACTTTGGAATAAATAATTTCTTGCCAAGTCTGTCATCTGTCATTATTTTCACATGTCATGTGTAGCTTTGGTATGAAGTTAAAAGATCTGTTACGGTTACAAGGTTATCCGAGTTGCTTTCTAACTAATGTTTGGTGTTTTTCGGTTTCTTTTTTTTTTTTCCTATATAGACACTATTGCAAAACTTTAATCGTGTTTCAAATGTACATTACGTGATATGAGGCAGGGTCTAGTTCATGTTGCAAATGCCAATCGAGAAGGGAGGCCAGCGTGGGAAATCACCGTCTCAAAGAAATCATGAAGATTTACGGATATACTGAACAGCCCCAAGAAAGCTTCAAATTATTTCCTTTGTTTGTATTGCTTCAGGAAATTAACCATCAGCTAATAACCATCATTTCTTTAATTAAAAGACAGCAACTGTCAGATAACTGTACCCATGATAAAAATATGTTACAGCATCAGTTACCTCAAAATCCTTGCTGTTTTTCCCCTTCCTGCGCCAATTTTGACCCTTGGGAGATTTTACTGAGAAGAGGCTCTTAAAAATAATAAGGGATGCTGCAAAAGATTTTGGAAAATTCTAATGAATTACGCCAGCTAGTTGTCTTTAATTCCAGTAATTTTTTTTTTTACATGCTGGTACAATCCTGATACACTGCGGATGCCCCAGCCGCCGCACGGTTCCTGCTTGGAAAACAGTGCATGTGCATTAATTTGTACTCAAAATGCCTTATCACGTATAATATTAGTTAGAGTATTATTAATTATACTTGTACCAGATAAATTTGTCTTGTCTGGCCCAAGTCAAAAAGGTAAAGTCTGGATTAAGCACAGCCTACAGATACGGCTTTTGGGGAAGTTTATTGCAGTTTCAGTCTTGGATGGGTTTTTCACATTACCTGATAACCCAAAACAAGAGGTCTGTTACCCAAGGCAACCCCTCTGAAGGAAGTTATTTTTTTAAATGTTAAAACTCATATGTCCTAGCTAAATGAATGAGTTTAGTAAAGCACGTCAACACCACTAACAACGCCCTCTGTAACTAAAATTCCTCAGTTCAAATCCTCTCATTTTGAGAGCTGAAAAAAAATCAGTTCCCTCTTTTGTGCCTCAGTAGGTGGAAGCCCAGACATAAAATCTACCAAAAACTATGGGTTAAAAGTGGTTTGCTCAACACATTTATTTAAAGCCCCTGCCCATGGGGAGAAATGGTTATTAGTGAATCAAAGCCTTCATACGTGTAAAACGCTGATGATGAGGGGATGATGCTTAAAAAACACGGCCTGAATGGATCCCACCGGGTCAGAGAGACACAACAAGAAAAGAAAACCTTCTTTTTCCTTTTAGCCAGCCAAACAGCCTCCCCGGGTGTGTTGCCGTTTCCTGATTTCAGGGACCTGGAGTTTTCCCTCGATAATCGGTTTCTAAAGCGGAGTTTTGGGCCGGCGGAGCGGCGGCGGGGCTCCCGCCGTTGTCTCTGAGGAGGAGCCCGCCCGCCGCCGGTTGGGGCCGCGCCGAGGCGGCGGGATGAGGCGAGCTGTCAATCAGCGCAACGGCGCCTTCTGATTTGCTGCCGGGTGGCGTCACGTGGGAGCGGGCTCTCCGTATATAAAGGCTGACGGAGTAGGCGCCCGCCGCCATTTTGTCCAGTGAGGAAACGCGGAGCGGGAGTCTCGTTGAGGGTCGAGTCGGCTACGAATTTAGCGCGGGCTCCCTTCGCGCGCCCTCCCTCTTAGCATCGGTGAGGATCTTCACCTCCTCGGAGGGCGGGGGGGAGGCGGCACCCGCGGTCTCGGTTCCCGGCAGGGCGGATGGATGCGGCGGGGCCCGGTGGCGGCAAACAAAGAGCAGCCGCCATTTTGTAAAGCTGGGCCGCGGGCGGTGGCTGCCGCCACGCTGAGGAAGGCCGGGCGGGGAGAAGGCGGGTAGGCCATGGATTGCCTTGAAGAGCCCGCTCGCCGCCTTTTCTCCGTGGCCAGTGAGGCGAGGTGCGGCCGGGCGGGAGGTGCCGCGGGGGTGGCGTGGCGCCTTTCCCGCCCGTTCCTGGGGAGCGCTGGTTCCTCACGCAGCGCTGAGGAGACTCTCTGGAGGGATTCCCCGAACGCTCCCGGCGTGGCCTTTTCTGGAGATGGCGTTGCTGCTTCCCTCGGCATGTGCAGCCTCCCCGGAATCCCGCTCCGAGAACAATGGAGTCCTTCTCCCGCGCAGCGCTCCCCCTGCAGGCCCGGCCCCCGCTGTAACCCAGGGGAAGGGGAGAGGGACGCAAACACCCCCTTAAAAGTTGGGTGCCTTAAAAGTAAACGAAATTCCCTGAAATAGTGAATTTTAATCATGATTACGGTATAGGAGCTAGCTCTTCTGTTAAGCTTTAAACACTCTCCCCCCGCGGCCCCCCCCACCTCTTCCACACAGGTTAATATTTCTATGATGTCATGTTATATCGCTGTTGAATTTCCTGGGAAAAGCAACCAACAGAATTACTTCCCTTGTCAGTGAATAAGCACTTGTAGCATGTTAAATATACATGAGCTGTTTTTTTTGTCCTAGCTATGCATCGTGACTCTTGTCCGCTGGACTGCAAGGTTTATGTGGGTAACCTTGGAAACAATGGCAACAAAACTGAATTAGAGCGAGCTTTTGGCTACTATGGACCACTGCGCAGTGTATGGGTGGCGAGAAATCCTCCTGGCTTTGCCTTTGTGGAATTTGAAGATCCACGAGATGCAGCTGATGCAGTAAGAGAACTAGATGGAAGGTAAAAATGTGCTTCTTGTATGTTTGGCTTGCCTGGTGAAAATAAGAGAAATTGTGGGTAGTGCTGCAGTTTAAATTGGGAAGCTTCAGCTAGCAAAAAAACTTGGCCCGTTTGTTGTGCAATATTTATTTGCACGGTTATACAAGGGTAGTCTTTCTTAGTAGTGCAGGAATAGTGTTGGGACAGTTAATTTTACACTTTAGAGTTTGACTCCCAAGTTAGAGATGACTTGGATCTCTTGGTGCACATTAGTTAGATTCAAGATGGTGTTACTCTAAAGAGGCAAAACTGGTCAGGGACAATCCTTGGTTCCTTCTCTGCCTGTTTTAATAGCATGGTGAGCTTTCAGAAGTGGCCGGGCCTTTTCTCTGTCATTCTGGAGTGTACTTTTTTTAGACTCCAAATACTGTGTACTTTGGCTAATGTGTATAGACAGAATGTTTTTCCCCTTGTCTATTCCTTTTCCCTCTCTCGATTCTCTACGCTTTCTTAGGTGTGCAGACTTGTCCCTGGACATGCTAACTGATGTCAATCCCTTTTCCCAGAACCCTCTGTGGGTGTCGTGTCAGAGTGGAGCTCTCCAATGGTGAGAAACGGAGTCGGAACCGTGGTCCACCTCCATCCTGGGGCAGGCGTCCTCGAGACGACTATCGCAGAAGAAGTCCTCCTCCGCGTCGCAGGTACCCTAGGTCAAAGTACACTTGTAGAGCTGTTGGCACTGTTACCACTTAGCATCCTAGAAGCAGGCTTTTAAAAGCATGTTGATGGATAACATTCATCTATCTGACCACAATTTGGAGATGGCAAATGCTAAAAAAAAAAAAGTCAAACCCCCAAAACCCCACAAAATCAAGGTGAATTTAAGTTGTTTTGAATGTTGGCTTTTGTCCTTAGGTCACTGTGCAAGTTGGTAGTCAGCGCCCTCTATCCTGGACTTATTCTCATTCCTTCTAAAATCTGCTCATCTTCTAGTCACACTTTCCCTTTCTTCCCAATACTTCAACTTAGGCTGTTCCTTTCCTTTATTCCATAATGGCAAAACATGACATACAGCAGGTTAGCATTTCCATACAGTTGTGTTTCTCCGCTTTGTTTGCACAATTTAAATACTTTCCGAGTAGGCAGCTGTTTAATAATAGATTGAGTAACAGTTGCTCTAAACATCTAGAATCTTTACACTTTAGTGTTAGTTTGGAATTAAAACATCGTGTGACGATGCTGTCGCTTGAGGTTTGCAAACCCAGCTCTAAAATATAGCAGGATTTTTGGTAACTGACAAGTTCTTGGACCCAGACTAGTGTGTCTGGCCGTTTAAGTCTGCAACGTGGTTTTTGCAGGACTGAATTTACCTGTTGCAGGTGAGTGAAGTCCTCAGGTCAGGGTTTCAAGCTTACCCTTTTGCTGTTGAAAAATAACACATTAGGAGTATTTGTTAGCTAATAGATGGTTGTACTGATGGCTTGTTTTTCATTTTTTTTATGCTTTTTGGTCCATCTATTAATAAAAATGAACCCGTTACAGAGTCACCATCATGTCTCTTCTCACCACCCTCTGAGTCTGCATTAGCCAGTCAACTAGCCCTTTCAGCGTCATGTGACCAGCGCGCCCCATTCAGCTTGGCTGGTGTCGTTTCACATGACCCAGGCATGGCCAGTCGTCAGGTTGCACCGCCCTTTGGTTCCCGAGCATGCTGTTTTCTCTCAGCCTTCTCTCCAACCTTAACCAAATCGGCAGCAGCCACCTCGACCGCCCACACATTCCCGGCCAATCAGCTCAGCTGTTTATTTACCAAATGTCTTCACAACAACTACAGCAGCAGCCTTCGGCTAACAAAAAAGCAGGAAAAATCCACAACACCCCCTTCGCCAACCAACTAAATACAACGCAACATCTGGCAAAACCTTTTCAGCAAATTCTTCTTGGCAGTCAGTCCGGCAGCCTCACCTCACCATTTCTAGCTTGTTGAAACCAAAAACTAGTAAGTTTTTCCTGCTTATACAGTTTACTGCTGGTTAAAATAAGGAGTAAGCGGCTTATAAGTAATTACTTTTCTCAATCAAAGGCTGGCTGTGCATAATTGAGTGGTAACGTACATATGTTGCTTGAGAAAACTTTTAAGGGTGATATGGAAGCTCTTACACTGTGAATAACGTAAAAACCAGTATATTTGCATGTGAGATGCCAAACTAAATTTTTAATAAAGCTCTAACAAACTTAGCTTTTCCTTGCCAGAAAAATCCTATCACCTTTAAATGGTTTTACTAACAGTTTTCAAAACTTAAAACAATTACTTTTTGGGATGAACTGGGCCGAGCTAAGGTTATTTTTATTTTTTTTAATTTTTTTTAAAGAAAATAGCCTAAACACACTCTATGGCATTAAAAATTACAATCACAAATATGCAGTTCTAATGTAGCACTTAATGGCATTATCAATATTGACACTGAGCGCATTTTCACTTTTTTTCCACTTGGTATCTCTTATGTCTTGTCATGGACCTTTTTGGCTTGCATGGGTTCCACTACATTTGGTCTGTGCTATTTTTTTTTTATTTTTTTTTTGGAACCACTTGTGGGACTTTGGTGTGGTGTTCTGGGCAGTGTATTTAGTTGAAATGGAAAGTGTTGCATTGGACAACTCTGCTATGAAGCATTCTTAGTTAAAGTGAATTCGTGGTTGGAAACGTGCTGTTCACACTGAGCTTTGTTTTACTGCCTAATCTTTCCATGCCTTTTACTGGATGATGGATGCCAGTTATTCTTGGCACGTTCCCTGGGCCCAACAGTGAGTTTGACAAGTTGGGAAATGCCTCACCCCGTTAATGCTGAAAGAATTGATTAAAAGCCTCACATTTCTTTTTCTGGTTCTAGATCACCGCGAAGGAGAAGCTTTTCTCGTAGCCGCAGCAGGTACGCACCAGTTAATTACAGCCTAGACCACTTTGTCCAGGAGGTTTAAAAGGAAACAAACCGAAATAGCTTAATTTTTGGTTTGTACACGTTAGTAAACTGCGGGGTAGGGATTGTAACTGGGTAAAAGGGAGAAATGGGTTTGCTGCTTTTGTATTGCTTGTCTGCAGTTAATATATTATTTCCACAGCTATTTGAGGTTCCAGGGTTATCAGCTGAAGGGTATTAAGAATGGAAATAATTAGTTTTTCTGTTCTGCAGCTATCCAGGGTTCCTGCCAGTTTTTCACCAAGTTTCTGTGTTAATGTGCTACTCTCCTCCAGATACTGAGCCTCAGGCACAGACGATAAGAGACATAGTGAGCGTGTTCTGCTGTCGCACACTGCAGAGTGCTAGGTGGTAATGACACAGCGGTGCAACACAGCTTTGTGTTGGGATTTTGGAAGATTCCAGAGCTCATATGCGTTTTTTATGTTGTTGTAGCATAGGGTGCTGCATTACTGTGTGGGATGCGTAAGTATACGTGGACACGCCATGTTAGCGGCGGCACGGTCACTCACAGCCTGACTAAACAGATTTCAAGTGCTGCGAAGGAATCGATGCCTGTTTACAACACAACTAAGCTGTGTTGTATGGCTCAAGCTGATTATTCTTACCTGAAGGAAAGGCTAATACCATAATCTTCAACGAGTTTCCCCTGGCTGGATAGTTAAAAACCTTAACTTCTCTTCAGATAGCCTCGTTAACCTAATGAGTTCAGCTTTACTTTGATGCTATAATCATCTCACTTTGTAACCTTTAACAGGTCCCTCTCCAGAGACAGAAGAAGAGAGAGATCGCTCTCACGGGAGAGGAATCACAAGCCTTCTCGTTCCTTCTCCAGGTCTCGCAGGTAAGATGGGTCTTACAGTGGTTTTGCATTTTGAGTCAGTCTCTCAAAATGATTGTTTCTCTGTCATGGTAATACCAAAATAGGTTGTGCTGGAGAATCATCTCCAGTGTCTTAAGAGATTCTTACCTTGAAGAATTAAATACCCGGTTTTATTAAATGAATGGTATTTTTAAAATGTGTAAATGTCATCGACTGAGTTGGGGGATGGGAGTTTTGAAGCAAAATCTGCTGTTCTTGGCACCTGGATACTAATGTGTCTCTTCTCCTTTAGTCGCTCCAGGTCAAATGAGAGGAAATAGGACTATGAGAAGGAGCTGTGTACAGGAAGTCATTAGATCTGAGGACAGGAGGAGTATGTACAGAACATTGTTTTGTTTTGAAACTTCATAAAGCTTGGTGCATTTTTAAAATGTTTTAGCTGTTGAACTTGCTTTGTTCCTTGTATCTTGTAACAGGTGGCAAATGTAAAGATGTGAATCTGTATATGGTTCTGAGCAGATCATATGATTTGTAATATTAATCACTTTACAATGTACCATTATCCATGATTTTTTGTTTGTGTTGAATGGTAATCAGTTTGTCTTGCATAGATAGAAGAATGTTTCTGGTCTTGACATGCTGGGGTATGTTTTGCTGGGATTCAGCTGTTGGAAGGAAGTGGGCAATGAAGAGGTGTTCATTGCGGATGTGTGGCCGTGAGCGGTGTCCGTCTCTGCAGAGTGGGACGTAGATGCTCCATAGTGCAGTTCCCGGAAATAGTCAGGAACGTCGAGCCAGTGGTGTGTGAAGGGAATGACTGAGCTGCAGTTTCATCCAGAGCTCCAGTTCTGACTTCCATTACCTGGAACTGAGCTACTTTATATTATGTGGAATATAAATTTTTAGCCGTAGGGTCAGTTAATTTTGTACTTCATGTTACTAGAGTACTTAAATAGACGATTGTTTGACCATCTATTCCAGAACCTCTGAATAGACCAAATACACAGCAGAACTGACAACTGGAGTGGATGTGTTGAGTGTGTAATGGTACATTGTAAAAGTTATGAATTAAACATTTCTTTACTGTACAAGAATTTTCATGTCACTTGTAAAATGTCTTTTGTGAGATCCTTGGGATTAAAGTTTTGGTTACAACTTGTTGTTTAGTATTTGAGTACCTGCTCCATACATCCGCTTTGCAGAACGTGTGCTTGGGTCTCGTGGCACAGCTCGGTTCAAATCAAGCGTGCTCTGCAGTAGGGGATGAGATGGTACTCGCTGCATCTCGCTGTGGCACACCCGTAAACTGTTCACACGCTGCTGTAAGTGGCAGGTCACTGCCTGCGGCTGGGCTCCGGACCATCTCGTGTCCTGGCCCAGGGGCTGAGCCTCATTCTGTCACCGGCATCCTGCACCAGTGTTACAGATGCAGCCTAGGTGAGCATGGTGATGCCAGCTTGAGTTCTTACCTAACACTGAGTTCTGTAGTGCTTACTGAAAAAACTAGCTGGAGATTCTAAGGCTCACAACATTCTTTGCATCCCGGATGTGGGTTGATAACATTTGAGATACTCTTCATATCTGTCCCTTTTCAAATCGCTGGTCTGTAAACTGAAGCTTTGCATGAAGATTTCACTTGGAGTGTAATCCCGTGGCATGGCTCGAGTGTGATTGGGGCTCCCAAACTGCCTGAGGGCTCCTTTTCATTCCTGTATCCGAGGGCGGATGGGCTACATCAGTTTTGATCATGTGTGTTTAGATTAAATCTGTCAAATCCCTCTTGTGGTTGAATTTCCTTCACTTGTGGTATCCAGGCGGGGACAAGATGATGGTGACACTGGAATGGAAAGAAATTCTGCTGCTTCCCATGTTGCCTGGAGAGGGGGGTGTGGACAGTGCATGGCTCATTATTTGGCAGCTGGGGCAGAGGTGTAGAGTCAATTTCTTTATTTTTAACTACTTGGTGCTATTTATGGTTGTCTTGGTGATCTTAAAGGCCTTTTCCTGGATTCTATGGCTCTCTGGAGTAGGAGTTTACCAGCCCCTGCCTGAGCAGCGTGCAGTGGTACGAGCATAACCAGGCTCGTGTTAGCTGAAAAGCAGGAAGGCTGCGGGTGGTGCAAAAGGTGTACGCAGCTCGAAATTGCCTTAAACTGGGAGTGCGGTGAGCTTCAAAGGTAGAGAAAAATCCATCATCTTTACTCCTGGCCTGCTGAAGAGTTTAGGAAGCATTGGGCTCGTGGCCGAGACAGGGCTCTGAGGCTGCTGCTGCGGTGGCTGCTGCCATGCACTGTCGCAGCTCCCCGGCAGAGGTCGGGGTGTCCCCGTCAGCTGGAGGGACCAGTTCCCAGGAGGGTTTGGTCTCAAAATGTTGACAGACCAGCTCCTCTGGGGCTGTTTGTATTGGATGAAAGGCAGCCAGGGGCTGAGATGATATCATGTGCCACACACAGCTGTGTTCCTTTTTTTTTTTTGAAATGCGCTTCTAGCAGGGTGTGATTTGTGGAAGGATCGCAGCTCTCGTTGCCTGGGTGCCGGCCTCTCTGCTGGCACGTCGCTTCCTCTTGTGGTTGTGCGGTGGGGAGGGAACGGCGGGGGACAAGCGGCCTTCAGTAGTTTCGACTACTCAGGGGAGAGGAGGGAGAGAAATCCGGAGTGCAACAGACAGTGTACGCTGCGGGGAAACAGGTTGTGGTTTTCGATCACAAAGGGAGTCTGCAGAACTGGGAATATTTATCAGTTTCAGGTTTCTGACTTCATATTTTACTCCTCGGCTGATGGAAGAAGTTGGCTCTTAAGCTGGATCAGAACTGCTGTTTCACAGCGGACTACTGGTTTTATGTAATCAGGTGGGGGTTTGATGGGGAACAAAATTAGCAACTTCTAGAGAAAGATGGGAAATGTATAAATACTGGCTGTGTACAGCCCTTCTCCCAGGGTGTAATTAGCAAGTGTTATTTTTAACCCAGCAACACATTCTCGGATTTAAGGCCTCCAGTTTGCTCTGTGAGAGGGTAACCAGCCTGCTGACAGGTAGTGCGTTGTGGCTCCTGTTTGAAAAGTCTTCTCTGAAATTAAATATACAAGGAAATATTTGTGTTGACCTTCTAAGATCAGGACCGTCCCTCACCTCTCCCCAAAGATTCTTTGAGAGAGTCGCTAAGCGATCTGTCCCAGCCAGAAGAGGACAGACGGACGCTACCCCATGGTTCCTCGGCAGCACTAGGGGACTCGCACCCCGTCTCGGTGACAGCCCTGCCCTGAAGGCTCCTGAGTGACGGGGGAACCTCCTCTGTCTGCCGCTGTCTAAATTGTTCCAGGGCCTGGTTTCCTGGAACTCACACTAACGCGTTAAGCTGCGTTCCTGATTTGGGGAGAGGTTGAGCTGCCTTCGCTGTTGCCCGTCAGAAGCGTCCTGAGGTTAATGCTGCCCCAGTTCCTCAGGGGCTCATCAGAGCGGTGTCTAAGCCCATCCCAGAAGCGCATTAAACAACACCACTACCCCCTGTTTATGTGCACTTTGTTCTTTTCTCACTCTCCCTTGGGAGGGTATTGTGTGCAAATGGTTTTGTGAAGAAAGGGCTATGTTTTTTTCTTTTTATGTACATGCTGTTCTTTGCTTACAGCAGACAGGATCATTTTAAGAATGTGCTTTGCACTTAGAAAATTGAGAGGTTAAATATATTCTTCCTTTCGATGGGAGATGTTCCTGTGACCTTCAGAGAGGTTCAGCTAACCAGGGTCCTGCTTGGGTGAGAAACTGCAATCTTACCCAGCACCGACAGTGGTTCTAGTTAAAAAAAACATGTTTCAGGTACATTTGGGGAGCTGCTGCAGTTCACCTCCAGAACAAACAGGTGGCTGGAGCTGTGCTCTCCTGTGCTCCAGGCGCACCAAGAGCTCAAATGTATTCTGAGTAGCAAATCACTTGCGTGCTTCGTGCTCTCAGCCTTTGCCTTTCTTTTGGTTTGGAGTTGGAGGAGGCAGGAGAGACGCTGCGCCGTGCCCTCAGGTCTCCCTGCAGCACCCAGCCCTGCCTGGAAGGGCCGGTTACGCCTCTTATCTCTGCGCCTCTACGTGCTTCTGCGGGGACCTGGCAGCAGAATTCACCGCTGGAAGTGACGAGCGCCCGAGCAGTTCTGTGGCTTTTCCCTTTTGCTGTTAACATCACCTCTTTTCGGTTCCCAGTTTTACTTTCTTTCACTGATCCTATCACCACGAGATGCTGCAATATCTCCTGACATAAAGATCCACGAAGCATCTGAACATTTGACAAACTTCCTCCTCTTTCTGCTGGTTTTAATCCCCGTGCCCATACCCATGTTCAAATCATACCCCAGAAATAAGGTCCCAAAACCTGAGTTACGGTCACCACCATCAGTTGTCCCCCTCTGGTGCTGATGTAGCACAGCGTTGCTTAGCTAGGAAAAAAAAAAAAAAAAACCAGGTGAAAAAAACGGAGCATCAACCCCTTTTGCAAACAGAAGGCCGAAGTGCAGAAGTGCAATTCCAGCAGCTCCGGTTCGACCTTGGATCCCGCGTGGCGATAGCGCAGCACCCCAGACCTGCCCGAAAGAGGCGGGTCTCCACTTCCCCATTGCTGAAATGCAGCTGGCTTCCATTTTGCACCTCAACCTGCCAAAACCAGGCAAAATAAAGAGAGTTTTCGCTTGGCAATGACTGCAGTCATTTAGTAGAGCAGTTGCTGAAGCCGAAGCAGCATCTCGGCCTGCCGGCCCACGCAAGAAGTCGCCTGGCTTCCTAGAAATACTGTCACTGTCTCCCATTTTCTGTTTCATTTCTGAAGTTTTCACCGAGGCACTGCCATTAGTTATGTTCTCTTAGTGCCCTTCAAACAAATACTGTTGTGGACTAAAATAAACACGAGATCCAGACAAATATAAAATAGACTATGCAAGAGGAACGCTATGTTCCCAAGTGATTCATTCATCTATTATTTAATAATTTAGTAGCTGACATAACTTTTAGTTGAACAAATCTTCACATTGATTCAAGTGGTGTTTCTGCTCCGTCCTCCCAAGTAATTTTAAGCTGTCAGATGTTCTGTGGGAGTAATCTCAATTGGAAAAGGGAAATGTCTCTCCTTCCCAGCTGGATTCTGCCACCGGTTTCCGTGGTGTTACCCCACAACCTCCCGGTGGTAGCCGGGGATTCATCCTGCTACAGTCTGAGTCAGTCTGTCCCAGCCTTGGGCGCTTCGCTGGACAACACACGAACACGCTGAGGGGTTGTGATGTACTGGCAGCACGTGCAGACACCGTGCGCCGCCCGACGCCACCGGCAAAGCAGCCCGGCGACGACATGCGCCGCGGTGTGAAAGGCGCTTGGCAAGCTGCAACCCTCCGTCGGGAGCCGCGGTATCAGGGTGGAGCAGCGGTATCAGGGCGAGGCACCGTGTCACCCTGGGTGTCACTTTGGAGCCAGCTGGAAGATCGCTACCACCAGCTGTGAGAGAGCGGCATTATCTCCGTCGCGCGCAGAGGCTGCTTTGCCCATGAATATTCAGCAATATTCGGCGGTGTCTCTGCGAGGAAGCCCCGCTGCTCCGCCCAGCCTTTCCCCGCCGCTGCCGACGGAGGGCTCGCCGGTAGTGTTTGCTATAAAATGTTTGCAGTCGCTCATTTCTGACTAATCCTGAAATTATTTGCCGTCGCATTAAAACGCAGTCGGTCACCGCAGAACGCCCACCGGCTGGACTGGGTGCTGTGCTTCCTGGTGCTGGCAAACGGTGGATTGATCAGCTTTTCACGTGTGACTCTTACAAGCGTTTTGGGAGGAGGTTGCCCCAGGTAGAGAGAGAGGCCGCAGGAGTGCTGCGCTGCTGGTCCTGCCAGTAGTCATTCTGGTTGATGCGGCCCCTCAGAAACTCGTGGTTGAATGTTCACCAGAACTGGAGTCAGAAGTTTCCCCTACCCGGGGTCAGTCTGACCAACCGCTGGGGTATTTTTTGACCTGTAGGCATTTTCGGGTTTCAACGTTTCCTGACTTCCCGCTCCGTCTTTGTCTCCCTCCTGCTCTCTTTGTGGCATATTACAGTTGGTCATCTATAAATCTTCGTGTCTTCTGCAAAGCCCAGGTTTGTTGTGGGTGGTGGGAAGGGCTCTGCTGCAGCATCACCGCTGGCGGGTGAAGTATGGGACATTTGTAACGTGTTTTCAGCCTCTGCTGCGCTACTGAGAGCAGCTCCAACGTTCCGCAAATTTCCTTTCCCTGGTGCGCTGTGGGTTCTCGCAGGTGAGGCAGAGAAACCACTGAAGGAGGCTGAAACCAAAAGAAAAAAAGGTTTTATATTGGCACTTGGAACTCCCCGACTCTGCTCCCCGTTGGGTGGAACCGAGCGGAGCTCCACTGCGCTGCATGGACCGCGTTGGTCCCCGCGGCCGGGGCTGGCACAGCTGTGTGCCAGCGCGCGGTGTCAAGGCCAGCGGAGGTTCAGTGCGGGGTGAAAGCTGCTCCTTCACCCCCAGCTCCAGGAAATCCTGCTGGGCATGACCCACACGTAAGAAAGGAAAGTGCAATCGACCCTTACCCCGGCGTCTGGCTGGCGGCTGTCATATCATCACCGATGGCTTTATTGGAGGTTGTACACACAGAGCCGTCCCCTCCCATTGCCTCTGCTCCGCACAGGACCGTGCAGTGAGCCGCAGTGCGAGATAGCCGTCCGTCCGTCTGTCCGTGGCGCGTGGTCTGGGCGCTGCCCTCCTACAGATGCCGTTTCGGGCATCTCTTTACTCCCGGTGCGCCGATGTGCCCCTGCCTCTGCCCCTTCCCTCTCCTCTGCCCCACACCCAGCCCCACTCCTCGCCCCCAGCACAGTGAATCACGTCCCCGTGCCCGCCCTCACCCGGGGTGACAGGATTCCCAAAACGCGTGCCGTGAGCAGGGAGATCCCGGGAGACGCTGACACACGGTGAGCCGGCGCCGGGATGGGCGAGCGGGCCAGCGCGCGTCTCCCCGAGCCGCGGGTTTGGGGTTCGGTCTCGCTGCCTCCGCGAGCGAGAGTCCTCCCCCTCCTTGGGGCTGACTGCTCCGGGCAGAGGGTGGTCCACTGAATCGGGGATTATTTTTAATACACATGGTGAGCGAGCGTTAGTCAACAGCTCTCCATAGCCACCACCTCCTCACACATGGCTGTAAAGGGCCAGATCGTGCTCCCGATGGATTTCAAACGACGCCAGGGCTCGGGGAGCGGCAAATCCCTCAGCAGCAGCACTGTGCCACACGTGTTGTCTGTTGGGGAGAAGTTACATTGGTCAACAGCTTCCCATGGGCCTGGCTGTGCCAGGAGAGGGCTGGAGGCCCCGTACACCACACGGACGGGAGCGATTCTGCTCCACGCTCCGCTTGTGTATTCCCACCCGCATGGCGAATCCTGCCGTGGAAAGTCCCAGTGGGGCTGGAGAAGTCCCTGTCCTCCCTCTGCCCACCGCCACCCCGAGGGGACGCTCCCCCAGTGCCATTGGGGAAGCGTTGGCTGCGATAAAAAACCAACCCAATGTTTTGGATGGAGCTTCTTCACCGCAAGGAGCAAAAGGCCGGAGGCGTTCGCCCCGGTTCCCAGCGGGGCGTCCGTGGTCCCTCCGCCTCTGCAGGCTCCTGCCTTGCTCTGGGGTCGGAGTCAATGAGGTGAAGCAGCGAGTAAATACAGAGGCGAACGAGCCCGAGGTTCGAAGCCAGGTACCCCCTGCCGCCCTCGCCGGGCTCTGAACAATGAGGTCCTTTGCTGCCAGCGGAAAAAAAACCAACCCACAAACCAACCCACAAAGCGCCCGGGCTGCTCATGGAAAGTCAGTGAAGCAATTACGTTAATGACTATGAATGGGGCTAAAAACAATCTTGGATGAAAATGAGTGAGGGGCCGAATGAAGCGACCGATTCATAGCCCGGCTCCCGCATCCAGGAATATTTCCAGTAAGCAAAGGCCTTGTTTTAGGGACTGTCTCATCCCCCATTTGTGCTCGGTGGGACTCTATTTCCACTCTGCTGGGTCCGGTGTCTCATCAAAATGCCTTCATAAATGGAGCAAACAAGGGCTGTATATGGCAGGGAAACAGTCAATTAACACGATCCGAGTTCTTTTAGGGGCAGAGTTAATCAAGCATTCAGCGTTTTGTCATTCTTGTCTTTCTTTCCTGGGAAAATCCTATTAGTATAAAATCACTTAATTGGGCACTTCAAAGAGCTGATGGGAAAACAGCCTTCGCTGGGATATAAACGCCATTCAGCCGAACACTGGGTTCATTTAGACTTTTGCTGGAGCGTGAGGGTTTCATTAAGAGCCTTCACGTTTCCCACTTAAAAGAAAAAAAGCTTGTTAGTGGAGATAACAAAAAATAAAGAAAAGAAAAATCTTGGAGATGCGGCTCTCGCTGAAGAGGGGCTTTACTGCCTGCGGACGCGGGGCTTTGCCTGGGGGCTTTGTCCCCAGCGGAGCCTTTACACCTACGGTGAGCGCCTGTCCATCCGCTTCCCCGAGTGGGGCGATTTCACACCTGCCGGGGGGGTTCTGGGGGTCTGAGGAGGGAAGGAGACCGCCCCCGTGCCCCCCCGGGTCTGATCTTTGGGGTGTGGGACGGTGCGTTTTGCAAGACTGAACCCCAAAGCCCTCCTGCTTGGTCCCGATCTCCGCACCAGGGTGGAGGTCCCGTGTCACCCCCCCCAACCTCCAGTTGGTTTTGGGGCAGAAATTCAGTTTTTTGCAGAACTTACATTTATCCCACCTTGAAAAATAACAGTGTGCGCCCTGCTCTGTCGCTGCCAGCTCCATCCCCAAAGCCCTGAAGGACACTCATCCGCCCGGCCCGGTGCTGTTTCTTCCCCCTACATTGGTTGATCTAACAGGAATATTATGTTTTCCCCAAAAAAAAACCCGCTTCACGTACACCTTTGACCACCAAATTTCCAGCCCCTCCTGGCTGCTGGGGAGCGCTGGGTGAGGAACCGCGCGGAGCGCTTCATTCCTGCGGTGGGCGCTGGAAGGCTTCTGTCCAGGAAAGCGATTCCAGGTCGACCACGTACTTATATATAGTGATGACATTTGGTATTCAGCCTTTATAAAATCCGTACACGTGGGGCTCTGTGTGCGTTTTTGTAATGACCACGGGTTGGACTTCCGCGTGTGATTCCCACCAAACGCGCCGAGGTCCTTCCTCGGCACAAGGTTTGGGGCTTTGCTCCGGGGTGAGGATGACCTGAGGTGGCTCCGGGAAGCCACGTTTCCCCATTCTCCTCCTTTCCACCCCAGGCTGGAGCATCCGAACCCCGATTTCTTCACCCAGCTCAAACCAGTCCAACGCTCCATGGCTGAAGCTCCCACCCACGTCCCCTTGGCTTTTGGGGGTGCTGCTGCCCGCCTCCCCGGAGAGGATGAAACTCGGTGTCAGCGGCGATGTGCCCGGACACGTTCCCCTGACGAAACCTCGGCCGCGCCGGCGCTGAGGACGGGCTGAGTCACGCACCGGCTCTGCCCGCTGTGAATAATGCATTTGCGTCCATGGCTGCAGCGCCTTCCTCTCCCCTCCGCGTCGGCGGGACCCACCTGGGGAGATCCGTCGGGAAGGGAACGCTCCCCAACGGGAAGGGAACGTCCCGAGGGCTCCCCGGCCCGGGCAGCGACCGCCGCTTGGCATTCGGGTGCCCCCAGTGCTGGGGAGAAGGTTACTGGGAAGGCCATGAAATACGCAGTCATTCCATATATTCTTTTTGCTCCCAGGCTTAGGATGGGGTTTTTCAAGCAAATTATAAGGAGGGATTCTCCCACGCTCGCTCCCCTCCCGGGTGGGGGTTCGGGACAGCCCTCGGGGAGGGTGAGCCTGGGACGGGGGAGGTGACGGCTCCCACGGGGCGGCTGTGAACGGTGAGATGGAAACACCCCGTCTGCCCTCGGCGGGTCCCCGGCCCCGCGCCTCTGACCTCCTCCCACCGCGCGTTGTTGGGGCTGAACATCATGAGTCACCTTTGGGATTTTATTCCTTTTTTTTAAAGTTCCTGTACCGCCTTCTGTATTAATCACACTTTTTTTTTCCCCCACTTTTTTTTTTCTGGTGATGCCACTGCGGACTTCACCACGGACCCTCTGACCCAGCCCCTGACGCCGTTCCTCTCCCCACTTCCCATTTCCAGTAACCCACTTCGCTGAGGGCCGGCGCCGCACAGCCGGAGCTCCCCGGCTCCCGGCGCGGGGGCACGAGGAAGGGGAGCGAGAGCCGAATTCCCGACAGCCAGAAACCTGCCCCCCCTCAACCCCCCCACCCCGGGGCACAGGAACCAAACCCCCACCCCACCAAAAAATCACGGAGATGATCACAGAGTTATTTTCCTTAGGGAAAATCTATATCGGATTTATTTTCTGCCCGGTTTTGCCCTGGAACGTATCCCCCCGTGGCAGTGGGGACGTTGGCAGCGGGCGGGCTGGGCGGTTATCCCGCGTCCCTTCGCTTTTTCAATCCCTTGTTCTTGCATCAGCGGTTGCGCTGCGGCTCCGCTGCGGGTTGCACAAGCGAGGCCACTCCTTCCTCCGCCACTTCGGGCGCTAATTTAAAAAGCTGCCGGTTTTGACATCCCCGTTCCCTTTTGCATATGCAGGGGGAGCTTTTTTTGGGGGGGGGAAGCTCATTTAAGCTGTGAGCATCATCTTGATAAATACTGCTTCATCCTAGAGCCGTGGCTCGCAGCGGAGCAGGGGACGATGCCCACGGCGCTGCAGCTGGGACGGTGTTGGTCTTCCCTTCGGTGCCGATCGCATCTTCCCGGCATCCCGAGGGAGCGAAGCAACACACTGCTGCAGCTGGAGCAGAGCGGGCGGTTGGCGGGGAAACGATGCGCTGCGGCGCGGCGAGGCAGCCGGCCCTCCGCAGTGCGGCTCCGAACGCTGCTCTTTGCCACCAGCAGCAAAAATCATTCCCGGGTGGAAACATCAGCGACGGGTTCCCGGCGAGGAACGGCCGGGCCGGTTCCCTCCTCTCCCTGCGTACCACGCACGGAAAGACAGGCTGAATTTGGGAGTGTCCCCCGCTTTCCCAGGGTGGATTTTCTGCAGTGTGGAGTATTAATTTAAGATGCTTTCACATTCCCCATGCTCCTTTCGCCTTTCCTCCCCGTCCCACCGTGCCCACCCCGAGGCAGCAAAGGGGGGAGCAGCCACCGTCGGGCGCCTTGGCCCGGCCCAGCGCCGCGCAGAGGGGACCGGTGATGGCAAACGCCGCTGCGGCGCGCGGCAGCCTCCAGCCAAACATGCCCCAACATATCCTCCAGCTGCTCGGGCCGGTGGGAAGCTGCTGGTCCAGCCGGGAAAAACACGGGTGTTTTGCCACGCCGAGGGTCCTGCTCAGCACCCCAACTCCAGGGGCCGGCGAGGGTGTCCGTCGCTCCCAAGGGACCGCTTCAACTGGGTCTTTGTCACCTGGGAGTGTGCTGTCACCTTCTTGTGCCCAACAGGAGTACACCATGTTTGCATTCTTGCCGCCCCAGTCGTGGTGCCCGTGGTGCCCACGGTGGTGATGCCGTACCGGGAGGGCACTGCAGGATATGGCCCCCCCAGTGCAGCGGGGGCAGCCGGCTCCCGGGGCATCAGCTCTCGCGCCGTGGGGCAGAGCCGGCCCCGCTGCCCCAGTGCCATCCGCAGCACGGGGGGTCGGTGCCCTCCGGCCTCGCAGCTCAGCCCCGGCAGGACCTTCCCTGCGTGGGGACTTGGATGTGTTTTCCAGATAAGCCCCCGATCCCTCCAAATCCTCCCCGCGGGTTCCTGCAGGACATGAACGGGCTTGTTCCTCCTCCTCACCCCTGCAGGACTCAGACCAGCACATCCTTCCCAAAACGCTTTTGGGTGCTGATGGGGGGTTCAGCTGGCGGAGCAGATCCAGGTCCCGGGGAGAAAATCCGGCAGGACAGGGTGGCCCGGGTGGCCCAGGACGGGGTCGGGCAGTGCCTGGGGACCAGGGGAGCATCATCCCGGTGTGGCTCTGAGGTGGGCACCCTGAGGGGACCAGTGAGTCGCCCTGTCCTTGACCCACTATCCCCCTTTCCCACTGGAATCCTCTGTGCCGTGGGCAGGAGAGCCTGGGTGGGATGTGCTGCTCCCCCCGCACCCAGCTCACGCGCGGCCGTCTCAGGCCCCTCCTGCCTCTCCTGATGGAGAGGGGACACCCCTGTACCCCCTAATGGGGGGTCCCGGCATCCCTGAGGAAGGGGGTTCCTGTATCCTCTAATGGGGGGGGTGTGGGGTGTCCCTGCATCCCTTGATGGGGGATGTCCCTCCATTCCTAATTGGGGGGTTCCCTCTTTCTCCTGAAGGGGGGGGTCCCTTTATCCCCTGATGTGAGGTCACTGCACCCCCTTAGGAAGGGGGTCCCGGTATCCCCTGATGGGGAAATGCCTGTATCCCCTACCTCTGTGTGTGTGTGTGTGTGTGAGTCCCTGTACCCCCCTAGGAAGGGGGTCCCTGTACCCCCTGATGCAGAGATGTCTGTGTCCACTAGTGGGGTGGGGGGGTCCCTGTGTCCCCTTGGAAGGGGGTCCCTGTACCCCCTGATGCGCGGTCCCTGCACCCCCCTAGGAAGAGGGTCCCCGTACCCCCTGATGGGGGGTCGCTGCATCCCCTGCTGGGGGGGGGGGGGTGTCCCTGCCCACCCCCAGGATTGGTGTCCCCGCACCCGGTGACCGCGGTCTCGGCAGGTCCCGTTCCCCGCTGTCACCGCGCGTCCTCCCGGGACCGGGGACCGGGATGGAGCGGGGGGGAACGGACACAGACACGGACAGGAGGGAGGTGGCTGCCCCGGTGCCGGGGCGGGGCGGGGGCGGGAGGGAAATCCCGGGCGACGCGGGGAGCGGCGGAGAGGCCCCGCCCCGCCCCGGTATAAAGCGCGGCGAGACGCGACGGGCACCGGCCGCCGGGAGACGCGACGCGACGGTGAGTGCGGTGGCGGCGCCGGGTGGCTCCTGCCCGGGGCGGGGGTGTTACCGGGAGGGAGGGGGAGGTCGGGTCGTCACCGGGAGGGGGAGCGGAGGAAGCGTCGCAGCGGGAACGGGCGGCGGCGGCTCCGCCCCGGTGGTCGCGTCCCCGGTGCGGAGCGAGGGGGGAGTGGGGCCGCTCCCGGTGGCGGGGACGGGGGTGGTTGGTTGGGGTCGGGGGGGTGGAGTGGGCGGTGGTGAGACCCTGCAATCCCCCACCCTCGGCCCCGGGGAGGGCGCGGAGCCCCGGTCCGGGCTGCGTTCGCCCCCCGGTGGCGGCGGGGCGCGGTGCGGGGCGCGGCCGCGGGGCATCTCTGCGTCTCCGTCGTCCCACCGGGCCGGGCGGGGGCGGGGGGGGCGGAATCCTGTCGCCTCTCCCCCCCCCCCCCCACCCCTCCTAGGGCTCCGGAATAGCCCCCGCGGCTAAAGAACCCCACGGGCTCATCGGTGTCATGAGCGGGGCGTTCTCTGCGCCGTTCCCCCGCCCCGGGGGAGGCACCTGGCGCGGGGTCCCACCGGCTGCCGCCTCCGTCCTCCCCCCGGGTGTGGGTGCTCCCAGCCCCCTCCGGCTCCCCAAACCTTCCCCCGACTGGTGTAACTGGTGTCGCTGGTGGGGGTGTCCCCCGGAGCGCCTTCATCTCCCAGCCCGGCCGGGTGAGGTGCACCTGCATCGCCCCTCTCCCGGGGTCTGCCAGCCGGGCTGCAGGGAGCCCCGAAGCTTTTGGAGAGGCTGCTGAAAGCACTGCCAACCCCATGGGAGGGGACGGTGACCGACCTGGCCCCGGTCCTCCCCTATTTGGTGGCTCCGGCAACCATGAGTCAGGGCGAAGCTGTTATCTCAAGGCGTGGGGCTCTGGGGTGGCACCTGGGCCATGGCAGTGGCCCGAGGATGGGGAGATCGGCACCTGACACGGGCTGGGGAGGGTCCGGAGGGTGTCCGGTCGGGGTGTCGAAACGTGTCCCCTGCCCCGCTACCTGCCAGGGCTTGCCTGGACATGCTGGGACTTGCCTTGCAATGAGGTCACCCTGTTTACGCGCTCCCACTGCCAGCAGATAGGAAGCTGGATTTCTATTTTTACTCGGGGATGCTCAGTCTGGGTTGGGAGTGGCGCCGGACGGAGGATCCTGGTGGCCCCCCGGATGGAGCGTGGCCCCCCGCAGCTCCTGGGCTGGAGGCTCTCCAGTTGCCCGCTGGCCCATCGTGCCGGTGGCGTGGCTGGTAATGCGGCGCAGGCGATCCGGAGGGGCTGAGGGTGCTGAATTTGGGCAGAAATCTTCCCTGCCGGTGACTGAGCACCCCATCCCTGGGGACACTCGGGGGCGTAAGCCGGGGGGTCTGTCGTGGTGCCACCTTTGGGAGTCCCGGATCGGGTGGGCGATGAGGACGCTGTATTGCGCGCAGGGATTTAATTTCTGCAAATCTGTTTTTTTAAAGCAGATATAATGAGCGCGGCTCTCCAAGCGGGGTCAAACCTTACCTCCGAAAGCTGTGAAATCCCAGAGCGTTGTTTGCTCTGCTCTGATAACGAGGTTCCTCAATAACCACGGGCAGCGCGAGGCATCCATTAGCCCCACGCATGTGTAAGGGGGAGGAAGGAAAGGTTTTGCCACTTATTGTGAAGGCCGTGACTTTTTGGCACCGATTTGAAAAAAAACAAACAAACAGGTTCTTGTCTCTGGTTGCCCAACAGCTTCTTGCAGATAAAGAGGGTGGTTAACAAAGTGGTCAAGCTTGTGGCATGTTCTTGCAGTTGCTTAAAGGCTTCCTTGCCACCGGGCCTGGGTTCTTGAGAAACTGGCCAGAAAAACATCTCGTTGCTTCACTTGCCCTTGTGCCAACTTGCCTTGTGTCTGCGTGGAAGTGGGAACACAGCGGGGTTGTGGATAAGGCCAGTGGCAGCATGGAAGTGTTGGATACTCTGCCTGGCAGGGCTTTACCTGCTGGAGGAGGAACGGGGAATGTCAACGTTTGCACCTTCCCCATCCTTCTGCATCGCACCAGGCTGTGTTTGACCTCAGTCATCCCCAAACCTCTGCCCAAGACCCCACTAAAATCCCAAATGTCTGAGTCCAAGGTGAGCGCTGGCAGATGGAGGTCCCCTCCGGGCTGCCTCATTGCAGAGCCCAACCCAGCTTGTCCCACCTTGGCTACTGCTGGCTTTGCCCTGGTAGCAAATGAACCAACCCCTGGGCTCGCTCGTGGCTTGCCCAACACCCCAGTAACTCGCTCTGCTTTCCTCCCAGCCACCACGATGCCCCTGTCCCAGAGCAAGGCCGGGCAGATGCCATGCAGCAGTAAGGTGTGCAGGAACCTCTTTGGCCCCGTGGACCACCAGCAGCTCCAGAATGACTATGAGGACATGTTGAGGCAACAGCTGGAAGAAGCTCAGCAGCGGTGGAACTTCAACTTTGAGACAGAGACTCCCTTGGAAGGACAGTTCAAGTGGGAGAGGGTCTTCCTGGCTGAGCAGCCACCCCAGGAGGTCCACAGCCTGGTCAAGGTCACCGGCAGTGAGAGCAGGAGCTCCTTGGTCCACAAGGTTTCCCCCAAGGACCATCTTGGTAGGATATGCCCTGAGGGGTCTCAGCAGAGCTCGGGGGCTTACAGGGCTGGTTCCCCACAAAGCCTGAAACGTGGGCAGACCACCATCAAAGGTGAGTGCTGGAGGCTTGGTGTCACTCTGTGCATGCTTGGTGGCATTGCCTGTGTCATGGCTTTCCTGGTAGGGACAGATGGAGGGCACTTGGGTGCAAGAGCCCTTCCTGGCTCCTGGGCATGGGGAGGGGACCACCCTCCATGCATCTCTTTCCTGGGAGAGCAGAGCCCATCTTCCAAGGGGAAAAATCCTGCAAACTGGGGGCCTTCTGGTTGTTGGGGGGGCTTACATCAGGCTTGTGGGTCTTACAGCTGAAGATGCCCCAAAATAGTTCATCACCCTCAGTTCCCATGGCCTGAGCCTGTCCTCTGAGATGAAGGGCTGGGGTGGAAGTGCAGGTGGGACCAAACAGAAGAGATGGTGGAGACCCACAGGCTCTTCTCTCCAGGAATGCATGGCTTCGGGTTGGTGGCTCTAAAACTGAGCCCACCTGGGACGGGGTTTGGGGTGCCTCCCTGGGGACACCTCCCTTTCCTGCACTGCTGCTCCTGGTGGGCTGGAGGCACTTCCCAACCCTCTCTTTCTGCCTTCCAGACTTCTACAGCTCCAAGCGGAGGATCGTCCCTGACAAGCCCAAGCCTGACAAGCCCAGGCTGTGACCTGGTGGTGCTTGGCTCCTCTGCCATCAGGGACAGCTGCTGATGCCGATGTGCCCTGGGGGTGTCCGTGTCTCTTTTTCCCCCACCCTGTACTGTGTAAGCCGTCTGTATGAAGCAATGTAGAGTCTGTAGTTCCCTATTTATGAGTAGCTCTGGGGTCCTGAGGGACCTTCACTGTGTGCAATGTATAGGAGTAGCCGATGTTGAGGCTTGTAGCCCCACGGAGGCGCTGGAGGAGGACTGAAATGGGCCTGGTGGGACTAAGGCATTGCCCTGCCTGTGGAGAAGAAAGTATGTCTTCTGCCCTATGTTGGTGGGGCCAAGCATTGTCCTTGCACCGTCCTGCTGTCCAGCTGTGGTCCTTCCTCTGCCTGATGGCTGGCTATGGAGGACACTTGTGTCCCGGCCACCTGGTGGCACCAGATATCCTTAAGAAAGGGTCACAGATACTGGTCATAGAGCCCTGGGACAGCGGGCCCCTGAGGACACCCCAGTTGCTGGCACGTGGTGGTGGTCCTCTTCCCAGAGGATGGACCTGGTGGTGGGAAGACCTCGTCTGTGCATGGAAGCAGAGTGACACAGGGGCCGCTCCTTCCCACGGCTGCCTGGGAGAGGAAACGCTCGTCCCCGGACAGCCCTTCCTTCGGGTGACTCACCGGTGCTGTCACCCGTCAGAGACGGGCTGCAGATAGTGACAAACCCACTGCAGGTCCCCAGCGCTGAGCTCATTGTGGGACCAACGTGGCCTGGGAGGCTTTGGGGTTCCCTGGACTCTGCTGACCCAAAACCCCACTTCCTTACCTTGTTGTTGGCTTGTTGAGTTTACCCTCCTGTTCCTGCCTCCTTCAACACTGACCCCAGGCTGGGGAGCTGCCTGCTCTGGCCAGGTTGGACTGCTCTAGGAAGGAAGGAGTCCTGCTCACCAGCAGGGATGACACCGAAAAAAAGAAACTGTAGCTTTTCTCCTGGACTTTTTCTCGTTTGGGACTGGGGGAGAGAGGACCCTCACCTGGCTCTGCGGAGCAAGAAGCTCTGATCACCTCTGGGACCAAGGGATGTCCCGGAGCGAAGGCTGCTTGGTCCCAGTGCTGAAGGATGAGTCCCTGCTCTTGAAGGACTCAAGACTGTCCAGGTCTCAGCACTTTCATGGGGTTCATCTCCTGCTCTGCTGGATTTGGACTCTGGAAACCGGTGCAAGATGCTCCCAGGCAGAAAAGGAACGGGATCGACCTCCCACCTTGCACCGCGATGCACTTTGCTGTTGGTGAAGCTGGCAAGTTCCCAGCACTAAATGTTTATTTATAAAAGAAAGTAATAATAAATGTAACAAATGCTATTAAGTTTATGGGGGGGGAAAATACCTGTTTGTCTATAAATGTTAACTCTGAATAAACACTTGTGTAGGGGAATGAGTGTCTCTGGGTTAATGGAAATAATTGTGCTGGGAGCAGGGTCTGGCTGTGGGGAGGGGGTTGCTCTGGGGGTTTGGGGGGTCTCAGCCTGGAGCTGGGAGCTGCCTTTGGGCCAGGGGGAGCAGGGGCGGTGGGAAGGGGCTGTTGCAGCCCTGGGCACCTCCTCTGCAGTATGAAATGTTAAAACAGGGGGATGGGGGGCTGCGAGGGGCAAAACCTCACCACAGCCCCTGTGCTTAACCCCGCTGCCTCGGGACAGTGTCTGTGTGGTGGTCCTACCTGCAGGATTGGTGCTGTGCAGGGTCTCACTGTGGGACCCCTGTGTCAATGTAGGCTCCTCTGTTGCCCACACCATTCCCCTTTCCCCATTGTGACCCTGGTCCCCTGCTCCTAACACCCAGTGGACTATCTTGTGGGGCAAATGGCCATGGGCAAGCTGGTCATGTCCCCATCCTCTAATTTTAAAGGGATCCCAGGTGTCCAGGCCAATGAGGGTGACCTGTGGTGTGGGACAGGGACATGTGGTGGCACTGCTGGTGGAAACATGCAGCAGAAGTCCCAGGTGGGACTGAGACTGGAGCTGCTGCATGCCAGGGCTGAGATCCCCCAGGAGTCAGCGACATATCTGCCACCAGCTGCCACCTCCGAGGACTGAGCAAGACTTGTACATGGACTGTGAGCTTGAGTTATGGTTAATGTGATAAAGGACCCGATCTGCAGAGGATCCAGTTGAAAATAAAGTTTTGATGGTGACAACGACCTTGTGTCATCATTCAACCAAGGATCCCTAAAGCATCTGCCTGTCCCCATAGTGTTGGGTGACACCCACACGCGCTGATGCCCCTTGAAATGCTTGCGGAGCACCATCACCTCGGCCTTTTAGCTGCTGCTGAGTCAAGCCCTACAGAATTAGCCCTTTTAATCTTTCCCCTTACGTCAGTCCTTCCAGCCCCCTTGGCTGCGGCCAGCTGCTCCCCTCCGCTGTCACCTCCTGTTTTGTCAGGAGCGGTGGCAGATGAGGAAGTGAGAAATAAATCAGCAAATCCTCCCTCGTTCCCTGTTTGCGGGACCCCAGGGTCTGGTTGGGCGGTGCGAGAGGGAGCTCCCCACCGGGGCTTGAATTTTGCACCCCCCTGGGAGACCTGGACCCCCTCGTCCAGGCAGGGGAGGACTGTGTCCCCCGCCAGCTTTGGGGACCACAAAAATGGTGATGGGCTTCCAGCAGCTGAGGAATGGATGGAAACCTTGCCCTTTCAGCCCAGGTTGTGTTTCGCTGCTCTCCCATCCCAGCGAGGATGCCGGGGTTCAATCCCCCACGATGGCCAAGTGGGGCTGGGAGGGGGGTCGGGCGCTTCCCCTCCTTTCCCCACAATATTCAATCTCCTTTTGCCGAGACCCGCCCAGCATCTGCCCAGCCCACCGAGGTGGGACTGTGCCAACCTCATGAAGTTCAACACGGCCCAGTGCAAGGTCCTGCACATAGGTTGGAGCAATCCCAAGCACAAATCCAGGCTGGGCGGAGGATGGATGGAGAGCAGCCCTGAGGAGGACTTGGGGGTGTTGGTGGATGAGAAGCTCCCCATGAGCCGGCAATGTGCGCTGGCAGCCCAGAAAGCCCCCCGCACCCCGGGCTGCATCCCCAGCAGCGTGG